>CM066033.1:359305910-359704871 GCA_033557465.1 Ichthyophis bannanicus
CTTATCAGGCAATGCCACAAAATATTGCAAATGAGAAAAAAACGAGTTTAAAGGGCCAATCAAAAAAATAACCTGAGCAGTGATGAAAAGTGACCAACCCTCACAAAGATGAATTCTATAATGGTTTAGTAAATAAGATGTACATCTTTCAAAAAACAGAGGGAGAAGAAAGCAGACCTTTTGGTAAAATCTACTACAATGCAACACCTTATAATGCCATGAAGGCACAGTGAAAACATGTACAGAACCTGAACATATAAGCTGAACACGTAAACACAATGTACAAGTGGGGGGGGAGGTGGAGGGGAAGGAAGAGGGGAAGGGAGGGGAGGGGCAAGGAGGGAAGGAAGCGGAAAGGGGGAAGGAAGGGGAGGGGAAGAAGGGGAAAAAGAAAAAGAAAAAAAAGAAAGACAAAAGAAAAAGAAGACAAAACAGAAAGAAAAGAAAGAAGGGAAAAGGAAAAAAGAAAAAAAGGTGAAGAAGGGGAAAAAAAGAAAAAAAGGGGGATAATCAATCACTCAGGAAAACGGAGAAATCTTGATCTATATTTAAACCTCTAGGAGCGAAGGTATTCAATTGAAACACTGTTCCAGCCTCATCAACGACCTGTCTAAATCACCACCCCTCCAATGTGGATGGACCCTTCTGATGACTAAAAGTTTCAATTTAGCAATAGTATGTCCCCTCCCAATCCAATGAGAAACAAGAGGCTTATCTTGAATTTTCGTTTCAAGCAGCTGCGATACACAGTGATTCGCGTCCGTATCAAGCGGTTGGTCTTACCAACATACAACAGTCCACAAGGTCACATAATAAAATAGATCACATGAGAGGACTCACAATTCGTAAAATCCATCAGCTCTAATTTATGTTCTGAGGCCGGGAGAGCAAAGAATCTTTTGGTAGTAAGTGCATGATCATAAAACTGAGCACTTCCCACACTTGTAATGGCCCACAAATTAATTGCATGGGCAAGGAACAGATAATGCAGAAGGTACCAATACATTAGCTAAATTTTGATTCCTCATGTACGCAACAATCAAATTGCTATTGGCTAAAGTGGAAACAGTGGACAAAATGTGCCACTCCTCATTAAGAATCTTCTGAATATCAGCTGATAAATTAGAGAATGTTAAAGTAAAGTTAATGTAGTCCAGTTTTTTGGATGGTATGTTATTCAATAATTGTTGACGGTCCATATTTCTGATAATCCTTGGTAACAGAAACATAGAAACATGATGACAGAAAAAGACCACAAGGCCCATCTAGTCTGTCCTTCCATAACAACTACAACAGTCCACTTTTTACCTTTAGAGATCCTCTGTGTTGGTCCCATGCTTTTTTGAATTCAGTTACTGTCCTCATCTCTACCACCTCCACTGGGAGACTATTCCACGGATCCACTACTCTTTCCGTAAAGAAATATTTCCGCATATCACTCCTGAATCTATCTCCCTTCACCCTCATCCCATGTCCCCTCATAGCAGAACTTGCTTTCAATTGAAAGAGGCTCTCTCCCTGAACATTTATGCCACGGAGGTATTTAAACATCTCAATCATATCACCTCTATCCCGCCTTTCCTCTAAGGTGTACATATTAAGATCCTTAAGTCTGTCCTCATATGCTTTATAATGAAGCCCATTAATCATTTTAGTAGCAACCCTCTGCACCGACTCCATCCTGTTCACATCCTTTTGAAGGTGCGTTCTCCAGAATTGCACACCATACTCCAAATGAGGTCGCACCAAAGACTTATACAGAGGCATTATCACCTCCTTTTTTCTGCTAGCCATTCCTCTCCGTATGCACCCAAGCATCCTTCTAGCTTTTGCCGTCGCCTTTTCTACCTGTTTAGCTACTTTAAGATCATCAGACACAACCACGCCTAGGTCCCGCTCTTCTTTAGTGGACAAAAGTATTTCACCTCCTATACTGTATTGCTCCCTTGGATTGCTGCAGCCCAAATGCATGACCTTACATTTTTTAACATTAAATCCCAGCTGCCAAATTCTAGACCATTCTTCAAGCTTAGCTAGATCCCTCCTCATGTTATCTACACCTTCCTGGGTGTCTACTCTATTGCAGATTTTGGTATCATCCGCAAAGAGGCAAACCTTACCCGACAGCCCTTCCGCTATATCACTAACAAAGATGTTAAAAAGAATCGGACCAAGGACAGATACCTGGGGCATACCACTGGTAACATCCTTCTCCTCAGAGTGAGCTCCATTTACTTGTACTCTTTGTCGCCTCCCACCCAACCAATTTCTAACCCAAGCAGTAACTTTAGGGTCCATCCCTAGGGTGCTCAGTTTGTTTATAAGTCGCCTGTGAGGAACAGTGTCAAAGGCTTTACTGAAATCTAAATACACCACATCTAGAGCTCTCCCTCGGTCCAACTCCCTGGTCACCCAGTCAAAGAAATCAATCAGATTTGTCTGACAAGACCTGCCTCTGGTGAATCCATGCTGCCTCGGATCCTGTAATCCGCCGGACTCCAAAAACCTCACTATTTTCTCTTTCAGCAGCGTTTCCAATAATTTACTCACCACCGAAGTTAAACTAACCGGCCTGTAGTTTTCAACCACATCCTTACTTCCGCTTTTGTGTAAAGGCACCACATGAGCCTCTCTCCAGTCCTTTGGTATCACTCCCGACTCCAACGAGGCATTGAAAAGGTCAGTCAGTGGAGTTTCTAGAACGTCCCCAAGTTCCCTCAGTATTCTAGGGTGTATCCCATCCGGTCCCATCGCTTTGTCTACTTTAAGTTGAGCTAGTTTCTCACGAACACAGTCTTCTGAAAATTGTTCAAGATGTCCCTCGCTTCTGTTCTTATTTGTGGGTGTTTTCTGAGGTCCTGCTCCTGGTTCTTCATCTGTGAACACAGAACAAAAATATTTGTTAAGCAATTCCGCTTTATCCTTATCAGCTTCTACATATTCCCCCCCTGCACCCTTGAGTCTGACAATACCACATTTGCCCTTCCTCTTCTCACTAATATATCTGAAAAATGTTTTATCCCCCCATTTTATTGCATTGGGTATTTCCTCCTCCTTTTGAATCTTTGCCTTCTTGACTACTTTGCTAGCTTCTCTAAGTTTTTCCAAATACAGATGCCTGTCTTCCTCTCTCTGTGATCTCTTGTATTCATGAAGGCCTCCCTCTTTTTCTTCACTTTTTCAGCTACTTCCTTCGAAAACCATAGCGGTCTCCTGTTCCTTTTGCCTTTATTTACCATTTTAACAAAAAAGTTGGTTGCCTTTAAAATACCCCCTTTCAGTTTTGCCCACTGTTTTTCTACATCCCCCAGCTGTTCCCATCCCACTAACGACTCCCTGAGGTATTGGCCCATCTTCGCAAAGTTAGTCTTCCTAAAGTCTAAGATCTTCACCTTGGAATGGATTCTAACAGCCCTAGTCCTAATACTGAACCACACCATCTGGTGATCACTGGATGCAAAATGATCTCCCACTACAACATCAGAAACACTTTCACCATTGGTAAGCACCAAGTCCAGTATGGCCCCTTCACGTGTGGGGTCTGTTACCAATTGCCTGAATAGTTCTCCCTGTAGAGAATCCAGGATCTCCTTACTTCTAGATGATACTGCAGCAGGAATGTGCCAATCAACATCTGGCATATTGAAATCTCCTAGCAGTAGCACTTCCCCTTTCCTAGCAATGCTGCATATGTCTTCAATTAACTCTCTGTCCACCTCTTCCTCTTGTGAGGGAGGTCTGTATATCACACCAATGCAAATAGATTTCTCTTTCCCTCTTTCTAGTTTAACCCACAATGCCTCCTCTCTCCCTTTTAAGCTCTGTAATTCCAAAGCTTTAATAGTAGTTTTTACATATAGTGCTACTCCTCCTCCCTTCTTCCTACCCTGTCCTTTCTGAATAAAGTATAGCCAGGTATAGTTACATCCCAGTCATGGCTTTCTGTGAACCATGTTTCTGTAACTGCCACTAAATCCAAGTCAGCCACTCCCACCAAAGCTTCAACTTCAGGGATCTTATTTCCCATGCTACGAGCATTAATGCACACTGCTTTCCATATGTTACCCCTGTTACCCATTTCCATAAAGGTATTTAATGTATCACCTACCTGGGGGCTTTCACTTACCTGGGGGCTTTCTTCACCCATCCCCAACAAATCTAGTTTAAAGCCCTCTTCAGTAGATTAGCCAGTCTACTACCAAAGATGCGTTGACCTTTCTTGGACAGATGGATGCCATCTCTGCTCTGCTCTGCTCAGGATAGCCTCTACTCTGAAAATGTTCAGCCATTCGAACTGCATGAGATTCAAAACAAGCCTCTCGTGAACAAATATGTCTGATGCAAAGGAACTGACTTAATAGGTGAATTTTGCTTTAATGATCTATTGTGGTAGCTGGCATAATGCAACAGATTATTATAATCAGTTAGCTTTCTAAACAAACCTGTTTCAAAGCCACTAGTGCCCTTACTAATGAGAATATCCAAGTATGATATTTTTTCAACACTATATGTCATCTCAAATTGTAAATTGTGACCAAGAGAATTCAACCAGTGATAAAACTCCTTAAGAGAATCCAAGCTACCATCACACAGCATAAAAATATCATCAATGTACCATTTCCACATGTGTACATTGGACTTAAAATGGTGATTTGACAAGTACTTTTTTTCAAAATCCGCAACGTGTAAGTTGGCCACATCAGGGGCCATCGAGGACTCCATAGCAGCCCCTTTAATTTGTTTGTCAACAGAACTCTAAAAACAAAAAAAAAATTATTTTAGGGCCAACATGGCCAAAGTAATCAAAAAATGGGTAGGAGTCCAAGTAGATCTTGGCCTATCTAAAAGGACCTTGGTGATGATGTCTAATGCTGCTTCTTGAGGTACGTTTGTATATAAAGAAGCTACATCAAAGGTGACCATCACCAATTGGTCATGATAACCCATAAAATCTCTTAAGAGGTGCATCATGTGTGTGATGTCTCTGACATAAGAGGGGGCCTGTGATACCCATGGTCTCAAAAGCACATCTAAAATTTTTGAAATAGGCTCAAACAGCGAGCCTGAAATAATGGGCTGGGCTGGAGGATTCGTCAATGACTTGTATATCTTTGGCAATATATAAATGGTTAGAATGAGTGGATGAGCTACAGTTAAATAATCAGATTTGTGTGGTGTTAGAAATCCTATATCTCTACCAATGATTAATATATTGTTCACACTTCTTTTGAAAGCAGCAGTAGGATCTCCGTCTTGATGTTCATAAAACGTACTATCTTTTAAATGACGCTGCACCTCAATATAGTTCCATCTATTCATGACCACCAAAGCCCCTCATTTATCTGCAGGCTTAATAATGATGTCCTGATTATTCCTGAGACAACATAGCTGCCCGTTCATCCATGGTAATATTATGGTATAATTTCATGGGATGTGAATAAAGTTCTTCAATATGTTGCAACACCACATTCTCAAACGTTTCAAGTGAAGCATGTGTGGCATTTGGGGGCACACCTAGTAGAAGATTTCTTAATGATTCAGTTGTCAGTGACAATGTTGTCACATGATGCAAAAAAATTCCTAGTCCACAATTTTCTAAAGAACTTGTAAAGTTCAACACGGGTATTAAAACAATCATGTCTTTTAGTTGGAACAAACTTAAGACCTTTAGAAGGAACTTGTTCTTCTGCTGCAGTGCATGTATAATTGGATAAATTGAATATGTTATTTTCTATTTGTGGTACGATTGCTTTTGAGAGAACATGCCCCTCCCTCTGCCATGTCCTCTCTGTTGGTTAAAGGTCTTGGGGCAAAGGAGTCCTTCTTGGGATCTCCTCCCTTCCACAGATTGACCTGATGGACAAAAGGAAGATGAACCCTCAAGAGGATCTTCAGAATCACTTCTAATCCTTCTTTTGGGTGTGAGGTATCTACAGATTCAGTCACAACACTCCAAATCTTTTCTTTCTTTTGGGGACTAGCATTATGGAGCTGTCTACGTCTTTTAAAATCACTCCTGTCCCGAAAAGACTGTTTTTTCCCAAGAGCAAACATACCCTTTACCCTGCTTTGTAGTCAGTGATGTTAAAATGTTGATGAGAGTTAGAAAACGGTAATTACTCTGGTAGGGTACTCTGCTTGGTTAATTTGAATTACTAACACCTCCGTTATAATGACATATTCACTGTGCAGTTCTCTGATTGGTAGATGGGTATATATAAATTCTCAATGCATCAGATGCTGAAACTGCTTCCTTGAGTTGTCGTCTGCAATAAATATACCGCCCCTGAAGAAGCCTGTTACAGGAGAAACGAAGATCTTTGTTGGGCGGCGATAGCTTGTGAAATTGGAAGTTTGGTGAATTATGATCAGATAAGTGAGCCTTTTGTGCTTAATGTTGACATTACAAATTGTGTACAGTCACCTGGGTGCTTGTGTCGTTGCAGGGGCTGTTTTGGAGGCGAGTAAACCCAAATGAAAATTGGTCAGCGTATGAGTGAAATAGAGCAGTGCCTCATGGATTGAATTTCTAATACATAGAGACCTTTTACTTAAGTAAAAAGAAAAAAATAGTATATTTTTGAAATTCTTTAAAAAGTACTTTAAGATATAATGTTAAACTAAACATGTTAAATTAAAGAAGCTTAGTTTGAGTTCCATATTATAAGAGAGTTTTTTAGACCAGTGATGTGAGCTACTTGTATCTCCCCTATGGTAATTAAGTTTGCCACATAGAGGGATTACCAGCCATCCTGAGGTCTTTTTCTCCCATTAGAGAAGATATCTTTTTGAGGAGGAAGGGAGTGTGTTACAATAAATTTAGCTA
This sequence comes from Ichthyophis bannanicus, assembly GCA_033557465.1. Taxonomy (NCBI): domain Eukaryota; kingdom Metazoa; phylum Chordata; class Amphibia; order Gymnophiona; family Ichthyophiidae; genus Ichthyophis; species Ichthyophis bannanicus. Next base: position 359,312,737 of record CM066033.1, read on the forward strand.
GTACCTATTAGTTTTGTACATACCATGACAGCCATGAACGTCACTTCTAAGCTAGGGTATGTGGAGTATGATCTCAATCTCTCAAATACGCTGCAAATATTCAGCATAGTACTTGCATCATGCCAAAGAGAGCCTCCTTCTGGAGTTCATAAGTTCTAACATGTATGGGTAATTTCTCAAGATGGGTTTGGAAATTCTTCTTAACCAAGCCTGTGGAGCGCTGGGGAGGAGTCTGCTCTCTTGGTACATATTGGTACCAATGACAAATGCCTGTGTGCAAATTCTAGAAGTCTAAAAAATAAGATGGGAAAGTTAGTATATATAGCACTAAATGAGAGGTTAGATATGATTGGAATCTCAGAGACCTGGTGGAAAAAGGACAACCAATGGGACACTGTGATACTTAGAAACAAACTATATCGCAATGAGAGAGTAGATCAAATTGGTGGCGGACTTACGCTCTAAGTTAGAGAGGGCATTGAGTCACACAGGATTACAGTTTTGCAGGAAACAAAATACACTTTTGAATCTCTATGGATAGAAATTCCAGGTAAAAAGTGGAAGGCAATAGCAGTGGGGGAGTACTACCAACCGCCTTGCCAGAATGAACAAATGGATGATGAAATGCTAAAAGAAATCAGGGAAGCTAACAAAAGTTACAACACAGTAATAATAATGGATAATTTCAATTACCCTGGTATCAACTGGGTCAGTGTCATGGCAGGACATGCTAAAGTTTTGAAATTAAATAAATGACTGCTTCTTGGAGCAGATAATTCATGAACCAAGAGGGGAACCTATTTTGGACCTAGTCCTTAGTGGAACACAGGATCTGGTGCAAGAGATAAGGGTGTCGGCACCATTTGGCAATAGAGATCATAGCATGATTGCAGTTGATTTAATAAATGGAGAAAGGACAGCAAGGAAATCCACAATACAACCTTTTAACTTTCAAAAGGGAGACTATAATAAAATGAGGAAAATAGTTAAGAAAAAACTTAGAGGAGCAGCTGGAAAATTTAAGATTTACATCAAGCATGGGCATTGTTTAAAATACTATCTTGGAAGCCCAGGCCAACTGTATTCCACAATTTAAGGAAAGTGGAAGGACAACCAAAAAACTGCTAGCATGTTTTAAAGGTGAGGTCAGAAAGGCTGTTGTAGTCAAAAAAGCATCTATCACTAAATGGAAAAAGGAGCCAAATGACAAAATTGGAAACAACATAAGCAATGGCAAGATAAATGCAAGACATTGATAAAGAAGGCAAAGAGAGAATTTGAAAAAAAGCTTGGGGTGGAAGCAAAAATGCATAATAAAAACTTTTTCAAATACATTTGTTGCAAGAAAGCTGTAAGAGAGTCAGTTGGACTATTAGATGATAAAGGGGTAAAAGGCGCACTAAGAGGGGACAAGGCCACAGCAGAGAGACTGAATGAATTCATTGATTCAGTCTTTACTGAAGAAGATGTAGGGAAATTACCCATGTCTGAAATGGTATTTAAAGGTGATACATCGGAAGAATTGAAAGAAATATCGATAAACCAAGATGTTTTACAACTACTGGATAAACTCAAGAGTAGCAAATCACCTGGACCGGATGGTATACATCTGAGGGTGTTCAAAGAACTGAAATATGAGACTGCCAACCTACTACTAGTAATCTGTGAACTATCATTAGAATCATCTGTAATACATGAAGACTGGTGAATAGCCAATGTAATGCCAAATTTTAAAAAGAGTTCCAAGGGTGATCCGGAAAACTACAGACCAGTGAGCCTGACGTCAGTACTGGGAAAAATAGTAGAGACCATTATAAAGAACAAAATTACCAAACATGTAGATAGTCATGGTTTAATGGGAGAAAGCCAACATGGATTTTACCAAGGAAAGTCTTGTTTTACTAATAAACAGGTAGAAAAAGATGAGTCGATTGATATAGTGTATCTGGATTTTCAGAAAGACTTTGACAAGGTCCCTCATGAGAGACACTTGGCAAAATTAAAATGTCATGGGATAGGAGGTAGTGTACTATTGTGGATCAGAACTGATTAAAAGAAAGAAAGCAGAGGGTAGGGCTAAATGGCCAATTTTCCCAATGGAGAAAGGTGAATAGTGGAGTACCCCAGCGATCTGTACTGGGTCCACTGCTCATTAACATATTTGTAAATGACCTGGAAATGGAAATAATGAGTGTGGCTATCATATTTGCAGATGACACAAAATTATTCAAAGTTGTTAAAACCCATGAGGATTGTCAAAAATTTCAAGAGGACCTTGATAAACTGGAAGACTGGGCAACCAAATGGCAGATGAAATTTAATTTAATGTGGACAAGTGCAAAGTTAAGCACCTAGGAAAGAACAAGCCAAACTGTGGTTACACAATGCAAAGTTCCACATTAGGAACCACCACCCAGGAAAAAGATTTAGGCGTCATCGTGGATAACAAGTTGAAACCCTCCTCCCAGTGTGCAGCGCTGGTTAAGAGAGTAAATAGAATGCTAGCTATCATAAGGAAAGGAATGGAGAATAAAATAAAGGATATTATAATGCTATGTATCGTTCCATGGTGCGATCGTACCTTGAATATTGTGTGCTATTCTGGTCGCCGTATCTTAGGATATAGCAGAATTAGAAAAGATACAGAGAAGAGCCACCTAAATGGTAAAGGGGACGGAAGGATATTCCCATGAGAAAAGACAAAAGATTAGGGCTCTATAAACTGGAAAAGAGATGGCTGAAGGGAGATATGATAGAGGTCTATAAATTAATAAATGGAGTGGGAAGGGTAAACATAGATTGATTGTTTATGCCATCAAAATATAGAAAGACTAGGGGACATGCAATGAAGCTACAGGGTAATGTTGAGGCCGCGGGGCAGGGTCCCGGCGGCCGAAGGTAACCAGGTGCTCGGCCCGGTGCCGGGACCCTGCTCGCGGCCTTTTGGTGATGGGCGGGTGCCTGCGGGCATCATTCAAACTCATTGGCTCGCCCGGTTCAGGCGTGGATGCGAGCCAATGAGAAGCGCTTTGCTGGGGGGGGGTTTTAAGGGAGACGCGCAGCGGCGGCAGTCTCCGACGGCGGGACCAGCGGTGGGTGCGAGGGCTTTTGCTTGGCGTACCTCGTGGCGGCGGTTTGGAGAGGCGCGGTTCTGGGTCAGCGATGCTGGAGCAGCAGAGTCATTTGCCGGTGGGCAGTGCGGATCCAGAGCCAGCGGTAGGGGTATTGTGCGGGTTTTTCTGGGCGGTGCGATAAGCGTGGCGGCTTGTGGACCTTCAACTTACTAAAAAAAAAAAAAAAAAAGAAGAGCAGGGGAGCAAAAGGGAGGACGGAAGGGGAGTTCTGTTAGCACGTTCTTCTTCTTTTCTTTCTGTTGTTTTGTTTAACGTTGGGTGAGCGGGGCCTGGGAAGGTAGCATGCCGTCGCGTAAGGGACGGCCGGCCAGTATCGGGGGACGTGGCAGGGGAGAGCATGCTGCGGTAGGTCGGCGTGGAGGGTGATCAGTCCCTTCGGGGGGGCAGTCAGGTGGGGCTGCCAGGGGAGCTGCCAGAGGTAGGCCGGTGCTTGGGGTGGCTCATGGGGCCAGGGGCAGGGGTGCTGTTGGCAGGAGGGGGGCAGGGGTAAGGAGGGGTAAGGAGGCAGCCTCATTAGGGAGGCAAAGGGGAAGGGCTCATATCAGGGGGTGCAGGGGGGGTGGAGACTTGGATCCCGTGCAGCAGGCAGGGGAAACTGGGCCGCAGGGACACAGGGGGGGGGTATGGTTGCAGATGGGCTAGCCAGCGTGGAGGCGGTTGGTGGGGGGATGAGGATGGGGCTCTGCAGGGGTGTGCTGGGAATGGCTCGGCAGGGGTGGGGGGGTCCGGTTGGGGTGGACAAAGGATGGTGGGGTGAGGCAGGGGGCCAGTGCTACCGGGTTGGGTCGCGCCCTGGCAGGGGGCCCATTCCTTTGGTCAGGGTCCCTCGTTGCAGATGGGGGTCGGCGGGAGTGTTGGTACTCCGGGTGGGTGCAGGGCTTGGGATCATTGGCGGGGTGGGGGCCAAGGCTCGTCCAAGGCTGATTGGTTATCCGCTTGGCCGTCTTGTGGTTTTCCTTTCGCCCCCTCTCCCCCTTCCTCTTCTCTTTTGTCTCCGCAGGTTTCCACATTGGCTCAGGCAGTGGGGCAGATGTCTGGTGTGCGGCACGTGGTAGTGGAAGGCTGGTCTGGAGCAGCATCAGGAGGATCGCCGAGGCTCGAGGCCGACTCGGCGGGCGTCGCGGGAGCACAGTCATCCGGCTCCGGGATGCAGGATCCCGAGGCTCGGCCTGGGGAAATGCCGGCTGGTGACGGAGGAGCGTCGGGTGAGTTGACAGTGGGCAGTGGGGGCGGGGGTGGGGCGGATCATTTGGAAGGGCCAGCTGGTGGTGGGCACAAGGCAAAACGAAAGTGTAGGCATTCCCGCAGTCGTCGTCACAGTTCGGAGTATTCCTCATCGTCCGCTTCATCATCTTCGCTTGAACCTTCCCGTTCAGGACAAGGGATTGACCGGGTGCCAGGTGGGTCCTCCGGAGGGCAGGACATGCCCACGCTGGTTGCATTCGCGGAGTTATGGGAAGGGGTCCCTCGTCATTTACGGCGCAAGATATGGAAGAGGCGGTACATAGACATTTTCAGATTGCTGGAGGGCAGGAGGCGGTCGGGAGAGAGTAGAAAGAAGCGAAAGGAGGATGAAAAGGTGGGTCGGGTCCAGAAAGTTTCGCGGAATGTTATAAATTGGGTTAGATCCTTTTTAAGGTTGGCGAGTGTTTGGGGTCATCATGCCCCAGAGGATTATGGAATGCTTTTGGCGTACGCGGACTCTATCTTGGAAGCTGCACAGATGCATGGCGGTTTTGCATGGTTGAATTACGATGAGAAGTTCCGGGACAAGATGGAGGAGAGTAAGTGGTTGTCTTGGGGTACCCAGGATATCAATCTGTGGTTAACCCAAATGTCGGTCGGAGCGGGTGTGAGCGGGGGGGCTGGGGTGCGTGTTGGGGTGGGTAGTGCGATCGGGGGTACTCCGCCGCAGAAAGCAGGGGGCGGGGGTGCCAGGGACATCTGCTGGCGTTTCAATAAGTCCTCGTGCCCTTTCCCCGATTGCAAGTTCCGGCATGCTTGCTCGGCCTGTGGGGGCGAACATTCCGCGCTTAAATGTCTCAAAAAGGGCAGCATCCCCCCCCCCCTACTTCGGCCCCCAAGTAATAGCGATGTTATGGGGTTGTCTCCCACTCCAATTTCCCGGGAGGTGATAGGCGAATGGTTGAGAGCTTATCCGCGGAGGCGGGAGAGGGAGGCGTTGGAGCGGGGGTTTTCAGAGGGGTTCATTATTCTGGTGCTAGGTACTATTGTCGGTAGGTCGGCGCGCAACTCTCCTTCGGTGCGGCGTTTGGCGTCGGTTGTTCGCGAGAAGTTGGCGGTCGAGCTGCGTTTGGGTAGGGTGGCGGGTCCTTTTGCTGAGCCGCCCTTGGCGAATTTGGTGGTTTCCCCGTTGGGGGTGGTGCCCAAGAAGGAGATGGGGAAGTTTCGTTTGATACATAACCTCTCTTTTCCATTGGGGGACTCGGTGAATGATCATATACCAAAGGAGTTGTGCGCGGTTCGTTATGCGTCATTTGATGAGGCGATGGATCTGGTGAAACGCTGTGGCCCGGGGGCTCGGTTGGCGAAGGTGGACATAGAATCGGCTTTCCGGTTGCTGCCCGTTCATCCGTCTTCGTTTCATTTGTTAGGTTTTTCTTTTGAGAAGGAATTCTACGTGGACAAGTGCATGCCTATGGGCTGTTCGGTGTCTTGTGCCTACTTTGAGATGTTTAGTACCTTTTTGCATTGGCAGTTAGTTCGGAGGGTGGGCTGTGGGAATGTGGTACACTATCTTGATGATTTTCTGTTCGTGGGGGCGGCGCGGTCTGAGGATTGTCAACAGTTGATGGATGGTTTTGTGTGCATGGCTAGCGCTTGCGGGCTCCCGTTGGCCGCCGACAAGACGGAAGGCCCGGCCACCTGTATCACGTTTTTGGGGGTGGAGATTGATTCGGTCGAGATGGTGGCGCGCCTCCCGATGGATAAAGTGGTGAAGTTGCGGGTCCTTGTGGCTAATGGGTTGGCGTCTGCTAAGTTATCCTTGCGGGAGTTGCAAATATTGATTGGTTCTTTAAATTTTGCTTGCAGAGTTATTCCAATGGGCCGTGTCTTTATGCGACGATTAGCGGCGGCTACAGCGGGGATTCGTAAGCCGCACCATCGTATCAGAATGTCCAGGGTCATGAAGGCTGACTTGAAGGTTTGGGATGCCTTCCTGGAGGATTTTAATGGTGTGTCTGTGTTGATGGAGTCAGAGGTGTCCAGTGCGGATTTACAACTATATACTGATGTGGCGGGCGGTGGTGGTTTGGGTATTTACTTCGGGGGGATTGGTGTGCGGCCCAGTGGCCTACGGCGTGGCACACAGCTGTTTTAACTAGTAACATTACGTTCTTGGAGCTGTTTCCTTTGTTGGTAGTGTTGCATTTGTGGCCTGAGCGGCTGAGGAACCGCAGAGTGGTCTGGTGGTGTGACGAGGCCGTGGTTGCGGTGGTTAACAGGTATACGCCGCGCTGTGCGCAGGTTGCCGGGTTAATGAGGGATATCATTTTTGCTTGTTTGCATTTGAATGTCGCTGTGAAGGCTCGGCACATTCCGGGATGCACTAATAGAATTGCTGATGCTCTCTCTCGTTTCAAGTGGGAGCTGTTCCGGACATTGGCGCCAGATGCGAGCGAGAAGGGCTTGGCGGTTCCGGAGCGATTGTGGAAAATTGGCCAGCGGAAATGGTATGCCTGCTGAAGAATTGTCTATCGCCTGCGACGTGGTCAGCATATAGGAGAGGATTTGGCGAAGTTCTGGAATACCTAGAGTCTCATGGATGGCGACCCGGCGTTGCTGCTGATGGTTTGCTGGGACAGTATATCGCGATGGCTAAATGCAGTGGAGTGTCCAGGGCCTCGGTTCGGAGTCGGTTGGCAGGCTTTACCTTCTTTGCAAGGGCAGCCGGCTGGGGATTCGCGGGGCCTGGTTTCTTGGCTCGGAAGTTGTTACGGGGTTGGGAGAGAGCGTGTCCGTCTCCTGTGGATGCATGGTTGCCAGTGACCCACGACCTGCTGGTCCGGCTTTGTGCGACGCTGCCAACAGGGGCGTCATCACGCTATGAGGCTATTCTTTTTAAGGCATTGTTTTGCTTGGCCTTTTTCGGGGCTTTTCGGATCGGGGAGTTGGTGGCTAGCTCTGGCAGGGCCACGCGGAGTGGTGGCTTATTGTCTGGTCATGTGCAGGTCGGGGGGGCAGCTGAGGGTTAAGCTGGCCAGGTTTAAGACTGACCAGTTGGGTAAAGGGTTGTGGGTAGTCCTTCGCGAAGTGGTTTCCCTTCCGACATGCCCTGTGTCGGCAGTGCGGGATTATTTATTGGTGCGCCCGGTGGCGGGTCGTCTGTTTTTCTTGCACAAGGATTCATGTTGGGTGACCCACTTTCAGGTGGCGGCGGTGCTAAGGATGGCCATACGGCATTTGTGCTTGGATCCTATGCGCTTTGCGCCACACTCCTTTCGCATTGGAGCGGCAACAAGTGCAGCGGCGGCTGGGGTCTCAGGGGAGGTGATTCAGAGCATTGGCAGGTGGAGATCACAGGCTTTTAAAGGTTATGTGCGACTATGAGGGGGAGCGGGTGGTCATGGGAATAACATTTGTTTTCTTTTTCAGATGCTGTGCGGTGCCCGCATGTATTCTGGATGATCAGACATTCATTTGTACATTGGGCGGGACTGCAAGCAGCTGAACGGCCATTGGGTTGCAATTTAGGACTCGACCCAGCTTTGATGTCTCTACTATGGCTGGGTGAGCGTGGTCTGCGTTGGCTGCAGCTTTTACCTTTGCTTCGGCACCATAGCCGGGTGAGGACGGAGCCTGCCGTGATCCTACTGCATGTGGGGGGAAATGACCTCAGTGGATGGACTTGTAAACAGTTGATCCGGGCAGCGAAGAGGGATCTGCGGGAGGTTCTTAGGCTGTTCCCTCAAGTTATTGTGTTATGGTCTGACATCATTCCAAGGCCTGTCTGCCGACAGCAACGGCGTTGGTCTAGGGGATTGGCGAAAGTCAATCGTCAGGTTGGGCGGTGGGTTTACGAGCACGGGGGATATCAAATTTTGCACCCTTGGGTTGACGTGGATTGTGCTGGTTTGTATCGCCAGGACGGGGTGCACTTATCCCCGGTGGGTGTGGATCTCCTGTTGAACAACTGGCAGGAGGCTTTGGAATGGGTTGTTCAGTGGGAGTCTCGATGGTCGCAGCTTGGGGGGGGCGGCGTAGAGGCGTGAACGTGCCCTACGCCGGGTGGCGGGATCCCGGAGGTTTCCGGGGTCCGGAGCCTTAATCTGGAATTGGGGCGGTGGCGGTCGCCCCAACCCGGATGACCCCTGGCCAGTCTTTGCTAGTAATATGGCGAGGCCAGGTAAAAAGGGGGGTTGGCGGTGTCGCTGGCTCGGCCGCGGCGGGAGTGGAATGAGGTCACCTTGCTAGTGGTATGGTGGGTGAGGGATCATTCCGCTTGTGGGTTGTTATATTAAGACGTTGAAGGTTGCAAAGAAATGTTTTGGAATATCATGCTTGTTAATAAAGCTGCGACCATGCGAGCCAAAGTTCTTTGTGTCCGGGCTGGTTATTTCAATGTTAGGAAGGGGTGGGGTGGGGGTGGCTATTGGGGGGGGGGGAACGGGACACCACCGGGTCCGACCTGCCTTGGTTATGTTGAGGCCGCGGGGCAGGGTCCCGGCGGCCGAAGATAACCAGGCGCTCGGCCTGGTGCCGGGACCCTGCTCGCGGCCTTTTGGTGATGGGCGGGTGCCTGCGGGCATCATTCAAATTCATTGGCTCGCCCAGTTCAGGCGTGGATGCGAGCCAATGAGAAGCGCTTTGCTGGGGGGGGGTTTTAAGGGAGACGCGTGGCGGCAGCAGTCTCCGACGGCGGGACCAGCGGTGGGTGCGAGGGCTTTTGCTTCCCACCCGCCCACCCTTCTTTTGGGAGTGGTATTCAGAATGGGTTGTCGCAGCTGGTGGGGGAGCGGGATCCCAGAGGTTTCCGGGGTCCGGAGCCTTAATCTGGAATTGGGGCGGGGCGGTCGCCCCCAACCCGGATGACCCCTGGCCAGTCTTTGCTAGTAATATGGCGAGGCTAGGTAAAAAGGGGGGTTGGCGGTGCCGCTGGCTCGGCCGCGGCGGGAGTGGAATGAGGTCACCTTGCTAGTGGTATGGCGGATGAGGGCTCATTCCGCTTGTGGGTTGTTATATTAAGACGTTGAAGGTTGCAAAGAAATGTTTTGGAATATCATGTTTGTTAATAAAGCTGCGACCATGCGAGCCAAAGTTCTTTGTGTCCGGGCTGGTTATTTCAAGGTTAGGAAGGAGTGGGGTGGGGGTGGCTATTGGGGGGGGGGGGGAACGGGACACCACCGGGTCCGACCTGCCTTGGTTACATATTTAAGACTAATAATAGAAAATATTTTTCCACTCAACATGTAATAAAACTCTGGAATTCGTTACCAGTGGATGTAGTACAAGCTGTTAATATAGCCGGGTTTAAAAAAGGTTTGGACAAGTTCCTGGTGGAAAGGTCCAAAAATCAATATTAAAGGGGACGCGGGATATCCACTGCTTGCCCCAATACAAGCATTGTGGAACCTGTGTCTTTTGGGGAAACTGCTAGGTACTTGTGACCTAAATTGGCCACTGATGAAACAAAATATTAGGCTTGATGGACCTTGATCGACCCAGTATGGTATATCTTATGTTCTTATGTTAACCCCTGCATGCAATTGGGCTGCATCATAAGTCTTCAATATCAGTATGGCCAATCCCCCTTCATTCCTTGCCCCATTCAATATTCTCCAAGCCACTCTTGGCATCTTATGAGCCCATATGAACCTAGAGAGAGCTCGCTGGCACCATGCTAGGACTGCATTGGAACATGAACAGGCAATGCATTAAATAAAAATAAAAACTTAGGGAGCACCATCATTTTAACATTATTAGTCCTATCGAACGAGGACAAGTACAATTTCTGCCATTGTTGCTGATCCGAAAAGACCTTCCTCTATAGGGGGTCATAGTTTATTTCAAACAACGTAATCGCATATAAGATTTTGCCCATTTAAATGGAAGCAGCCCCTTCAGCTTTCTTCTGTCTTCAGGAGACAGGGATATATCCAAAATCTCTGATTTGGAGGCAATCCTTTTGAAGCCCTACACACCTCCAAAGATCTCCAACTCCTCCACCACCAGAGGTAGGGACCTCACCGTATCTGCCAGGGAGATTGGGAGATCATCCAAGAACATTGATCATTTATATTGTGAGAGGCCACCGATATTCCTTCAATACGTTCCCTTGCCTGAAGCTTTTGTGCCAGAGGTTCCATTGCTAAAGTGAATAGTAAAGGGGATAAAGGGCACCCTTGCCTCATCCCCCTCTTCAAATCAAAAGTTGGCGTATAAGCCAAATTAATTTTTAAACACGTCAATGGCTTAGTATACAAAACTTGAATCCATTTCAAGAAATTCCCACTATAGTCTGAAATAAATAAGGCCAGTATACTCTATCAAAGGTTTTTTCCATGTCAATTATTAAAAGAAGAGATGATTTCTTGCATTTCTTTGCCTTCCCAGTCAAATTCAATATTTTTCTAATATTATCAGGTCCTTGCCTGCCAGGAATAAATCCCAATTGATTGATATGCACCAGTTTTGTCAGCAAAGGTTGTAGACAGTTAGCCAATACCTTGGCAACAAGTTTTTGGTCTATTCCAAACAGGGAAATTGGGTGATAAGAGCCACACAAACAGGGATCCTTTCACTCTTTGGCTAAAATGGAGATCCCCGCCACTCTCATGGTAGTTAGCATGCTCAGCTCCTGCAAAAAGTTATTATATACCCTAACTAGAAGGTCCACTATTTGGTCTCAATTTGCATACCCATCTAGTCTGAGCGCTTTCAGGAGTGGCAACTGATGAATTACCATAAGAATCTCCACAGCGGACACTGGAAAGGACAGTGTAGCATAAAATTCACTAGTTGTGGTTGGTGAATTGCTGTGCATCTCTTAGGGGGAGAGAATATAGTTCCCTCCCCAAGTCTTGCTGGGTACTTTCATGTGGTGAACCTGTTTTACAAAATTTATACTAAATCTCAGCCAGGCGACACTACAATTGAAGTATGGTAGGAAAGAAAAATCCATAATGGCTGCACGTCATCCAGGATAAAAAGGTGTCCAACCGTAGCATTCGCACTAGGGTTAACGATGGTGGTAGCAATAGTGCAGACACTGCAGATGCAGGTAACATCCTTGTCAGGGCCAGCACTACCCAGTAAGCCAGGTAAGTACAGCAGGGGGGTGTCAGAGTTAAGGAGAGCCAAAGCTGCAGCGGTGTTGGCAGGGCAAGCCCCACCACGTCCCTCTTGGCTCCAGCTCTGGCCCAACTTTCTTAATGTTTGAGGTGCATGCTGCTGTTGCCCAATGACGCTGACATTTGCATGTGTTCATAGCATACTTAATATTCAGACCGGAGAGGAGAAGTGCTGAGAGACCTCCAGCTCCTCCCACCCAATGCATCTGTAGCTCCATCGGCACGTGCTGCTGACTAACTTGGGCTAGAAGCAAGACTGAAGAGAGGCAATTTTGCAGGCACGCACCACTCACATCTCCTCCAGGCAGCTGCAGACACATGAAGGCCTGAAGCTCTTGCTGTTGCCTGTAGGCTCCTTGCCAGACCTCAGCACACCTGCTCTCTGGCCAGGGGCTTCCATCAATGCCTACATGCTGCTTGACTGCTCTCCCTTCACCTCCCACCTGTGGCTCTGCTGGTCGGAGTCACATATAGCACCACTGTTTGAAAGCAGGCCACTCTGCCTGCCAGTGCCTCTAATGTCTCTCTCGTGCATGACCGAACCTTGAGTGCTGCTGTCGCTGCCACTGCTGCAGACTCCAGTATTACAGTGGAGTTTTTTAAGTTTGTGCATCTTGCATCCCATATGATGTGGTTGCCACGACAATGCTACTCAGCCCCTCCACCTGACTTTTCATCTTTGTGCTAGTCTGCCTCGACTCCCTACTGCCTGTTAGAAGCATTCCCGAAGAATCCACAATTTAAAAAAGAAGCCCATATCAGTTGGGAAGGGGGCAGAAAAGAGGGACTGGGGGAGCTTTATGAAGGGCTCAGGGAGTGCCTGATAGAGGGGCTGAGAGTATGATAGAATATGTGGGACTGTGTGTGTGTGTGTGTGTGTGTGTGTGAGTGAGTGAGTGAAAGGAGGCCTATGCTGTCAGGGGTGTGTGAAAGAAGAACTAGGGAAGGGTGGATGTTTGTGTATGGTAACTTGGGACAGGAAGAGAACAAGGGGGGAAAGAGGGTGAGAGGTGATAAAGATCAGATTGTTGGGACTCAAGGACTAGGGGAAAGAACAGAGAAAACATAGGACTTGGGGACTGGTGGGATAGGGAGAGCAAAGGAAGAATGATGATTTGGTGATTAGGGGAGAAAGCAAGGACTTGGACTGGGTGGGAGAATATGGAATTGGAAACAGAACTGTAAGGAAAGGCAGAGCAAGGAACTTGGGCATGGGAGAGGGTGAGGACTCAAAAACTGAGTGAAATTTGCAAGGACAAATGGACTATATTTCTATAAAAAGGGACTATAGCAGTTGATATGGATGTGAAGTGCAGACTAGATAGGCCATATCCTCTTTTTCTGCCATCATGTTTCTACAACCTGGCAATTGTATAACTATGAGTAGGTGCAGGGTATGAGTGTGTGAGGTGGTCTAAAAGAAGAGGAGTAAAGAGCAGAAAGGAGTTAGGATGTGGTGGGAAAGACCTGGGGGATTACAGAGGGTAAGAGGCAGTGAAAATGAATGGGAGTGCTGTAGAGGGGTATGAGAGAGGAAAAGTAAAAAGGAAGAAATATGATTTATAAAAGAGCTATGCAACCGTGCATGCAGAGATAGAGCAGCGGTAGTATCTATGGCAAGAATAGCAGGCAGGAAGCTAAGTGGTTGTAATCTTTTTTTTTTGTTAAATAAATAAACACATCAATTGTGTTTGCTTCAGTCTCATTAACCTTTTGCTATCATGGCCTGTTCATATGATGTTACATAGAAACATGAAGGTAGAAAAAAAACATGGCCTATCTAGTCTGCCTTTCCATATCAACTACTACAACAGTCCCCTTTTTGCCTTTAGAGATCCTTTGTGTTTGTCCCATGCTTTTTTGAATTCAGATACTGTTCTCATCTCTACCACCTTCACTGGGAGACTATTCCATATATCTACCACACTTTCCGTAAAGAAATATGTCCACATATTATTCCTGAGTCTATCCCCTTTCAACTTCATCCTATGTCCCCTCGTAGCAGAGCTTGCTTTCAATTGAAAGAGGCTCTCCTCCTGTGCATTTATGCCACACAGGTATTTAAACATCTTAGGTCATATCTCCTCTATCCCGCCTTTCCTCTAAAGTATACATATTAAGATCCTTAAGTCTGTCCTCATGTTGTTGTTGTTAAGTGCCGTTGAGTTGGCGACGACTCATGGCAACCCTCTGGATAGTTGACCAAAATTGTGTTCGGTCTTCAGTCAGGCGTCTCAGACTGGCAATCGTAGCTGCTGTTACTGTATCGATCCATCTCATTGCTGTCCTTCCTCTTTTGTGTTGACCTTCTATCTTGCCAAGCGTGATGTCTTTCTCTAATGATCTCTCTCTTCACATGATGTGTCCAAGGTATGAAAGTCGAAGTCTTGTCATCTGAGCTTCTAAAGAAAGTTTAGGTTTGATCTTCTCTAGTACTGACTGGTTTGTTCTTTGGGCAGTCCATGGTATATGCAGTATTCATCGCCAGTACCATAATTCAAAGGCATCAATTTTCTTCGTGTCTATCTTTTTCACTGTCCAACTTTCACATCCATATGATGTTATTGAAAATACCATGGATTGAACAAGTCAAATCTTTGTATGGAGAGAGACATCTCTGCTCTTGAGAATCTTATCTAGGTCCTTCATAGCCATTCTGCCAAGAGCTTCATCGGATTTCTTGACTGCTTGTTGCTTCTTTATTGATAGTTGATCCAAGTAGATTAAAGTTGTCCACGATTTCAATTTCTTCTACATCAACGCTGAACTTATTGATTTTGCCAATTGTCATGATCTTTACATTAAGGTGCAGGCCCATTTTAAGACTATGTTCCTTGATCGTGAGAAGCAAGTGTTTCAGATCATCTTCACTCTCAGCCAGTAATGTGGTATCATCAGCATAGCGAAGGTTGTTGATGAGTCTTCCACAAATCTTCACACCTCTGTTGTCTTCATACAATCCTGCTTCTCTGAGTATTTGTTCTGCATATAAATTAAACAGATAGGGGGAAAGTATGAATTCTTGTCATACACCTTTGCTGATTTTAAACCATTCTGTTTCTCCTTGTTCTGTTTGAACTGTTGCTTCTTAAGCAATGAACAGATTTTGCAAGAGAACGATCAGGTGTTCTTGTATTCCCATGCTTTTTAATGTGGCCCAGAGTTTCTCATAGTTTATACAGTCAAAAGTCTTGCTGTAGCCAATAAAGCACAAATAGATATCCTTTTGGTATTCTTTAGTCTTTTCAAGGATCCATCTCACATCAGCAATGATTTCTCTCGTTCCTCGCCCTTTCCTGAACCCTGCTTGCACTTCAGATAATTCTTGTTCCAGGTATGATTGTAGTCTCTGTTGAATAATCTTCAGTAGAATCTTGCTGGCATGTGGGATCAGATCGATTGTGCGATAATTTCCACAGTCAGCTGGATCACTTTTCTTTAGTATTGGTATAAACACAGATTTTTTCCAGTCTGTTGGCCATGATGTTGTCTTCCAAATTTCCTGGCAGAGCTTTGTAAGTATGGTAACAGCTGCATCAGATTGCTGCAATACCTCTATGGAAATGCCATCCATTCCTGGTGCTTTATTCTTTGATAAGGCTTTCAATGCTTCTTCAACGTCTTCTTTCATCAGTAATGGTTTCGGACCAAAAGGTACAGGTTGAAACAGCTGTTAGTCCACTTTATCTTTATCATATAAAAACTCTGTATATTCTTTCCACCTTTTCTTGATCTTCTCAGCATCATTCAACATATAACCTTGAGCATCTTGTAACTTTCCATTTCAAGATTGGAATTTTTTCTTTAACTCTTGTAGTTTTAGGAAAGTCTATCTTGTTCTTCTTCTAATAGTTTCTGCTTCTTATTTACTTCAAGGTGTCATTGTAGTATTTCTCCTTCTCCTACCTTGCTGCACATTGGAAATCTCTATTGAGTTCTGTGATTGCCTCTCTTTCTCCCCTGGCTTTAACTTCTCTGCGTTTCTGGGCAGTTTTCAGAGTTTCTTCCAACATCCATTTCGGCCATTTTTGCTTTTTCACCTTTTGTAGAGACTTCTTGCTTTCTTCCAACACAACCTTCTTGATGTCATTCCATAACTCTTCTGGAGCTCTGTCATTTGTATCTAAAGCAGAAAATAGATTTTGCAGGCAGTCTTTAAATTCCAGTGGTATATTCTCAAGGTCATATTTTCTTACATTCATGAGTGGCTTGCTCTTTTTCAACTTTAGCTTGAGTTTGCATACTAGTAGTTGGTTATCTGTACCACAACCTTTGCCAACTTTTGTGTTCCATTCACCCATGACTAATAGGATATCCTGTTTGCATGTTCTGTCAATTTCAGCTTGTACTTGTTCATAGAACTCATCAATTTCATCCTCTTCTGCAGCTGTTGTTGGGGCATATACTTGAATTATAGTTGTGTTGATAGGCATTCCTCATAGACGAATAGAGATTAAGCATTCACTTACATTGTATTTCATTACAGTTCTTGCAAGTTTCTTCTTTATTATAAATGCAACACCATTTCTTCTTTGTCTTTCATTTCCAGCAAAGTAGACTATGTGATCATCTGATGCAAAGTGCCCGATGCCAGTCCATTTCAGTTCACTGACACCTAACAGATCATGTTGTACACGTTCCATTTCATTCTTGATCACTTCCAACTTCCCTTGGTTCATCCTTCATATGTTCTATGTCTCAATATGTAAGACATCTTTGCAGCTTCTGACTCTAATTTCATGTGCAGCTACATCTGCAGTCAGACGTCCCAAGGGCTTTGATCCAACCATATCATAAATGCTGGCTTTACTCTGAAAAGTCTCCAGCTCATCCCCAGTAGCTAGTTGAGTGCCTTCCGACCTGGGAGTCCCATCTTCCAGCACTATAGTGCAATTTGTTTTGTTGTGACTATTCATTGGGTTTTCATGGAAAGATACAGAAGTAGATTGCCAGGCCTGTCCTCTGCAAAGTTTAAGTTTAGTGTTGTTGCCGTTGTCACAGAATTATGATCCTTCACTGCCAACACTGTCCCATTTTGCTGCTGTCCAGGTGGGTGGTTTGTCTTGGTCTGGCACCTCAGCTGAGACCTGTCCATCTTGGGAGACCCTGTCAGTAGTTAAACTGCTGATAGCTTAGCCCTCAGAATCACTGATGCACACAAGCCCTCACAGCATGACAAGCTGCAAACCAAGTGAGGGCTGTCCTCATATGCTTTATAATAAAGACTGTTAACCATTTTAGTAGCCGCCTCTGCATCAACTCCAACCTGTTTATATCTTTTCGAGCATACGGTCTCCTCATCAGTACTTATTTTTATTCCAGTTATGCATTTGCCCCTTCACTGCAATTTTCTTGTTACAATATTTGATTTGAAGGAGAAATGCTAGTGTCACATGAACAGAATTCACAAAGGAGTTTTGGGAAAGGGAGAGGTGCAGCCTACCATTAATAGTAATGAGGGAGGGGGCGCCAATCTGTAGTTTGCAGGGGGGCACCAGAGACCCTAGTGCTGGTCCTGATGCCTACTATGGATAAAGGCCATGGTGAGCGTGTTCATAGGCCAATTGTGACAGGAGATAAACCACAAAAATTAATGAAAAAGTTAAGAAGATTAACTACAGTTAAGTGGACTTCTGCAGATAAAGAGAAGATAATGCAATGTTACTTTTATGCTACAAACCTTATATTTAAATCAAGAGGTTGTACAAAGAGAATCCACCAAAAACTAAAAGAAAGAGCAAAATTGCCACAAGAAAAACTGCAAAAAGCAACGGATACAAATTTAAGATCTTTAATTTCACAGATCAATGTAAAGGAGTATGTGAGACCTAGGTGAGAGTTCCAGAAGAAAGGAATACACAGAAAAAGAAAGAGCGGTTGAGGAGGACATGGAGCTTAGAGATCTGGAACTGCAGGAGAATGAGATGAATAAAGGACGGGTCAACAAATCAACCAAAGAAGAAGAAGAAAGGGAAGAGAAAGACTCAGAGGTGGAGGATTCAAGATCAAATTCCTAGTCCACATGGAAAAATATGAATATGCTGGATTCCAGGCAAGGGAAAGATTATCCAAGTTAAATTTAACACCTAAGGTTAAAAGTATGATAATTAAGATGAACAAGGCCATATCCTGTATAAAGAGATCATTTATTGACATCACTGAAATAAATCAAATACAATATTGTGCAGCTAAAACTAAAACTTCAAGAATACTACCAACTAAAGTGCAGGGCCAGAAGAAAAAGAGAACAATAACAGTTCCTCCTAGGAAAAAGTGCATCAAAGGAAAAATACAATCATTGTGCGTGGACTTATCCCTGATAGACGGGTATCTAAAAGGATTAAAATCATCAAAGATATTGAGGAAGATCCAAGACATCAAGCTGAAGCATACTGCATTAACAGAAGAAGACCTGATATTTATATGTTCCAACAATTAGTATGAAAGTAACAGCAGAAATGCAAAAACTGCAAAGATATGAAATAAAAAAGAAAGATATCAAAATAAACTATTTAGAGAGAACCCAAAACAGTTCTACAGGGAATTGGGAAAGAGCATTAATATAGTAAAAACACTACCAACCAAATCTGAAACAGAAACCTTTTGGAGGTTATACGAGGACCCTATAGAGCATAATCAAGAAGCAGAATGGTTACCCTGCATACAGGAACATTAAGAAAAATCAAACATCAAACCTATGGAATGGCCTGTAGTAACAACAAAAGAGCCGGAAAGCAGGTTAAAGCGAGTTTCCAACTGGAAGAGTCCTGGCCCCGATGGAGTGACCAACGTTTGGCTCAAACGATTAACATATCTCCACCAAGACCTTTCAAACTGCAAAACCCAATTGATCAAACTGCAAAAACCAATTGATCAAGCAGCCGAAATTAACATGCTTATAACAGGAAGAACATTTCTTCTTCCAAAGGTGGACCCAAGTAACATTCGCCAAAAATTACAGGCCAATGACTTGCCTGCCCACAATCTATAAGCTGTTCACTGAAATAGATGCTGACAGAATATATAATCATATTGAATCCAATAACATCATGGCAATAGAACAAAAGGGCAATAAGATGGGAGCATATTTATTTACTTATTTAACCAGTTTTCTGTACTGCCTTAACCTTCAATCAAAGCGGTTTACAGGTACTGGATACATTCCCTTGTCCTCAAATGGCTCACAATCTATGTGTACCTGAGGCAACAGAGGGTTAAGTGGCTTGCCCAAGGCCACAAGGAGTGCATATGGAACCAAAAACCAGTTAATGTTAAATAATGCCACCATGGCACTAAGAAAAGCAGAAATCTCAGTATAGCATGGATTGATTATAAGAAAGCTTTTTGACACAATCTTGACACACTCTTACAGAAGATAATAAATTGCCTTGAGATAAATCCTAGTTTGATAGAATATATTAAGTTCATCAAGACTACGTGGCAAACTATCCGATTTTTGAAGTATGAAGTTAGGCGGTACATCATTCCTAACATCAAGATCCAGCGAGGAATATTTCAGGGAGATTCCTTGCTGCCATTTTTATTTTATATGGTGCTTAATCCAATGAGTACTGTCGTCATCTCTTTGGGATACGGATTTAGTCTGAATCCTAAAGAAGGTAACAACCCAGAAGTAATATCCCATTTATTATTTGTGGATGACCTGTAGCTCTACAGTTCTGTTGTGTTAAGTGCTGTTGAGTCTGTGTCGACTCCTGGTGACCCTCTGGATTGTTGACTTATTGTTCGGTCTTCAGCCTAGCGGCTCATTGTTGATAGAGTGGTATCCATAGCTGCTGTTATTGTATTGATCCATCTCATTGCCTGCCTTTCTCTTTTACGGGGACCTTCTACCTTGCCAAGCATTAAGTCTTTCTTCAATGATCTCTCTCTTCGCCTGATGTGTCTGAAGTATAAAAGTCGAAGTCTTGTCATCTGAGCTTCTAAGGAAAGCTAAGGTTTGATCTCCTCTAATACTGACTGGTTTGTTCTTCAGGGAGTCCATGATATACACAGTATTCATCACCAGCAGCATAATTCAAAAGCATCAATTTTCTTCCTGTTTCTACAGTTCTAGTGACCAACAATTAGCAGATCAAGTCCGTGTAGTGAAAAGCTTTTCTGATGACATCAGGGTGACTTTTGGCCTAGACAAATGTGATGAGGCAACTTTTTTTTTAGAGGAAAATTGAGCAAAACAGAAAACATCTCCCTGGCTGAGGACTGTGACATCAAGGAACTTGAACAGGAAAGCATATATAAATATCTTGAAGTAGAGGAAGAACGACACTCAAGCAGAAATTAAGGAGAAAAGATCAGTAAAAAATTCTATAGAAGGTTAAAATCTTTATTGAAAAGTGCCTTAACATCACGGAATAAGATACAAGACATCAATCAATTGGCAATTCCTGTACTATTATACAGTTTTGGGATTGTAAACCAGCCTGTTAAAGATCTTGAAAAACTGGATGTGCGAACAAGAAAACTTCTCCATGCCCATGAGATAATTTACAAGAATCAGTGTATGCCAAGACTGTACATTCCTAGAGCTGAAGGAGAGCTAGGCCTCATAGAGAATGATTACACATACAGAGCTACTATCATAGGCCTGACAGCATCATCGGATCCAAATATGCATAAAGTGCTGAAATATGAAAGTAAACATCCAGAATCTGTCTCTATTGTCAAACTTGTACAAGCGTTCCAATGACTAGAGGGATTGAGTGAGAATTCACAAGCATACATAGGAAAGGAAGCATCAGAATTTGCAAACAAGACAAAAAACAATTCATAGAATTAGATCAGCAAAAGAGGAAAAACAAGTGGCAAATGCACAAATACAGTGGGAAATGCAAAGTGTTACTCCGGGAACCCTTTGTCGATCACGAACGGACGCATGAATGGTTAAGGAAAGATGAACTGAAACTGAAGGATTAGAGAGAGCTGCAGCCCAGGACAGCAGATTATAGACACGATAGTTGACAGTGAGCTTTGAAAAAACTGACAACACAGATATATGTCAATTCTGTAGAAAGACCTGGAATTAGGATTGCCAACTTTTTGAAAGAGAAAAATCCGTTGCCTTTGGCAAGCCATGCTCTGCCCTTGCCACCCCTGCCCCACTCCTTGCTTTACCCCACTCCGTCCCTGCCCCACCCCCACCCATAAAAAATAATTGCAGAGGAGGTAACAGTGCAGGCTTTAGCATCAGCCGCTCCTATACCTTTAGGGGCCTCCTGCACCAAGCACGTTTTGACCGTCCGGCCCGAGAGAGTAAATTGAAGTCCAAATGGGAAAGTCCACTTGTAGTGCACATTCTCTTCCTGGAGATGCTAAGTAATTGCCTCTCTGTGCTTCCTCATGGTTATTGCTGAGAGATCGGCATACATCTCAATGGTAGCATTATCCCATTTAAAGTTTCCAAGCTTACGGGTCGGAGGGATTTGGGTTTCTAGTCCCAAAGGCACTCCCTGTGGCCTTGGGCAAGTCACTTAACCCCGGGTTGCCTCAGGTACAAAATGGAGATTGTGAGACCTCCAGGAACAAGGGAAATATATCCCATACTTGAATGTACACCACCTAGATTGCACGTGCACATCACCAGGCTGGCCCTCTCTCTGTGGCCCCAGTGCACAGTGTGCCCTTTCCACCTTAAAACACAAGAGGTCTGCCTCGACCTGGGCAGCCTGTGTTACAGCTCTACATATCTGTTCAGTTAATATGATAGTCCATCGACTCTGTGCTATCAGGTAGGCCCATAATAAGAATATTGCACCTGTGGGAGCGGTTCTCTAAGTCCTACAATTTTATTAATATCTTTTCCTGAGCCACCACCGAATTCGCACCAGCCAACAGCTCCTCATATTCTTCTAAACATGACTCATTCTCTTCCCCTTTCTGACCCAAATTGCTCAGGCCCGAGTGAATGTCTGCCATCCAGGTCTGGATGTTGTCTTTCAGCACTCATACAACCCCTTTCGCATCTTTGAACCACTGCCGCATTTCCTTACACAGCAAAATAATCTCTGCCACATTTTCTCCTCCACGTTCTGTGTACAGACCTCCTCTAGGGAATGGCCTCAGCTTCTGGCACAATCTTTTTTGGGAGTATCCCAGGGTTTATATCATGAGGGCATACACACAGAGCCATACATTTTTCTAGGGTGGGGTCACATATCCTACCCAGGATTTTTAAACTTTTTCCCACCACAGGAGCTTGTACCTAAGGAAATTTCTTATTTATTTATTTAGCTGGATTTCTTTCACCGGGTCAAAGCGGAATTTCCTGTAGTATGAAAGTTCAAGTAGGATCTACCTCCTCTCCTTTACACCAATTCAGCATAATTTTCTTCTCTACTATATGCTTCACAATTACATCGCAAAAGAATAAAATCAAAAGCATACATACTACAATTTGTCCTTTTCACCAAATTCTCACTTTTTCTGATAAGTTTAAGTCCCTTCAGTTTGGGCACTACTCTCTGCAATGTGAAGCTCCCTTTCTGCCCTGCAGTTGCTTATAATCTATAGGAGACAAGCCTCAAGACATCTTCAAGGTTCAATGGTATCAGATGTAATAAGATTGGTTAACTCTAAATGAAATAGTGGGAAGTGAGCTTTGTGAAGTAATGTACTGTATTTAGAATAAAAGCAGAAAAAATACTTGAACCAAACCTTTCCTTTTACTCTCCTGCAGTGCTTTTCAAACTGTTATCTCATATGACCCCATTTTAACAACTGAAAATTCACATGACCCCAGATAATGGTGAAATCAAAATAACAAGTTTCCAGCCTCCTTCTCTTCCTCCACTCATATAAAGCAGGAATAGCCAGCACAGGGTCCCTTGTGTTAGTGTCCAGTGTGTGCTTTCTGATGATTGAGGGGAGAAAGGTTCACTGAGAGAGGACAAGGTCATAGTGGAGACACTGAATGAATTCTTTGCTTCAGTCTATACTGAAGAAGATGTAGGAAGTTTACCCATGCTAGAAATGATATTTAAAGGTGATGTATTGGAGGAATTGAAACAAATCTCAATAAATCAGGAAGATATGATACAGCAAATTGATAAACTAAAGAGCAGCAAATCACCTGGACCAGATAGCATACATCCCAGGGTGCTAAAAGAACTGAAATATGAGATTGCAGACCTACTATTAGCAATCTGTGAGCCATCATGAAAATCATCTGTAGTATCTGAAGACTGGAGAATGGCCAATGTAACACAAATTTTTAAAAGGGTTCCAGGGATGATCCGGGAAACTACAGACCGGTGAGCCTGACATCAGTACTGGCCAAAATGGAAGTAACCATTATAAAAAAACTAATTTCTGAATATATGGATAGTCATGGTTTAATGTCAAAATGTCAACATGGATTTAGTCTTGTCTTACTCATCTCAAATTTTTTTGAAAGTGTGAATAAATAGGTAGATGAAGGTGAGTTGGTTGATATAGTATATCTCAATTTTCAGAAAGCTTTTGACAAAGTCCCTCATGAGAGACTCTTGAGGAAATTAAAAAGTCATGGGATAGGAGGCAATGTACTATTGTGGATCAGGAACTAGTTAAAAGACAGAAAGAGGGGAGGGCTAAATGGCCAATTTTCTCAATGGAGAAAGGTGAATAGTGGAGCACCCCAGGGATCTGTGCTGGGTCCGCTGCTTTTTAACATATTTATAAATGACCTGGAAATTGGAATAAAGAGTGAGGTGATCATATTTGCAGATGACACAAAATTATTCAAAGCTATTAAAACACAAGAGGATTGTAAAAAATTGCAAGAGGACCTTGAATTGGGAGACTGGGCATCCAAATAGCAAATGAAATTTAATGTAGAGAAGTGCAAAATTATGTTTATTTATTTATTTATTTTATTTATTTAACAGTTTCTTATATACCGCCCCTTCCAGAGATCAGGGGCGGTTCACATCGAACAAAAATCAATATACTTCTGTATATTTTACATGGAACTTGTGTTAACTATGTACACGTTTAGTTACATTGAACATGTTTTGAACATTAACTAGAATAACACTATTCAAACTATGTACAGGTCATCACAACATAATTGAGTTACCGGTATTATTTACAATAGAGATATAGCCATTTGTTTGTGTAAATCTTTGTCTGTAGGGTAAGGCCAGAGTAGAGTAAGTGTCTTTCTTATGTTTAATCATTTGTTCTGTCTTGAGAACTGTGAATGTGTTTCTGTGATTGTATCGGAGAGGTTTTTTGTTGGTAGGGGATCTCAAAGTGTTTTGTGAAAAGGTATGTTTTTAGTTCTTTTTTGAATTGGTGAAGGTCTTTTATTTTGCGGAGGGTTTAAAGGGATTTCGTTCCAGAGGGTAGGGGCAGCAAAGGAGAAGGCTCTATCACTTGTCGTTGCTCTGGTCCTTCTGAAATTAGTTTTTATGTTGAGGGAGTGGGTTGCGTTCTGTCTTCGTGTTCTAGTTTCTGATGGGGTTTGTAATAGGGTAGATAGTTGGGAGGGAGAGATGTTATTGAGGAGTTTAAAGGTAGTAAGGAGGATTTTATTTTTTATTCGGCTGCTTATGGGGAGCCAATGAAGATCTAGTAGTATTGGGGTCACGTGGTCTGTTAGCTTAGCTTTTGTGACCATCTTGGCACATATGTTTTGTGCTCTTTGGAGGAGGTATATGCTTTTTAGTGGTAGGCCATTTAGAATGCTATTGCAGTAGTCAAAGTGGGGGGTGATGAGGGAGTTGACCACTGATCTAAAGTCATGTGTGTTGAGTAGGGGTCTCAGGTGTTGTATTGTCTTGAGTTTATAGAATATCGTTTTTACTGTATGTTTTATGTGTGGGATCATGGTGAGTGAATGGTCCAGAATTATTCCAAGGTATTTTACCTCCTTTTTAATAGGTATTGGTGTGTTATTTATTGTGATTGTGGTAGGGTAGTTGGGGTCCATGTCAGGTTTTCTCGTTATGAACATTGCTTCAGTCTTTTTGAGATTGATGCTTAGGTGGTTGTTTTCAAGCCATATGGTGGTCTCATTCATGCATTGGAGTAGTTCTTAGGGAAAAACAACCCAAACTATGGTTACATGAAGCAAGGTTCCAAATTAGGGATCAATGCCCAGGAAAAGGATCTGGGCATCATTGTGGATAATACATTCAAATCCTCTGCCCAATGTGTAGCAGTGGCCAAGAAGGCAAATAGAATGCTAGGAATCATAAAGAAAGGAATGGAAAATGAAATCAAGGATATTATAATGCTTCTGTATCATTCCATGGTGTGACCACACCTTGAACTTTATGTGCAATTCTTATCATATCTTAAAAAGGATATAGCAGTATTAGAAAAGGTACAGAGAAGAGCCTCCAGAATGGTAAAGGGAATGGAAGGATACTCCTATGAGGAAAAGTTTAAAAGGTTAGGGCTCTTCAGCTTGGACAAAGGATGGCTGAGGAGAGATATGACAGAGGTCTATAAATTAATGAATGGAATGGAATGGAATTGGTAAATGTAGATCAATTGTTTACTCCTTCAAAAAGTAGAAAGACTAGGGGACCAGCAAAAAAGCTACAATGTAGCACATTTAAAACTAATCAGAGTTAGCGTGGGAATCAGCCTGCACTATCACGAAGGCCATGTGCTAACTGCTAACGTGTGTCCAAGCCATACATAAGAACATAAGACATGCCATACTGGGTCAGACCGAGGTCCATCAAGCCCAGTATCCTGTTTCCAACAGTGGCCAATCTAGGTCATACATACCTAGCAATATCCCCAAAAGACACAGGTTCCACAATGCTTGTACTGGGTCAAGCATTGATATCCTGGGTCCCTTTTTAATAGTGGTTTTATGGACCTTTCCTCCAGGAACTTGTCCAAACCTTTTTTAAACCCAGCTATACTAACAGCCCTTACTACATCCTCCGGTAACAGATTCCAGAGTTTGATTACACGTTGAGTGAAAAAATATTTTCTCTTATTTGTCTTAAATAGTTTACCCTGTAGCTTCCTTACATGTCCCCTAGTCTTTTTATACTCTGATAGCGTAAACAATTGATCCACGTTTATCCGTTCCACTCCATTCATTAATTTATAGACCTCTATCATATCTCCCCTCAGCCGTCTCTTCTCCAGGCTAAAGAGCCCTAACCTTCTTAGCCTCTCTTCATAGGAGTAGCCTTCCATCCCCTTCACCAATTTGGTGGCTCTTCTCTGTACTTTTTCTAATAACACTATGGGGTCTGTTTACTAAACGGCGCACATGTACGGGGCGCACATGAGCGCTCTAAAAGATGTATTTAAGTGCTCTTAAGCGCCCCGTACGAGTGCGCGCGGCACATTAACGGGTCCCGCAAGCAGTGCGCCGACAACGGCGCACATTTGCGGGGGCGGTAATGTGCGAAAGAGGCGTGCCAAGGGTGCGAAATGAGGGCGGAGGAATGCCCCCTAGGGGCGGAGAGACGGGGTCATTGGTGGGCGGAATGTGGGAGGGGAGAGACTCGTCCCGGCACAGGAGCGTGCCCGAATCTGCAAAGAAATTTACCCGCCAGTGAAACACTCGCGTTAGAGGTGCTGTGCTGTGCAGGGAAAAGAAACGTTCCGTCAGCAATGTGCAGGCACAATAGTGGAAGCCCAAAAACCGTGAGGGGCAGTGTGATCTATGTGCACAGATCAAACGCCGTAATGTCACAGGGCACTAACCACACGGGCGGCCGCGCACCTTAGCGCATCTGTCAATCACAGCTTCTGTTCTTCACGACGGAACGCCCAACTCCTTATACGGGCACGCGCTCTCGGGTTACGCGGACCGCACAACACCGGCCTTTAGTAAACAGACCCCTATGTCCTTTTTAAGATACGGTGACCAGAATTGCACACAATATTCAAGGTGCGATCGTACCATGGAGCGATACAGAGGCATTATAACATCCTTTGTTTTATTCTCCATCCCTTTCCTTATGATACCTAGCATTCTATTTGCTTTCTTGGCCACCGCTGCACACTGGGCGGAGAGTTTTAACATGTTATCCACGATGACTCCTAAATCTTTTTCCTGGGTGGTGGTTTCTAATGTGGAGCCTTGCATCGTGTAACTATAGTGTGGGTTGTTCTTTCCTAGGTGCATAACTTTGCACTTGTCCACATTAAATTTCATCTGCCATTTGGATGCCCAGTCTTCCAATTTATCCAGATCCTCCTGCAGTTTTCCACAATCCTCTTGGGTTTTAACAACTTTAAACAGTTTTGTGTCATCTGCAAATTTGATAACCTCACTAGTTATTCCCTTTTCCAGGTCATTTATGAATATGTCAAAAAGCAGCGGACCCAGTACAGATCCCTGGGGTACTCCACTATTCACCTTTTTCCATTGGGAATATTGGCCATTTAGCCCTACCCTCTGCTTTCTATCTTTTAACCAGTTCCCGATCCACAATAGTACACTGCCTCCTATCCCATGACTTTTTAGCTTCGCCAAAAGTCTCTGATAGGGGACTTTGTCAAAAGCTTTCTGAAAGTCCAGATACACTATATCAACCGACTCACCTTTGTCTACCTGTTTATGCACACCTTCAAAAAAACATATCAGATTAGTAAGACAAGATCTTCCTTGTCTAAAGCCATGTTGGCTGTCTCCCATTAGGCCATGACTATCTACATGCTGTGTAATTTTGTTCTTTATGATGGTTTCTACCATTTTCCCTGGTACTGACGTCAGGCTCACCGGTCTGTAATTTCCTGGGTCACCCCTGGAACCCTTTTTAAAAATTGGTGTTGCGTTGGCGACCCTCCAATCTTCAGGTATTACAGATGATTTTAATGAAAGTTCACAGATTACCAATAGCAGGTCTGTAATCTCATATTTCAGTTCTTTCAACACTCTGGGATGTATACCATCCGGTCCAGGTGATTTGCTACTATTCAGTTTATCAAATAGTTGTAATATATCTTCCCGGTGTAGCGATATTTCTCTCAATTCCTCTGCAGTATCACCTTTAAATACCACTTCAGTCTTGGGTAACATCCCTACATCTTCCTCAGTAAAGACCGAAGCAAAGAATTCATTCATTCTCTCTGCTATAGCCTTGTTTCCTCTTACTGCCCCTTTTACCCCTCTATCATCTAATGGTCCAATTGACTCTCTCACAGGCCTTTTGCTACGAATGTACTTGAAAAAGTCTTTATTTCGTGTTTTTGCTTCCGTAGCAAGTTTCTTCTCAAATTCCCGCTTTGCCTGCCTTATCAATGCTTTGCATTTAACTTGCCAGTGCTTGTGCTGTTTCCAGTTTTCATCATTTGGCTCTTTTTTTCCATTTCCTGAAGGTTGCTTTTTGGCAGCAACAGCCTCTCTGACCTCACCTTTAAACCATGCTGGCAGTTTTTTGGACTTTCTTCCACTTTTCCTAATGCGTGGAATACAGCTGGTCTGGGCTTCGAGGATAGTATTTTTAAATAACACCCAAGCTTGCTATAAGTCTTTAACCTTTGGAACCGCTCCTTTTAGTTTTTTCCTAACTATATTCCTCATTCTATCATAGTCTCCCTTTTGAAAGTTAAAAGGTAGTACTGTGGATGCCTTTACTATCTGTCCTCCACTAATTAAATCAAACATGATCATACTATGATCACTATTGCCAAGTGGTCCCAACACCCTTATTTCTTGCACCAGATCTGGCGTTCCACTAAGGACTAGGTCCAGTATGGCTTCCCCTCTGGTCGGTTCATGAACCAGCTGCTCCAAGAAGCAGTCATTTATTCCATCTAGAAACTTTATCTCTTTAGTTTGTCCTGCTGTGACACTGACCCAGTCGATACCGGGGTAATTGAAATCAACCATTATTACTACTCTGTTGTGACTTTTGTTAGCTTCCTTGATTTCTTTGAGCATTTCATCATCCATTTGTTCATTCTGGCCAGGCGGTCGATAGTATACTCCAACTGCCATCACCTTCCCCTTCATAAATGGAATTTCAATCCATAGAGATTCTACAGCAAATTTTGTTCCCTGCAAAACTTTAATCCTTTCTGACTCAATGCCCTCTCTAACATAGAGCGCAACCCCTCCACCAATTTGATCAGCTCTATCATTATGATATAGTGTGTATCCAGGTATCACAGTGTCCCACTGGTTATCCTCCTTCCACCATGTCTCTGAGAGTGCAATCATATCTAACCTCTCATTTAGTGCTATATATTCTAACTCTCCCATCTTATTGTTTAGACTTCTAGCATTGGCATACAAGCATTTTAGAGACTGTATTTTATTCATATTAATCTGGCTATTGGTACTTCATATTAATCTGGCTATTGATACTTTTAGCAAGCGCCAGACACACACCACCAGCTAGTGCCCTTTAGAAAAAGACTCCCTATGTTGGATAACAGGCAGCTTTATTGTATCTGTAATTGTTGTAGACACAGCTTGTCATATTAACATGCGGCATATGAAGAAGAACTCCCACAACCTGCAGAACTTGATCACAAATTATACAGTCTGATTTAAATAAAGCATAACAATATGCATGCATCATGGGTCAGAGTGTGAAGCAGATAGGTGTGCAGGTGGTGTTCTCTTCAATCCTTCCAGTAGAGGGCAAAGGCCGAGGTAGAGAAGTTCACATTCTGGAGATGAATGCATGGCTGCGTGGATGGTGTCATTGAAATCGTTTTGGTTTCCTGGATCATGGGATGATGTTCCAAGGGCTGCAGAACAGAGATGGCATCTATCTGTCCAAGAAGGGTCAAAGTGTCTTCAGCAGCAGACTGGCTAACTTACTGAGGACTTTAAACTAGAATCATTGAGAATGGGTGAAGAAAACCCCCAGTTAAGTGAAGAAAGCCTCCAGGTAAGTGAAACATTAAATACCTCCGTAGAAATAAGTAAAAGAGGCAACATCTGGAAAACGGTGTGAATAAATGCCCATAGCATGTGAAATAAGATCCCAGATGCTAAGGCTTTAATGGAAGAGGCTGACTTGGATTTAGTAGCGGTTACAGAGACATGGTTCACGGACAACCATGACTGGGATGTAATATAGCAGGCTATACTTTATTCAGGAAGGACAGGGTAGGAAGAAGGGAAGGAGTGGCAAATAATATTAAAGCTATAGAATTGCAGGGCTTCAAAGGAAGAGAGGAGGCACTGTGGGTTAAACTAGAAAGAGGGAATGGGAAAACATATGCATTGGAGCAATATACAAATCCCCCTCACAGGGAGAAGAAGTGGATGTAAATTTAACAGAAGACATACACAGTATTGCCATGAAAAGAGAAATGCTACTGATAGTGATCTCAATATGCCAGATGTGGACTGGTGCATCCCAGCTGCAGTGTCATCTAGAAGTAAGGAGATCCTGGATTCTCTATAGGGAGAACTATTCAGGCAACTGGTAACAGAACCCACATGTGAAGGGGCCATACTGGACTTAGTGCTTACTGATGGGGAAAGTGTTTCTGATGTTACAGTGAGAGATCATCTCACATCCAGTGATCACCAGATGGTGTGGTTCAGTATTAGGACTAGGGCTGATAAAATCCATTCAAAAGTGAGGGTCTTAGACTTCAGTAAAACTAACTTTACAAGATGGGACAATACCTCAAAGAGTCGTTAGTGGGAAGGGAACAGATGGGAGATGTAGAAAAACAGTGGGCAAAATTGAAAGCGGATATTTTAAGGACAACAAACTATTTTGTTAGAAAGGTAAATAAATGTAGAAGGAAAAGGAGGCTGCTATGGTTCTCAAAAGAAGTATCTGAGAAGATGAAGAAAAAGAGGGAGGCCTTCATGAAATACAAGAGATCACAGAGAGAGGAAGACAGGCATCTATATTTGGAAAAGCCAGCAAAGTAGTCAGGAAAGTAAACGTAGAAAAAGAAGAAAAAATAGCCAATGCAATAAAATACAGGGATAAGACATTTTTCAGATATGTTTGTGAGAGGAGGAAGGGCAAAAGTGGTATTGTCAGACTCAAAGGTAAAGGGGAGGAATATGCAAAAACTGATGAGGATAAGGCTGAACTGCTTAACAACTATTTGTATTCTGTGTTCACAGATGAAGGGCCAGGAGCAGGACCTCAGAAAACACCCACAAATAGGAACAGAAGCGACGTGAATCTCAAACGATTTTCAGAAGACTGTGTTCGTGAGGAATTAGCTAAACTAAAAATAGACAAAGTGATGGGTCCAGAGGGGATACATCCAAGAATACTGAGGGAACCTGGGGACATTCTAATGGCTCCACTGTCTGACCTTTTCAATGCTTCTTTGGAGTCAGGAGTGGTGCCAGAGGATTGGGGAAAGGCACATGTGGTCCCTTTACCCGAAAACGGATATAAGGATGACATTGAGACCTACAGGCCAGTTAGTCTAACCTCCTTGGTTATAAATTGTTGAAAAGGCTATTAAAAAAGAGAATAGTGAGGTTTCTGGAGTCCAATGGTTTGCAGGATCTGAGGCCGCGTGGATTAACCAGAGGCAGGTCACGTCAGACAAATCTGATTGATTTCTTTAACCGAGGAAGTTTCTCCAGGGCCATGTGCCCATGAGGGAAGGGTTAGGACAGCCGTTATAGTTGGTGATTCAATCATTAGGCATGTAGATAGCTGGGTGGCTGGTGGACATGAGGATCGCCTGGTAACATGCCTGCCTGGTGCGAAGGTAGCGGACCTCACGCGCCAACTAGGTAAGGTCTTAGATAGTGCTGAGGAGGAGTCTGCTGTCTTGGTACATGTCGGTACCAATGACATAGGAAAATGTGGTAGGGAGGTTCTGGAGGCTAAATTTAGGCTTTTAGGTAGGAAGTTGAAATCCAGAACTTCCAGGGTAGCATTCTCCGAAATGCTTCCCGTTCCACGCGCAGGACCCAAAAGGCAGACTGAGCTCCGGAGTCTCAATGCGTGGATGAGACGATGGTGCAAGGAGGAGGGTTTTGGATTTGTTAGGAACTGGGGAACATTCTGGGGAAAGGAGGGGCTCTTCCGAAGGGATGGGCTTCACCTTAACCGGGATGGAACCAGGCTGCTGGCATTAACCTTTAAAAAGGAGATACAGCAGCTTTTAAATTAGATAATAGGGGAAAGCCGACAGTCACCCAAGAGCACATGGTTTGGAAGAATGTATCCTTGAAGGATACTACCAAAAGCAGAGAAGTTCCAAAAAAGAGTAAAATAGCCCAAATGCCCTTCAGTATAGAGCAAACAGAGCTTAAAGATTCCAACTTACCCATGCCTACCAATAGCCAGATTAATATGAATAAAATGCAGTCTCTAAAATGCTTGTATGCAAATGCTGGAAGTCTAAAAAATAAGATGGGAGAGTTAGAATATATAGCACTATATGAGAGGTTAGATATGATTGGAATCTCAGAGACATTGTGGAAGGAGGACAACCATTGGGACACTGTGATACCTAGGTACAAAGTATATCGTAAAGATAGAGCTGATCAAATTGGTGGAGGGATTACGCTCTATGTTAGAGAGCAAATAGAATGCTAGGTATCATAAGGAAAGGAGTGGAAAATAAAACAAAGGATATTATAATGCCTCTGTATCGTTCCATGGTGTGACCGCACCTTGAATATTGTTTGCAATTCTGGTTGCCGTATAGCATTATTAGAAAAGGTTCGGAGAAGAGCCACCAAAATGGGAAAGGGGATGGAAGGATACCCCTATGAAGAAAGACTAAAAAAGTTAGGGATCTTTAACCTGGAAAAGAGACGGCTGAGGGGAGATATGATAGAAGTCTATAAATTAATGAATGGAGTGGAACGGGTAAACGTAGATCGACTGTTTACGTTATCAGAATGTAGAAAGACTAGGGGACATGCAATGAAGCTACAGGGTAAACTATTTAAGAGAAATAAGAGAAAATATTTTTTCACTCAACGTGTAATCAAACTCTGGAATTTGTTACCGGAGGATGTAGTAAAGGCTGTTAGTGTAGCTGGGTTTAAAAAAAGTTTGGACAAGTTCCTGGAGGAAAGGTCCATAAACCATTATTAAAAAGGGACCCAGGATATCAATGTTTGACACAATACAAGCATTGTGGAACCTGTGTCTTTTGGGGGAAACTGCTAGGTACGTATGACCTAGATTGGCCACTGTTGGAAACAGGATACTGGGCTTGATGGACCTTGGTCTGACCCAGTATGGCATATCTTATGTTCTTATGAGTGACCAGGGAATTGGAGTGAGGAGAGCCCTAGATATGCTACTTGGATTTCAGTAAAGTCTTTGACACTGTTCTGCACATGTTACTTATAAACAAACTGAGCACCCTAGGGATGGACCCTAAAGTTACTGATTAGATTAAAAAATGGTTGAGTGGGAGGTGACAAAAGGTACAGGTAAATGGAGCTCACTCAGAGGAGAAGGAGGTTACTAGTGGTGTGTCGCAGGGCTATGTCCTTGGTCCAATTCTTTTTAACATCTTTGTTAGTGATATTGCGGAAGGGCTGTCAGGTAAGGTTTGTTTGTTTGTGGATGATACCAAATTCTGCAATAGAGTAGACACCCATGAAGGAGTAGATAACTTGAGGAGAGATCTAGCTAAGATTGGTTTGGAATTTGGCAACTGAAATTTAATGCTAAAAAATGCAGGGTCAAGCACTTGAGCTACAAAAATCCAAAGGAGCGGTACAGTGTAGGAGGTGAGTACTTCTGTCCACAAAAGAAGAGCAGGACCTGGGCATAATTGTGTCTGACGATCTTCAAGTACCTAAAAAGGTTGAAAAGGCCAGAAGGATGCTTGGGTGTGTAAGGGAGAGGAATGGCCAGCAGAAAAAAGGAGGTGATAATGCCTCTGTATAAGTCCATGGTGTGACCTCATTTGGAGAATTGAGTGCAGTTCTGGATACTGCACCTTCAAAAGGATATAAGCAGGTTGGAGTTGGTGCAGAGGGTGGCTACTAAAATGGTTAGTGGTCTTTGTTATGAAGCATATGAGGACAGACTTAAAGATCTTAATATGCATACTTTAGAGTAAAGGCAGGATAGGGGAGATATAATAGAGATGTTTAAATACCTCCATGGCATAAATGCACAGGAGAGTCTCTTTCAATTGAAGGCAAGCTCTGCTACAAAGGGACATAGCATGAGAGTGAAAGGGGATAGACTCAGGAGTAATATGCGGAAATATTTCTTTACGGAAAGTGTGATAGATGCATGGAATAGTCTCCCAGTTGAGGTGATAGACATGAGGACAGTATCTGAATTCAAAAAAGCATGGGACAAACACAGAGGATCTCTAAAGGAAGAAAAGGGACTATTGTAGTTGATATGGAAGGGCAGTCTAGATGGGCCATATGTTTTTTTTCTGCTGTCATGTTTCTACAGTATGTTTCTATCTTGCATTTGCAATTCATGAATGTACAAACCTAGTCCTTGAGGATCACAAAATAGATGTGTTTTGGATAAGTTCTGCAGATTAGTCAGGTTGTCTGGTGAATATTCATTGTAGACAGCCTAAAACCCAGGCCTCTTTACTGCACCTGAGGAGCAGGGTTATGCACCTCTGCCCCACACGATGGTTTGCTTTCATCTTAAATTAAAAGACCTAAGAGCAAGAGAGACAGGAATTGTTTCTGTTGTAGAGTTGTGAGACCTTTTTCTTTAAAGAACAATCCTACAGCCTTGTGTAATGAAAGGGTATTTGAAATCAGCATTAGATCTGTAGCACATTTTTCTAAATTTCTTTGTTGTTTTTTTTTACTTTACATTTGACTTAAGATGATTATGTGCAAAAATCAGCAGAATGGAAGTAAAGTTTAAAAAAAAGCAATAAACTATAAGAAATCGTTTATCATTTATCAAAACTTAATATACCACCCTTTGGAAAAGCAGTGTGGTTTACATGAAACAAATAACAGAATGCAGAAAGAAACCTCATTAAAATCATCTTTAAAACAAAAGTAAAATTAACTTTCAGGTGTGTGTTTATGCCCTTGAGTCATTGCTGACTCCTGGTGACCCAGCAACCTCTGGGTTTTCTTGGTAAAGTGTGACTGGAAGTAAGACCATATCAAGGGATGTGGGAGCGGTGCAGCCACACAGGACACAAGCACAGAAGAGGGTGCTAATATCATCACTGGGCTTCCAGGAAGCTCAAAAAGAATGAGTTTCTGAATGTGGCCGGGTGGAGGACGGGGCATGAAATTCATTAGTCGCACAGGGCACGTTTCTAGCTTGGTACAGTCCTGATTGGAAGTAGAATGTGGGCTCTTGGACAGCGCCTAGCAGGTGCACTTTCCACCTATTGAAGTGGCGTTAGGTGATCCCGCACTAATCTTGAAGGAGACAATAAGCGCGCGGTGTGTAGTCTGCACAGAGCTCACCACGCTCACTCTGCCCCTAATGGTTACGGCCCCACGCTAGCTGGCAATGCATGTCCATGGCGCATTTTTAGTGCATGCTAGACAAGCACTGTCAGCTATCACCCTTTAGTAAAAGACCCCCTAAAACTCTGAAGATCTTCATTAAAAACAGCAACAGCGTAGTCCTTGAAGATTAAATTTTACCATCCTGAATCCAGCATTGTCATAGAAGTTCCTCCTGTCAGCATTCTGAATACAACAGGACTATGGTGATAGTTTCCTTAGTATGTTGGATCCACTCCCTGGCTTGCAAGCAGGCTTCAGCATAGAGAACCACAGGTCCTGGCCCACCTCACTCACTCTCTTATGGTAGCACGGGGCAGGATGAACTGGGCTTCCCTGGAAAACTGCAGTCTAACTAATGGCTCACTCTCCTCTCTGATATCACCAATTTCCATATCTGGGACTTTGTAGGTGGTTGTAGGCACATTAGGGGTACCTGTTCCAAGGCTCCTCTGCACCCACAGTGTGCGCCTCCCCATGATGCAAACCCCTTCCCCCCATCAGGCCCACACAGCAGATCCAGTGTGGCAAATCCATCTGTTCTCTCTTGGGCTGAAGTCTCGCGGTTCGCAAGACTTTGGCCAGGAGGGAATAGCTGCCAGGGCTGGAGTGGAAGCAGTGTGGCAAGCCACCCACTGTATTAAGGTAGGTTTTCCATGCTGGGTCCGCTGTGTGGGCCTGGGATTCAGGAACCCCCTCTAAGCCGGCACCCACTGCCCTGCCCTTGGTATGTCACTGTGCCCAAGTCACATTTCTTCTCCAATCCAGCACTCTCTTCACCCCCTGGAGGCTCATCCTCTGTTGTCCTATCGGGGGCTGTGACAGGGAAGCCCACTCTAAAGCAGTTTCCTAATTTGGGCACTTCCATATTAAGAAAACAAGCAACATGACCAGGCTTTAGGACCCTGCAGCTATGTTCTGTCTGATGGTTCCCTGCTGTACATAGTGATAGTTGCAGCAGATAACTCATTTCCCACAGAATATTCACTCTAGGGGCTACTGTGAGGGTCAGCATCTGTTCCCATACAAAAGGAAATCAGCATTAATGGTAGTGGAAGCAAACAGCCCCACTGTGCCAACGTTTCTGGGTAAGTGCCTTTAGGTCATTGCCACTTCTGAAGGTCCTGGAGAGGGGTAGCAGTGGAGGCAATGAAGGTCAGGGGAGGGACGTGCAAGTGGGGAGGTTCACCTAGGGCCCCTCATCTCCTTGCATCAGCCCTGCTGGTGCTGCATCTTGTCCTGGGATAGTGCTATGCTGTTCTTCCTCTCCAAACTGAAACCATGATCTTCCTCAGTGGCAGGCATTGACTTTGCCTCTTCATGTGTATCTATGGAGCCAACAAAAAAAGTGTTTTCAAACAGTGTAGAAAAAGCCAGAAATTCTAGTTTCACTGAAAAATTACAAAATCCTCTCTGGCTCATAGGTCCTTAGATGCCCCTTTCAAGCTAATCCCATCCCCATACTGTTTCAGAAGTTAACTTATACAGGGCCGTACTAAGGGCTGTGCGAGTGGTGTGGCTACACAGAACACAAGTACAGAAAGGGCACTGATATCATCACTGGGCTTCCAGGAAGCTCAAAAAGAGTGCATTACTATTTGTAGCTAGAGTGGAGGGGGTTCCAGATTTCTTTGTTGCACACGGTGCATATCTAGCTTGGTACAGTCCAGTGGCTCATTGTTATATCTCATTGTTTTCTTACTTCCTTGTTATTGTCACCTTTGACCTTCTGATGTAATTCATCATAGTTCCTATACTCTTTATTTAGCAACTTTCTTTATATCGCTATATCTACTAGTCACAGAGTGTAACAGGAAACAATTAGAGCAAGTAACGTTACATTGAACAAGACAAATAATGGTTAATACATTTAACAATAACTTTTAGATATGAGTAGAAACATGGTTAATGGGGCATGAAAAACAATGCCCTCCTTAATGGGTGAGCTGTGGGAGAAGCAGGGCAGGGAGCTGTAAGAGCTCAGAAGATGTCAAAACTGGGGGTGGTTAGGTGACGCATCCAAAATATTTGAGGAAGAAGGATGCTTTTTTAATTTGCAGCAAAACTCACTAATATCTGAAAGTGTTTGTAACTCAGGAGTGAGGGAGTTCCAGGTAGTCGGTGCATAGTGGGGAAGGCTCTGCTGGAAGTGGAGGTAGTAGTGCGGGTGACTGAAGCTAGGACTTTGAGTAGGTTGTGGTTGGCTTTTCTCCTTGCTCTCTTATTGGGGGGGTTGGAGCAGGAGAGGATGCAGAATGCTCACTGAGAGGCGGTGGATGATCTTGAAGATGGTCAGCGAGACTTTGTATTTAACTCCGGTGTGGATGGGAAACCAGTGTAACTGTTTCAGTATAGGGGTGACGTGTGTGTGCTGACTGGTGCCTGTGATTATTCTGGCTGCTTGCTGTATTCTGCACAAGTTGCAATGGGAGCAGGGTGGATTTAGGGAGCCCCTGGTATATTATGTTTGTACAATCTAGTATAGGGGTGATGAGGCCTTGACACACATTTCTGAAGTCGTTGTGGTCCAGTAGAAGGCGCAGGTTTTGGACTGTTCTCATATGGAAGTATGCAGCTCTGATGACTTGCTTAATGTGAGGTTGGAAGCTCATGTTTTGGTCAAATTTTATGCCAAGGTATTTTACTTGGTCTTTTACTTGCAAGATGGCCAAGTCGACTGGCTGGTTGGGAGAAGGTGGGGTGCATCAGACAAAAGGGCTTCAGTTTTGCTGGGATTAATGTGCATATTGTGGAGTTTGAGCCATAGGACGACTGCTTCAAGGCATTGGTTGATTATGGCGTAGTCAGGTTTGCTGGTGGAGAATGGTGTGTAAATTAAGATGTCGTCAGCATACAGATGATGGAAGATATTATGATTCTGGATTATTCTGCACAGAGGTTGGATGAAGATGTTAAATAGCAAAGAGGATAGTGCGGAGCCCTAGGGTAAACCTTGAAGTAGCTTGAATCTAGCCAATGTTGCCATTTCCACGATTTTCCTGCCTGACCTGTGGAACAGGTCAAGGGTTGTAGTTTTCTGTGATATTGCCTGCTGCTGCTGTGGACAAGAAAACTGCACAAAATGGAGCCAAAAAAAGGCCAAGTTCCAGCTCCCAGAGAGTAAAAACCCTTGGCTACATCTCATTGCTCAGGTCTCACAGCAGCACATCTGAAGTTGACCAATGAGATGTGTCAGGATGGGAGTGAATGACTGCCAAACTCCAGCAAATTAGGGAAGGGAAGGTGGGGCCATGTAGTCGGGTAGGCATGGTCATACCTGATAGACTGCTAGGTCAGCCAAACAGGGAAGGGGAGAGTGTGACAAAGGGAGGGTTGCTGTTTTGGACTAGTTTTGTACCAGCATTGGGCTAGAAATTTTCAGATCAACTGGCAACACTGGCTCCAGCTGTGTTTAGTGTGTTTTTATGTAAGTCTGAAACCCATTACAACCATCATTTGTGTAAAACCTCTTTTCATTATGGTGAGGCAAGAGGATTCCACATTCAGAGACTGCAGTAATTATATGCTTCTGCAGAATCTAGAATTAGTTCTTTGGAATGCACCAGCTGATACTAGTAGACCTTGGCCTTAAGGGATCATTCACTCTTATCACTCCACTCATAAAAATATAGTAAAATCTGGGCTTTTCTAGTAAAACTAGAGACTTTTACTTAAGTCCAGAAATTAAGCAAGAACTCATTTTGAAAAAGAATGTATAAAACCATAAAATCTGGGAATCCACAGTTTGAGGTTTCAGTAGAAACTTCTTATCAAATTAAAAAAAGAAAACACCCACACTATTCAGAAAACTTCCCCTTCCAGTTCCTTGAACACTCAGTCTGGAAACCTTGGGTTCCCTTGGAATTCTACTTTGAGTTTTCTTTCTCTTTGACACCAGAAACTGAGAATTCCCCATCTTCCTCTTCATAAACAGAAAATCCATAAAATACCTTTAGGCAAAACAATGATCCAGAACCAGATACGTCTCCCTTTTCCTGGGGACCTCCTTACTGTCCTGTAGCCTGCTTGACTGTATCTCCTCCTGACTCCTTTCCACATTGTGGGGAGACTCTCTCTCCTTGGAAAGGAAGGGCTTTTCTTACCTCTTCCTAGGACATCCCTAGGTGCACAGCTCTTCTGGCTCCTTTTCATAGCTTCCTCGGGTTGGCAACGCTTTCCGACTCATGAAGTCCTCCTCTTATACTCTAGCCCCTGCTCTTAAAAAAGGGACAGCACTTTTCTCTGACATCACCTCTACTGAACTCTCCCATGCCCTGGTGCACCGCAATCCAGCCTGGTTTTCAGGATGTCCCTAATGAATATTCATGAGGTATATTTGAATCTACTGCCTCCCATTGCATGCAAATATATTCCATGAATATTCATTAGGGACATCCTGAAAACCAGGCTGGATTGTGGTACACCAGGACTGGGTTGGCCACCCATGCTCTAGGGGGTATTTTAGAATGCTGATATGGACGTCCAAAACACTAGGACAGCCCTAATAATGCCAACACTAGCTAAACAACCTGAGGTAATGGAAGATTAAGTGGAGACAGCCAAATAGAGGTGGTCCTGAGGCTATTACTGGGTAGAGTGAAGGCGGGGACTAACAGCGGACATCCAAAATATATTCTGTAATGCAGTGGAGAAGTCTGCAGCATGATAGCAAAATGTCCTGGCCTACACCTATGACAAACTGTGAAGAGGTAAAGGGACATAGCTATGCATGCAAACTCACAGACAGCATGAAAAGGAGGACTGAGAACCAGGGAAAGAACAAGAGTGTCCATCTTGGCAACCCAATGGGCACACAGTATTGCATATCACTTATGTCCCCTGTATCCTTCAAGATGATGCAAACACTGCTTCCCCCCAGCCACTAGCTCCTTGATCCCTCCCCTGTAACAGGCACAAGCAGCACCATCAAGTCTGTGTGGAGGGCCTTCCTGTGAATGGCTGTGTAGGGCATCTTTGTGGCTAGGTGTGTAGGTATGCACTCATATAGGTGTCTTGAATGCGGGAGGGGCCACCAGGGAGTGAAGTGACTGCCATTTTTGAGCCTGACCCTTCAGCGTAGCATTGTGTTGGTCATGGTGACACAAGGGTTGGGCCAGTGAGAGGCAGAGGTTGGTGGCGGAGCACGCACAAGGGTGTAAGGGGCTTGGATGCAATATGGAGTCGCTGTCATCCTGGTTTATGTTTTATGTTTTATTGTATTTGATAAAAACCGCCTTTCCGGGAACCAAGGCGGTGTACAAGTAAAAACAAAGCAATAAAAGGAGGCCAAGGCCCATGGAAAAGGAAAGGAAATGTACAATCTTTTAAAAGGACAGTGAGAAAGAAGGAGGAAGACAGGACAGAACATAAACAGGGGGACATCACAAAAGGAAGGGCAGAGAGAGGGGGAAATCACACAAAGGGAGAGGGAACATTAAATGCTTGGGAGAATAGGTGGGTCTTTAGATTGCGTTTGAATACTGCGTGTTGTGGTTCTAAACGGAGGGAGGGGGGAAGGGCATTCCAGGTGGCAGGACCAGCAAAAAAGAAAGCAGAAGAACGGGTGGACTGCAGGTGAGCGCGGGAAGGGGAGGGTAAGGTGAGACGGTTAAGGTGAAAGGAGCGAGGGGTGTGTCGGGGAGAGTGAAAGTAGAGGAGATCTGTTAGGTACTGAGGAGTGCTATTATGAAAGGCTTTGTGAACTAGGACTAGAAGTTTGAAGGTAGCATGGAAGGGAACAGGCAGCCAGTGAAGGTGAAACAGTTGAGGGGTTATATGGTCTCGAAGGGAGGTGTGTGAGATGAGGCGTGCTGCAGTGTTTTGGATCC
This sequence comes from Ichthyophis bannanicus, assembly GCA_033557465.1. NCBI lineage: Eukaryota > Metazoa > Chordata > Amphibia > Gymnophiona > Ichthyophiidae > Ichthyophis > Ichthyophis bannanicus. Next base: position 359,353,358 of record CM066033.1, read on the forward strand.
GTTGAAGGCGAGTTAAATGGTATTTAGGGAAACCGATGAATAGTGAGTTGGAAAAGTCTACACGGGACATAACTAGGGATAATACTAGGGTAATGAGAGCCGAGGGGGAAAGGAAGGGGCGAACAGAGCGGATTTGGCGAAGAAAATAAAAGGATGTTTTGGTGATGTGTGAGATGTGGGTGTGAAAGGAAAGGTCAGAGTCAAAGTGCACACCAAGATAACGAAAAGTAGAGACCAATGGTACAGGGGTGCCGGAAAAGGAAGGAGCTATTGAAGGAGAGGGGCCGTTATGAGAGAACCAGATAGCAGTAGTCTTAGTGAGATTAAGGTGGAGACAGTTGAGTGTTAACCAATTCGCCACGGCTGAAAGACAAGAGTCAAGAACTGTAAGATCAGGGGAGGAAGGTGAGGTGTGGTGGAGTAAAAGAATGTCGTCGGCGTAGAGAAAAACGGATAGACCAAATTGTTGTACTAAGGAAGCGAGGGGGGCCAAGAAGAGGTTAAAGAGGAGCGGGGCGAGAACGGAACCTTGAGGGACCCCGCAAGGAAGATGGTGAGGAACAGAAGGGGGGGTAGAGGAAGAAGAAGAGAGAACTGCACAGGACCGAGAGGAAAGAAAAGAGTGGAACCAGTGATGAACTGTGCTGCAGAGACCCGCATCCCGTAGACGTTGGAGGAGGAGAGGTGATCGACCAGGTCAAAAGCAGCAGAAAGATCCAAAGCAACCGCCACCGAGACATCACCACGGTCGTGAGCCACGTGTAAAGCATTTGTGAAAGCCAGTAGGACAGTCTCGACGCTGTGCCCCTGACGAAACCCGGACTGACGTGGGTGAAGAAAGTTAATGGTATCAAGGTGATGGGAAAGTTGTGCAAATACATATTTCTCGAGAAGTTTAGATAGAAAGGGGAGGTTGGAGACAGGACGATAGTGGGCAGGGATTAGAGGGTCGAGTGAAGAGTTCTTTAGAATAGGGCGAATTAAGGCGTGCTTCCAGGGTTTAGGAAAAGTCCCAGTGGACAAACTAGAATTAAACATGGTGAGAATATAGGGAAGGAAACCCAGGGAGGGGGTGAGAAGCCAGGAGGAAGGAATGGGATCAAGGGAGCAGAAGGTTTTCTTAGAAGTAGAGATGAGACGATGAAGTTCTGGTGCCGTGATCGGGTCAAAGGAGGCCCAGAAGTGGGAAAGCTGTGAAGTGGGAGGGGGGGAAGGAACAGGGGGGGGAGAGGTGATAGGAGCAGGGCAGGAAGGTAAGGATGATCTTAGGGACGAGACCTTGTCACTGAAGAAGGAGGCTAAATGCGCAGGAGGGGGGGTGGGTCGGAGCGAGGAGGCTGACTGAGGGGCATGTAGAGAAATAAGAGATTGGAAGGTAGAATAAAGATGTCGGGTTTGGTTTGGGGCATTAGAAATGGCGTTAGAAAAGTATGAGCGCTTGGCAGCGTGCACCTTAGAACGGTAGTAGGTGTGATGGGAGTTGAAGACTGCTAGAGTGTTGGGGGAAGGGGCCTTGCGCCACAGCCGTTCCGCTCTTCTAAGATGTGAACGGAGCAGCCGTAAACCACTGTGATACCATGGGTGTGAAGGGCGACGGCGAAGGGAGTGGGAGCGCCAGGGGGCTATGCGATCAAGAGTGGAGGAAAGGGTGGAGGACCAGAGGGTCACTTGGGAGTTGGGAGAGAGTGAGGAAAAATCAGAAGGTAAAAAGCTCCGCTGCTGGGGGAAACTGCTGCAGTGTGAGGGAGGTGAGTGGGCGTGAACGACGCTCTGGAAGGGAGGGGGGAGGGGAAGAAGAGGACGCTGAGGGAGGGTCATGTGACCAGGAGCAGGAAGCGGCAATGCAAACATGATCGGACCAGGGAAGACATATGGAACTGATATTGGAAAGCGTGAGAGAAGAGGAAGAAGACGTTATGAGAAGGTCAAGAGTGTGACCTGCCTGATGGGTGGGAATGGTAACATGTTGTAAGAGGGACAGGTCCAAGAGGAAGGAAAGGAAAGAGTGCTCTCGAGAGGAAGTAGGGGAGTCAACATGGAGGTTGAAATCACCTGCTACGAGTATATGGGGAAAAGCTAAAGAGACATCAGTGATAGTTAACAGGAGAGCATCCCAAAGCTCTGTGCGAAGGGTGGGAGGGGAATAGATAAGAAGTACATGAATAGGAGGAGAGGTATGAAGGCGGAGCAAGAGAGATTCAGGGTAGTGCAGTAGTGGGGAAGAGATCCGTTGACACTGATTCTGCAGGAGGAGGCACAGAAAACACAGGAGGAAGCTAACCTATGGCCCTATGGTTCTGTGGCTGGGTATAGGCTGGAGATAAAGATCTGCAGCAGGTACACACCAAGCTGTTGCTGGTTGTTGGAAATGTGGAGAAAGCAGTGGGGGTTGGGAGAGAAGGGGACATGTGCAGGTCCCCAAATGTTGTGATGCCCAGAGTCCAATATGATCCTGGTGTAAAGCCCATCATCAGCAAGACCCACCAGAACTGTCACAACTATATCAGCTCATGACAAGACTGCCTGTCATATAAACCCATCAGAGACCACAATCATAATAAAGTGTGCCCATGCCTGTACATTAGGAGATAAGAAAGCTGCACAACCCACTAGGCAGTGCCCTTACAGCTCCAGAGTAGAAAAACTGTGATTGCTTGCACACAGAGAAAGGTGAAGGGCAGCAACATAGCAGTCTGGTAGCAGGCACCTCCATGAAGGAAAGTGGCAAATGTGTAAGGAGTCTGCCCTCTCAGCTAGACCAAACCTTGGCAGTGAATATGAATAAAGCAGATGAGAGTGCTGCTGTGTTGTCTTTTTCAAACCCCTCTTAGAAATCTGTGACATAGTCCTAGAATGAATAGCAGCACAAACAACGCATCTCTAATATACATGGTGATGAAGCAACAGGAAAGCACACATCATCGAATGTGTTTGGAGCCCTGAAAGTGCCATTTCAGTAAACAAGTACAAACCCACAGAGTGTGCTCTATGCTGTTACCTATGGGTGACAGAGGCTATCCACTTAGGAGCTGGCTCATGACACCAATTGTGGCACCAAGGAATGAGGGTGAGGAACGCTACAACGAAGTACACTGAACAACCAGGGTCATAATAGAACAGATGTGTGGCTGGCTGAAGGCATGGTTCAGTTGCCTGGCTAGATCAGGAGCAGAACTACTCTACAGCCCTGAACAAGTGTACCAGATCTTCATGGTCTGCTGGATGTTGCCTAACCTAGCCTGCAGGAGGCACCTGCCACTGTCATCTGAGGACTATCTGTAGAGGCAGATGCAGAAAAGGGCACTGTGCATACACTGGATGAAATGGATCTGCCATATAGGCAAGGCCTGACAGCAAGAAATGGATTACTTGAGAGGCATTTTATGTAAAGATATACTTTAGTTGCAAGTAGTATTAAATCACAACAAACCGTGCCATGTACCCTGCTCACTGTGATGCCAAATCCCACATCACCTTTTACCTTGCACCTCACTTCTCCTCACCCCTGAATCAAGTCATGTATTCATCAACCATCCAATAACACAGGCAATCACCTTCACAGCACACTGCAAACACCGGTCACACATTCCTTCCCCCCTTGCCCACAGAATGCACAGTTCACTCCTGACACAAAGGTAGACATGGCATCAGTTATGGGCGGTAAGCAGTATAGATGACTACTGTGGCTATGACAGATAGTGCTGACTCAACTTGCTCACTTGTCCCGGTCCCATTCCCGGCCCTGAACACCCCTAGCCCGCCCCATTACCCCTGGGAAGCATTGGATAAGCTGGATGATGCTGTTGTATTCCCTGCCCCCCATTCTGAGCAGTGCTGTGGAAGAGGAGGCCTGGTCTGGAGGGGGCCCCCAGAATATTTGTGGTCAATGTGCATGATGTGTCCCTAGCAGGGGCCCTGCCTGGACATCCACAGATCCTGGAGGCTGTAGGTGTCTGTAGTGCAGATGGCATGGGATGGGACCATGGGCCTGCCCAACTGCTGGCACTGTGCAAGGAACATAAGAACATAAGATATGCCATACTGGGTCAGACCAAGGTCCATCAAGCCCAGTATTCTGTTTCCAACAGTGGCCAATCTAGGTCATATGTACCTAGCAGTTTCCCCAAGAGACACAAGTTCCACAATGCTTGTACTGGGTCAAGCATTGATATCTTCGGTCACTTCTTAATAACGGTTTATGGACCTTTCCTCCAGGAACTTGTCCAAACCTTTTTTAAACCCAGCTACACTAACAGCCTTTGCTACATCCTCCGGTAACAAATTCCAGAGTTTGATTACACGTTGAGTGAAAAAATATTTTCTTTTATTACTCTTAAATAGTTTACCCTGTAGCTTCATTGCATGTCCCCTAGTCTTTCTATATTCTGATAACGTAAACAATTGATCTACGTTTACCCGTTCCACTCCGTTCATTAATTTATAGACTTCTATCATATCTCCCCTCAGCCGTCTCTTTTCCAGGTTAAAGAGCCCTAACCTTTTTAGCCTTTCTTCATAGGAGTATCCTTCCATCCCCTTTACCATTTTGGTGGCTCTTCTCTGAACCTTTTCTAAAATCGCTATATCCTTTTTAAGATATGGCGACCAGAATTGCACACAATATTCAAGGTGCGGTCTCACCATGGAACGATATAGAGGCATTATAATATCTTTTGTTTTATTTTCCATTCCTTTCCTTATCATACCTAGCATTCTATTTGCTCTCTTGGCCGCCGCTGCACACTGGGCCGAGGGTTTTAAACATGGTATCCACAATGACGCCTAAATCTTTTTCCTGGGTGGTGGTTCCTAATGTGGAACCTTGCATCGTGTAACCATAGTTTGGGTTGTTCTTCCCTAGGTGCATAACCTTGCATTTGTCCACATTAAATTTCATCTGTCATTTTGATGCCCAGTCTTCCAATTTATCAAGATCCTCTTGCAATTTTTCACAATCCTCTTGGGTTTTAACAACTTTAAATAGTTTTGTGTCATCTGCAAATTTGATCACCTCACTCGTTATTCCACTTTCCAGGTCATTTATGAATATGTCAAAAAGCAGCGGACCCAGCACAGATCCCTGGGGTACACCACTATTCACCTTTCTCCATTGTGAAAATTGGCCATTTAGCCCTACCCTCTGCTTTCTATCTTTTAACCAGTTCCTGATCCACAGTAGTACACTGCCTCCTATCCCATGACTCTTTAGTTTTGCCAAAAGTCTCTGATGAGGGACCTTGTCAAAGGCTTTCTGAAAGTCCAGATACACTATATCAACCGACTCACCTTTGTCCACCTGTTTATTCACTCCTTCAAAAAAACATAACAGATTAGTAAGACAAAATCTTCCTTGTCTAAAGCCATGTTGGCTGTCTCCCATTAGGCCATGACTATCTACATGCTGAGTAATTTTATTCTTTATGATGGTTTCTACCGTTTTTCCCAGTACTGACGTGAGGCTGACCGGTCTGTAGTTTCCCGGATGCTCCTTGTGATCTTGGGCAAGCCACTTAACCCTCCATTGCCCATGTTCCCTGTAAGTATTAGTGTATGTGTCTCATATCCCCGCGTGTTAAATGTATCCCCCAATTGTGTTGTGACCGCTTTGATTGAAGGATAAGGCGGTATACAAAACTGTCTAAATAAATAAATAAATAAAATTCAAAGGCATCAAGTTTCTTCCTGTCTACCTTTTTCACTGTCCAACTTTCGCATCTATATGATGTTATTGAAAATACCATGACTTGAATAAGTCAAATCTTTGAATGGAGAGAGACATCTCTGCTCTTGAGAATCTTATCTAGATCCTTCATAGCAATTCTGCCAAGAGCAATGCGTCGTTGGATTTCTTGACTGCTTCTCTTTTCTTTATTGATTGTCGATCCAAGTAGATTAAAGTTTTCTACTATTTCAATTTCTTCTCCATCAATGATGAACTTATTGATTTTGCCAGTTGTCAGGATCTTTGTCTTCTTAACGTTAAGGTGCAGGCCCATTTTAAGACTATGTTCCTTGATCTTCATAAGCAAATGTTTCAGATTTAGCTGTATATAAAAATAGTTAAATAAATAAATGGTCATACATTTAAAAAAAATTAAAAGTGATTAACGAGGTCAGCTGATTTGCTTACCACGTTAATCGCTGTGACCAGGATATTCAGCGGCACTAACGTGCCTATCCTTCCAACGACCACAAACATTCCTCTTAAGCTTGCCAAACTTGAGGCCTAGTCATTTTAGAGAATGGCATCAGCAGTGCAGCTGTAACTACAAATTGCACCTGACCCATTTTTGCACTTAGTGTTGGGCCAACTTAAAGGGGGACTCTTGAGAGGATGGATGGTGGTGGTGGTTGGGGTGGGGGTGGTGGTTTTTAAACATTTTGCATGTGACTTTAACCTAGGTGGGCCAGCTTTTACTGTGCACTGCAAATAGTATACACTAAATAAAATGAAATAGAAAGTAGAGAATGTAAGGAATCCCTACAATTAATTTCAATCTTTTTTATTATATAAACAAGATTATACAATCCAGAATGCCTGGTCAGTGGATTCCTTTTACATACTAAGCATTAACAGTAACATATATTACTTTTGTATTATAACATCCGCCCCTTTCCTCCACTCACACCTCTTGCCCCACAGGCTGAATCCCCACACTACTGAATGCATTACAATGATACTTACTTATCTATCCTTTCAACATTCAGAATCACACTCCTAGCTAGTAAGGGTAGACAGTATGTAAATTTAAATTAATTCCTTTCCAGGGAGACAAATACACCAGCATTTAAAGCAGTAAATTTGAAAAATGGCAAAAAGCACATACTACTGCAGGCAAGCTCAAATTGTCTTCCAAGAGCATAAGAACATAAGAACATAAGATATGCCATACTGGGTCAGACCAAGGTCCATCAAGCCCAATATCCTGTTTCCAACAGTGGCCAATCTAGGTCATATGTACCTAGCAGTTTCCCCAAAAGACACAGGTTCCACAATGCTTGTATTGGGTCAAGCAGTGATATCCTGGGTCCCTTCTTAATAATGGTTTATGGACCTTTCCTCCAGGAACTTGTCCAAACCTTTTTTAAACCCAGTTACACTAACAGCCTTTACTACATCTTCTGGTAACAAATTCCAGAGTTTGATTACACGTTGAGTGAAAAAATATTTTTTTTATTAGTCTTAAATAGTTTACCCTGTAGCGTCATTGCATGTCCCCTAGTCTTTCTATATTCTGATAACATAAACAATCTAACCAAGATTACCCATTCCACTCCATTCATTAATTTACAGACTTCTATCATATCTCCCCTCAGCCGTCTCTTTTTCAGGTTAAAGAGCCCTAACCTTTTTAGCCTTTCTTCATAGGGGTATCCTTTCATCCTCTTTACCATTTTGGTGGCTCTTCTCTGAACCTTTTCTAATAATGCTATATCCTTTTTAAGATTCGGCGACCAGAATTGCACACAATATTCAAGGTGCGGTCTCACCATGGAACGATATAGAGGCATTATAATATCCTTTGTTTTATTTTCCATTCCTTTCCTTATGATACCTAGCATTCTATTTGCTCTCTTGGATGCTGCTGCATACTGGGCGGAGGGTTTTAACATGTTATCCACAATGACTCCTAAATCTTTTTCCTGGGTGGAGGTTCCTAATGTGGAACCTTGCATCGTGTAACCATAGTTTGGGTTGTTCTTTCCATATGGATGCCCAGTCTTCCAATTTATCAAGATCCTCTTGCAATTTTCCACAATCCTCTTGAGTTTTAACAACTTTAAATAGTGTGCAAGTTTGATAACCTCACTCATTATTCCCTTTTCCAGGTCATTTATGAATATGTCAAAAAGCAGCAGACCCAGCACAGATCCCTGCGGTACTCCACTATTCACCTTTTTACATTGGGAAAATTGGCCATTTAGCCCTTCCCTCTGCTTTCTATCTTTTAGCCAGTTCCTGATCCACAATAGTACACTGGCACCTATCTCATGACTTTTTAGTTTTGCCAAAAGTCTCTGATGAGGGACCTTGTCAAAGGCTTTCTGAAAGTCCACATATACTATATCAATTGACTCACCTTTGTCTACTTGTTTATTCACACCTTCAAAAAACATAACAGATTAGTAAGACAAGATCTTCCTTGTCTAAAGCCATGTTGGCTGTCTCCCATTAAGCCATGACTATCTACATGTTGAGTAATTTTGTTCTTTATGATGGTTTTTACCATTTTTCCCGGTACTGACGTCAGGCTCACTGGTCTGTAGTTTCCCGGATCAGCCCTGGAACCCTTTTTAAAAATTGGCGTTACATTGGCGATCCTCCAGTTTTCAGGTATTACAGATGATTTTAATAATAGTTCACAAATTACTAATAGCAGGTCTGCAATCTCATATTTCAGTTCTTTCAACACCCTTGGATGTATACCATCCAGTTCAGGTAATTTGCTACTCTTCAGTTTAACAAACAGCTGTAATACACCTTCCCGGTGTATCGATATATCTTTCAATTCTTCCGCAAATATCACCTTTAAATACCACTTCAGTCATGGGTAACATTCCTACATCTTCCTCAGTAAAGACCAAAGCAAAGAATTCATTCAGTCTCTCTGCTATAGCCCTGTCCCGTCTTACTGCCCCTTTTACCCCCCTAGCATCTGATGGTCCAACTGACTCTCTCATAGGTTTTTTGCTACGAATGCACTTGAAAAAGGTTTTATTACACGTTTTTGCTTCCATAGCAGGTTTCTTCTCAAATTCTCTCTTTGCCTGCCTTATTAATGCCTTGCATTTAACTTGCCAGTGCTTTTGCTGTTTCCAGTTTTCATCATTTGGCTCTTTTTTCCATTTCCTGAAAGATGCTTTTTTGGCAACAACAGCCTCTCTGACCTCACCTTTAAATCATGCTGGCAGTTTTTTGGACTTCCTTCCACTTTTCTTAAAGTGTAGAATACAGCTGGTCTGGGCTTCCAAGATAGTGTTTTTAAACAACACCCAAGCTTGATGTAAGACTTTGACTTTGCAACTGCTCCTTTCAGTTTTTTCTTAACTATTTTCCTCATTTTATCATAGTCTCCCTTTTGAAAGTTAAAAGGTAGTACTGTGGATTTCCTTACCAGCCTTCCTCCATTAATTAAATTAAACGTGATCATGCTATGATCACTATTGCCAAGTGGTCCCAACACACTTATCTCTTGCACCATATCTGGTGTTCCACTAAGGACTAAGTCCAAAATGGCTTCCCCTCTGGTCAGTTCATGAACCAGCTGCTCCAAGAAGCAGTCATTTATTTAATCTAGAAACTTTATCTCCCTAGGATATCCTGCCATGACACTGACCCAGTCAATACCGGGGTAATTGAAATCACCCATTATTATTACTGTTCTGTAACTTCTGTTAGCTTCCCTGATTTCTTTGAGCATTTCTCATCCATTTGCTCATTGTGGCCAGGTGGTCAATAGTACAACCCCACTGCCATCAACTTCCCCTTTTTACATGGAATTTCAATCCAAAGAGATTCTACAGCGAATTTTGTTTCCTGCAAAACTTTAATCTTTTGTGACTCAATGCCTTCTCTTACATAGAGTGGAACCCCTCCAACAATTTGATCAGCTCTATCATTACAATATAGTTTGTACCCAGGTATCACAGTGTCCCACTGGTTGTCCGCCTTACACCATGTCTCTCAGATACCAATCATATCTAACTTCTCATTTAGTGCTATATATTCTAACTCTCCCATCTTATTTTTTAGACTTCTAGCATTTGCATACAAGCATTTTAGATACTGTATTTTATTCATATTAATCTGGTTATCGGTAGGCAGGGGCAATTTGGAATCTTTAAGCTCTGTCTGCTCCATACTCAAGGGCATTTGGTCTACCTTTGTCTTTATTGGAACCTCTCTGCTGATGCTCTAACTTCATTTTTTTGGTAGTATCCTTCAAGGATACATTGTTCCTTGAAGGATGCGCTCTTGGGCGACTGTCGGCTCTCCCCTATTATCTAGTTTAAAAGCTGCTCTATCTCTTTTTTAAAGGTTAATGCCAGCAGCCTGGTTCCATCCCGGTTAAGGTGAAGCCCATCCCTTCGGAAGAGCCCCTCCTTTCCCCATAATGTTTCCCAGTTCCTAACAAATCCAAAACCCTCATCCTTGCACCATTGTCTCATCCACGCATTGAGACTCCGGAGCTCTGCCTGTCTTTTGGGTTCTTCGCATGGAACGGGAAGCATTTTGGAAAATGCTACCCTGGAAGTTCTGGTTTCAGCTTCCTACCTAAAAGACTAAATTTAGCCTCCAGAACCTCCCTACCACGTTTTCCTATGTCATTGGTACCAACATGTACCAAGACAGCAGACTCCTCCCCAGCACTATCTAAGACCTTGGGGTATGTTTACTAAATGGCGGTAACGGTACCTCGGTAATGCTAGCGCACGTTAACGTTCCACAATGTAACGTTAACGTGCGCTAACATTACATCGTGTAACATTAACGCGCGCTAACGTTACTGACAGTGGTAACTGTCCTAGAGGGTGGAGAGAAGGTGGAGAGATGGGGTCAATGGGCAGGGAGTGGGCGTGGAGAGGCTCCTGCTACGCTAACGCTGGGATCTTAAGACCAGAACATTACCATGAGTGAAAACCTGGCGTTAGAGGCACATTTGCAGGAGAGAGAAACCATTTCAGTCAGCAATGTACAGCAAAGGCAGGGAGACCAAGAAAAGTGATAGTAGTGCTACATGTGCAGCATCAGCAGAGTGCCCACATATGAAAGGGCACTATGGTGATGCTGTACATGGGGTACAGGGGGTTGCAGGCAGGACATGCAGTGGGGCAGCTGGGGCACAGGGTGGACTAGGCAGATGCCTAGGTGGCACATAGGGACGCAGAAACTGAAAACCAGCAAGCTAGCAACAGACCAAGGTCAAAGATGCCCACGAGTGTGTGTCCCACAGTGTCCCAGGGAACAGTACCCAGCAGGTACCCCAAAGGGCAGATAACATTGGCAGGCGGTGCCGGGGGGAAGCGTGGATGTCTATGTAGGCACCCCTACCCCAGACCCCACACCATAGGCAGCCACCTACTGGCACATTGGGTGGCCTGGGACTGCACACCACCAGCACCACCGGTATAAGGGCATGTCAGCATGGTGGTGGAGGATTGCTGGTGGTGGAGGGGGCAGTGGCATCTGCCCACAGAAGACCAAGGCCAAGCCCTGTTTAGGTGGGTGGCATGCAGTGCAACAGACAAAGTCTGTCTGAAGAACAGTCATGGTATCCCCAGGGAATGACCTGCCTCTGTGGCAGCAGTTTGGTGCAGTACACACAGCTATTGTGTTCAGAAACAGAAGGTCACAGGTTCAAGTCCCAGCTGTGGCTTCTGCAGACCATGTCCCTATCTTTTACCCTACAGAGCACATACACCATAAACATGTGCACACCCTAGAGCATCGGCCAACAGGGGCACAAACACCCACACCCACAGGCTCCACTATCCAAAGCCTCATGGAGAGTCAGGCTGTTGGGCCCTGTGCAGAGCAGCAGCTACTACCACTAGTACCTGCATATCTTAGCAATGCCATCATAAACATGGAAACACGTTCCATATATATCAAAAGGTTGCTATGATTAATATCAGATAACAAATCCTACATTAAAACACATTTTGTTAACAGAGATTCATCATAGCAACCCTTCTGATATATGTGGAGTGTGTTTCCTTTTCTGTCTGACACGGTTACCACCCCGGAGAGTGACCCTAACAATATTGAATACCTTAGCAATGCCTGCACTGTGCTGAGGACTAGTGTGGCGGGCAGGGCTGCCAACCACCTCTATCTTTGCACAATACTGAAATAGGTGAGGGAGTGTGTGTATGTCTATCCAATGTGCATAATGAAGAGCAAGGTATTATGGGTATGGCCCGGACAGGGCGGTCTGGGCAGGATGCATCTGCACAGGGCATAGGGCAATGGCTGGGACATTGTAGTGCCCAACCACCACCTGCACGGACAGGGTGGCCACAGCATGTCATGCTGGGAGGTCACTCTCACAGTAACCATGGCATGTCTAGGTTCCCACATAGTGCTATACAGTGTTTCTCTCAAGTGATATCTGTGAGTTCCCTTTTCTGGGGGCCCAATCACTGACATACCTGCTTGCTGTTTGTGCTTACATCCCACATCTGGGTGCACATTGTTCCTCTAGGAACATGCACTATGTACTAGCTAGCAGACTGTCTGCAGTTGGCATGTGTATGGCTGCAACCCTTTGCAGGGTGCAGACTGACTATGCTCTCTGCTGGTGAATGTCAGATTGTGGTTGGGGGGCAGATGAGTTTTTCCAGGCCTACTGCCTGTCTGCCAGTGCCCTATGTGATAAGTACGGATCTGCATTGACTGGTCTGGAGGGTGCCCATTCCCCAGCGGGACTGGGGTTGATGGTCCCCTCTACTGCCTCCATTGCAGGGTTGCAGAGTGTGGTTCTGTTGGTGGGAGATCCTCTCCTCCACCCTGACCCAGAGAGGGTAGGTTGGGTGGTGCTACATCATCCGCATGTGGGTCCAAACACCACCCTGCTCTTATAACAAGTGACCATGGCAACCACACAGGATATGCATTATTCTGGATGACTCATAGTCCACAAGGGCTAGACGCGACTGGGAAATACAGATGGACACAGGTTATCCTAGGTGTGTCCGCAAAGACTACATATCACACACTGGCACTGATGAGGACCTACAGCACAGCCTATCTCAGCCAAGCCAGGTGCTGCGGACCAGGTGCTGGGCACCCAACCTCACCCTCAGGGTGTGCACAGGAACCACACAATGTCAAGGTCTGTAGCTACTCTGTGCCAGTAACACACACGGTCAGTTCGCCCTACCAGGCTGAGGTGCTGTAGAGGCGCATATCCCATCTTGTGATCAGATGTAGACTGCTGATCTGCATGTGAAATGCATCATGGGTACAAGTGGGTTTACCCTATCCTGGTAACCACAGCAGACATTTCATGCGGTTACCTGCTGTCTTTCTGTCTCCAGCCAATGCTATGGACTAGCTATAGAGGTGTAGCCCACTGGTTAATACAATACTTGCCAAGCCAGAGGTTATGGGTTCAATCCCTCAAAGGTTTCATCTAATAAGGCTGTCTGAGGCAATCCCTTTTGCTGCCTGCAACATTCAGACACATCTCTACAATCTGTGCTGCCAGCAAACACACCCTCAACTCAGTGCCGTAACCTAAAGCGCTCTATAGGGTGCCCCATAGGGCACATTATACAGCACCTTGGCGGACAAGGCACTTTATAATGTGCCCTATGGGGTGCCTTATAGGGCACCCTATAGGGCATCTTAGATTACGGCACTGAGGTGAGGGTGTTTATGCTGGCAGCACAGATTGTAGAGATGTGTCTGACTGTTACAGGCAGCAAAAGGGATTGCCTCAGACAGCTTTATCAAATGAGACCTCTAAGGGATCAAACCCATGACTTTTGGCTCCACCATCATTGTATTAACCAGTGAGCTACACCTCTATAGCTTCTAACACAGCGCTGGCATGATATTAAGGTTACCGTGCGGTAACGAGTCAAGGCGCCCTCTATCGCGCGATACACAGCCATTGCTACCTTGACGCCGGAACACCCACTTCCTTATATGGCATCCCTCACGTTAACACTGCAACTAGCGCCGGTAACATTAGGATGGTTTAGTAAACATACTCCTTTGTCTAGGTGGCGCGTGAGGTCCGCTACCTTCGCACCAGGCAGGCATGTTACCAGGCGATCTCAGTCAATAAGAGATTCTCAGTGAAATCAATAAATTCTATGCTTTCCTACACTAGCAAGTATTTTTTGCTCATAACACAGAGACATTTTCCTTCATTTTACAATGGAGTCTAATTGACTGAAACTATTCCAGTTTCACCAAATCTGGTTCATTTACAATATGACCATAGATTTGTCCCCAGAATTATTTTTGCTTACTAAATAGTAAAGGGTTTTATGTGCTCACCAGTTAAAGCCTGCTTATCACCAGATACAGAAAACCCCTGACTTATTAGACAAGGCATAAACTGGTCCCCCAGGCAGAACCAGCAAGTCTGGTTTTCAGGATATCTGTAATGAAGGCGCACAAGACCTTTGCATGCTCTTACCAAGCATGGGTTTAAGTGGCTAGATCTATTATCACAAAGCATGGAACAAAAAATGTAGAGGACCTGCATCTATCAAAATGAATACATATTTAGAGGATAAGAACATAAGATATGCCATACTGGGTCAGATCAAAGGTCCATCAAGCCCAGTGTCCTGTTTCCAAAGCTGACCGATCCAGGTCACAAGTACCTGTCAGGTTCCCAAAAGATAGATAGATTCCATGCTGCTTATCCCAGGGGTAAAAGTAGATTTCCCCAATTCACTTTAATAATGGTTTATGGATTTGGAAATTCCTCCAGGAACTTGTTCAAACCTCTTTTTAAACCCTATTTAATAACAGGACACCTAGGTAAAGCACGATTTAACGTTCCTAAGTTAAGCCTATTTTATAAAGACAAGTAGGTGCCTACTTCTAATGTAAGTGGCAAAGAACGCACCTTAAATTAAGCTGTCCTAGAACTGGTGCAACATTTTGCAAGTACGGGTGTAAATGATCACATATTATAATCAACATATGTACTTGCTCACCCCCTCCCCCCCCCCCCATGCTCTGCCCAAACTCTACCCCTGTGTATATTCATGGTGAAAGTATCTGTACTTTACATTGGTCTGTATGTCATAAGATTTGAGAACTATACGCATCATTCAAACTTTCCAAAATTTGCCCATATGCCGCAGGGAAATATTTAATGAAATTCTACTTGTTCCTGAAGCTTCATTACCTCCTGTTAATAAAGTATATTTCCTACCCCAGGAGAAAACAAAAGAAGTAGAAGGTAATTCACTTGTGGATGTACAAGATCGTGGGGCATTGCTGGCAAACTTTATTTCTGAGCAGGTTATGAGTAATATATTGCAATTTTACTTTAAGAAATTGCAAGATCCTTTTTTTGACCAGTCTGTGCAGATTTATCTTGATGCGGCTCACTCTACTCAGAAGAGGAGAAGAGTTTTCCTATCCATGAGACAAGAGGCTATTGCTCTTGGGGTGACATTCCGTTTTCATGACTCATGCAAGTGTATCATCTGTTATGCTGGGGTTAGATATGGGTTCTTACTTCCAGAACAGTCGAGAGCCTTTTTGGATATGGAACATTTCACGTCAGGAATATCTACTCCCCAATCCCCCTAACGTTTCAGCTTTGGAAGAAGGATAATAGGGATTGGTTTAGTGCCTAGAGTCTTTTTTCTTTTTTTAAACGTTTTTCCTTATTTCTTGTTCCACCCGTTTATTTTCCCTCCCCTCTCTCTTAAGTTTATGGTCTAAAGGTACGTAAATTAGCTCTCTGATTTTTTTTTTGTTATTTTTCTTCTTTTCTATTTCCACCATGTTTCTTAAGCAAGTATATACTGGTTTATATATCTTGAAATCTTATAAATACTTTTAAAAAAATGGAAATATAGCCCCCCCCTCCCACATTCACCTTTACCACAGAGGGGCTCATTCTATACAGAGCTAAGTTCCCTGGACTTTTTGCAAACTCTGGCATGCATTCTCTGATGGGGGATTCTCTTTTAGGGCTCAATGTTTACTTTTAAATAGTTTAAAGAAATGCTAAAGACACAGTTTTGGTGTTCCAACATTCAAACTTTTACTGGAAAATATTTTCTTCAAAGCCACAGTGCAAATAACAGTTTAGGGACTGTTTTACTAACTCTTAGCTGGAGCTATCTGCCACACAGCCCATATGAATAAACAGGCCAATGAAGAAAGCCGGCGCTAGACCTGCGCTGGATCAATTGTTTAACATTCCTGACAACGCACACGTATTAACATGCGATGCAGGAAGGTTAAAATATGCAAATGCCCACTGCAGTAACCCTGCACATGCAAATGAGCCACCGCAGCATTAAACAGTGAGAACAAGCCAAACACATGCACACAAGAAATCTGCACTAGTTTGGCTTGCTCTCCCCAAGCACCGGTGGCTAATTTGCATTTTTTTTCCCTTGGTCATTCCCTCTGCTTCCTGGCTATTTGAAAACAGTAGTGTTGTCTGCACACGGCAAATTCTTATGACAGACTGATGAACGGCACAGTACAGCAGCACCAGAAAACCGGTTTCACTTCAGCTTCATCTTTCTTTTTGCCAGAACGGCCCAACACTGTTTTGATGGCATCAGGGGCTTTGCCCGATGTCTGATCATCTGGGGAGAAGATGATCTAGGCATTAGGGAAAGCACCCGGTGCCGTCAAAATACTGTCAGGGGCAGCGTTAGAAGTTAACTGCTGTTCAAACCCTGCAGTTAAAATTTTGTCGGTATGGCTGGTTGCAAAATCATCTACGCCTGTCTCCGCATCAGGCATAGCCATGATTTGCATACCAGCCCAGCAGATTTAAATAATGAGCATTCATTTAAATATGCATGGCATTAGTTGGTTGCTAGTTTTTCCACTGGTGTCTAAGTCTATTTCCTGCATGGAGAGGATTGTAAATATGTTTAAACGGGCTTAAAATGGGCTATGCAGCAGATACTGTAGCTCAAGCTAAGGGGGGCCCTTTTACTAAATCCCCATAAGGCTGTGCACTTAATGTCTTTTGTAATGAACATTAAGTGCAAAGCCTCTATGTTAGCTGTCAGGGGTGTGATCAGCATTTTCTTGGTAGCTAACACACGACTGGGTCCATTATGTTGCGGTACAATTAACATAGATGCATCTAACAATACCCATAGACATAGGTGCAACCATGCTCATTACCCTGTTAATGGTGCTTGCACGCTAATATGCTCTCCACGTCCACACTCTCCAACTAACTTTGATAAACTAAAGAGTAACAAATCTCCTGGAGCAGATGGTATACATCTGAGGGTTTTGAAAGAACTGAAATATGAGATTGCAGACCTAATATTAGTAATCTATGAACTATCATTAAAATCATCTGTGATACCTGAAGACTGGTGAATGGCCAATGTAACGTCACTTTTTAAAATGGGTTCCAGGGGTGATCCGGGAAACTACAAACTAGTGAGCCTGGTGTCAGCACTGGGCAAAATGGTAGAAACCATTATAAAGAACAAAATTACTGACAATGTAAATAGTCATGGCTTAATGGGAGAAAGCCAACATGGCTTTAGACAAGGTAGGTCTTGTCTTACTAATCTGTTATAATTTTTTTAAGGTGTGATTAAACAGGTAGACAAAGGTGAGTCGGTTGATATGGTGTACCTGAATTTTCAGAAAGCCTTTGTTAAGGCACCTCATGAGAGACTCTTGATGAAATTAAAAAGTCATGGGATAGGAGAGAGTGTACTATTGTGGATCAGGAACTCGTTGAAAGATAGAAAGCAGAGGGTAGGGCTAAATGGCCAATTTTCCCAATGGAGAAAGGTGAATAGTGACATACCCCTGGGATCTGTGCTGGGTCTGTTATTTTTTAATATATTCATAAATGACCTGGAAATGGGAATAACAAATGAGGTAATCAAATTTGCAGATGACACAAAATTATTCAAAGTTGTTAAAACCCAAGAGGATTATGAAAAATTGCAATAGGACCTTGATAAATTGGAAGATTGGATGTTCAAATGGCAAATGAAATTTAATGTGGACAAGTGCAAAGTCATGCACCTAGGAAAGAACAACCCAAACTATGGTTACATGATGCAAGGTTTCACATTAGCAACCACCATCCAGGAAAAAGATTTAGGTTTCATCATGGATAACGCATTGAAATCCTCCTCCCAGTGTCCACCAGCGGCTAATAAGGCAAATAGAATGATAGGTATCATAAGGAAAAGAATGGAGAATAAAACAAAGGATATTATAATGCCTCTGTATTATTCCATGGTGTGACCACACTTTGAACATTGCATGCAATTCTGGCCGCTGTATCTTAGTAACATAGTAACACAGCATATAAGCAGATAAAGACCAGTCTGCCCAGCAAGGTGGCAAGAGTAGGTACACCTGCCTCTCCATGCAGGTCACCCCTCCCCATGCCTTTGTTGAGGGGTGTACCTACATCTCTGTGTAGGTCAGTCCTATTTGCTGAGATATAAGAGATAGTTATGTTTGTTTTGATTTTATCCTGTTGCTATATAGGGATCCATTGTGTCTGTCCCATACCATTTTGAATTCTATCACTGTATTTCCCCCCATCACTTCCATTGGGAGGGCATTCCAAGCATCCACCACACTTTCAGTGAAAAAGTATTTCCTGACATTGCCTTTCAGTTTACCCTCTTGAAAATTCATGTTATGCCCTCTAGTTTTACAGCTTCCCCGTCTTTGGAAGAGGTTTGTTTGATCATTAATACTTTAAGTATTTAAAGGTCTGAATCATATCTCCCCTGTCTCTCTCTCTTCCAGAGTGTACATATTTAGGTCTTCAAGTCTCTTCTCATAAGTCTTCTGACGCAGGCTCCAAATCATTTTGGTCGCCTTCCTCTGAACTGTTTCCAGCCTTTTTATGTCCTTTGCGGGATATGGTCTCCAAAACTGAACACAATATTCCAAGTGAGGCCTCACCAGCGACCTGTACAGTGGCATTAGTACCTCTTCCTTTCTGCTGGTTATTCCTCTCTGTATGCAACCCAGCATCCTTCTGGCTTTTGCCACCACCTTGTCACATTGTTTCACCACCTTGAGATCCTCAGAAACAATCATTCCGAGGTCCTTCTACTGGTCCATGCACATCAGCCTCTCGCCCCCTATCGCATACAATTCCCTTGGATTTCTGCTTCCCAAGTGCATGACACTGCACTTCTTCACATTAAATCTTAACTGCCAAGCATTAGACCATTCTTCCAGCTTTTGTAGATCTTTCCTCGTTATCCACTCCCTCAGGAGAGTCCACTCTGTTGCAAATTTTTGTGTCATCTGCAAAAAGACAGACTTTTCCATTCAGTCCTTCAGCAACATCACTCACAAATACATTGAACATCGAACCCTGGGGCACAGCGCTAATCACCTTCCTTTCATCCAAGTTAGTTCCATTTACCATCACCTTCTGTCGCTGTCAGTCAACCAATTTCTGATCCTGTTCACCACCTTGGGACCCATCCCCAAGCTGCTAAGTTTATTGATAAGCCTCCTATGAGGAACAGTATCAAAGGCTTTACTGAAATCTAGGTACTGTAGATCATATCCATCACATGCCCTTGATCTAGTTCTCTGGTCAGCCAGTCAAAGAACTCAAACAGATTTGTTTGGCAAGATTGTCCTTTTGTAAAACCACGTTGCCTCGGATCATGCAACCTGTTGATTTTGAGGAAGTCCATTATTCGCTTCTTCAGGAGCCCCTCTATTACTTTTCCCACCACTGAAGTAAGGCTTACTGGCCTGTAGTTTGGAACTTCTTCCCTATTGACAGTTTTGTGAAGAGGGTCTACATCAGCCCTTCTCCAGTCCTCTGGAACTTCTCCTGTCTCCAAGGATCTATTAAAAACATCCTTTAATGGCCCTGCAAGAACATCTCCGAGCTCTTTCAGTATCCTGGGATGTATCCCATCCAGCCCAATGGCCTTGGCCACTTTCAGTTTTGCAAGCTGTTCTAACACATCATCTTCTGTGAATGGTGTGGTATCTACTTCATTCACATTTGTATATTTGGGAATCACAGGTGGTCCTTCTCCAGGATTTTCTCTAGTAAAAACAGAGCAGAAGTATTTTTTAGAATTTTCGCTTTTTCAATGTCACTTTCCACAGATCTGTTTCCGGCACTTTTGAGTCTTGCAATTCCACCTCTGATTTTCCTTCTCTCCCGAATATACCTGAAAAACATTTTGTCACCCCACTTCACATCTTTAGCCATCTTTTCTTCTGCCTTTGTTTTTGCTATTCTTATTTCTCTTTTTGTCTCTTTTAATTTGATATTGTATTCTTTTCTGTGTTCCTCTGTTTGTGAGCTTCTGAAGTTTGTGAAAACTATGTTTTTTGCCTTTATTTGTGCAGCCACTTCTTTGGAGAACAAAATAGGTTTCCTTTTCCTTTTGTTTTTATTTACTTTCCTTACATACGCATCTGTTGCTCCTTTTATTGTCTCCTTTAGTTTAGTCCATTGCAATTCCACTTCCCTTATCCCTTCCCACCCTGCCAACTCCTCATTTATGTACTGGGCCATACTGGGATATAGCAAAATTAGAAAAGGTACAGAGAAGGGTCACCAAAATGGTAAAGGGAATGGAAGGATACCGCTATGAGGGGAGGCTTAAAATGTTAGGGCTCTTTAACCTGGAAAAGAGATGACCGAGGGGAGATATGAGAGAGTTCTATAAATTAGCCATAACGCACATTGACTAGTTTGCAGGGCTTAGTAAAGGTGCCTCTAATTAGTCAAAGGGGCCCTTGATTTGAAAGAAAAGTAGGGATTTCTGATTCTCACTTGCACACTCTTCAGGATACTCAACTGTCATCTTCCCTTTCTTGGACTTTTGCTTCCAAACACTTGAATCTTTTCTCTTTATTCCTTTTCATTTTCCCTCTTCTGGATTTCTTTGGAAGACTGCTCAATATAGATTATGTAGAAAATTATTAATATTGGGCCTGTGAGGGGTTTACATCCTGCCACTGCCAGTACTCCCAGGGGACCCCAGCCAGCCCAGCCCACTAGAGTAGTGGATGACAACACCTGAGATGAAAGGGAGATGAGGGACTAGGCCCAGACCCCCATGGAGGTAGACCCCCCCCCCCACACACACTTAGGGAGGATCATAAGGACTCCCAGCGGGAGGAGAAGATGGAGCTGAGAAATGATGTAACAGCTAGTCCCAGAAGAGACACCCATGGATATTCAGCCGGGGATAACCCGCTAGACTTGGAGTGGGAGGTGGCGGGGCATTCAGGTAATTCCACACCTGGGATGCACCCTGGCAGAATCTGAGACTTAAAAGAAGGGACTTTATTGTAATGTTCGAAGTATATATCTGTCTAAACTGAAGGACATTGGGAAGATGCCATTTGCATATTCCTGACCTAATTTGAATATTATTCACATTTGTGTTGATACAAAGGACCCTGGTGAGGGTACTTTGGACCCAGGAACGGGACAATTGCCCAGAAAAGGGGGGGGGGGGGGAGGCTGACACCAGCGTAGGAAGTGATCCCACTAAATGTGGACTTTGGGACTATTGGATCACTCACCCATTATAATGTACAGGGAAACCCCAGAGATAGACCTCCCTGCTAGGGGAGGCAGGTGCTTATTAAGGGTGGTTCCCAGACTGTGTTTTGAGAGAAGACAAAGCCAGGAGGGTTATCAGAGAGACCTGAAAAGATTGCCAGATACCTGGATCTGGAGGGACCATAGTAGACTGGCCCTGAGATGGAGTAACAGGCCTGAATGGGAGTGAGATATTCAGTACCACAGAACATAGTTAGTGCTGCTGAATATCTGTGGCTGCTGGCACTACATGCTCTGGATCTGGGTTCAACTTTCAACATGCTCTGATGTTAACTGGTATCTGGTTAGTATCGACTGTTCAACTTTAAACACACTCCAATGTTAACTGGTTAGCGTCAGAGGTATTCTGGTTAGTGTCAACTATTCAACTTTCAGCACACTCCGATGTTAACTGGTTAGTGTCGGGGGTGTTCTGAATATCTGGGTTCAACTTTTAGCACCGGTAGTGCTAGCTGCTGGCGCTGAATATCGGGCCTATTATTCTTATAATAGTATTATAAGTATTAAAGATTGTATTACATTCTTTTAATTGTCTGAAGCGTAAGATGTTTGTTAATATTGTTGTGTATGTAATACTGTAAACCGTTTTGAATCTATGAAAAGGCGGTATATAAAACCTGTTAAATAAATAAATAACCTATAAACCACACAGGATATTCAGATTTGACGTACAGAAAAATGATCACATCTTCAAACATTCTTATTCTATAAAACTGTCTATTTTCAGTTTGGTGCAGTGGAATGCACGGATTTGCACAGTCTGCCAAGAGTAGGGAGTTTTGTGATTCCCTGGCAGAAGGAGTTGTGTTCTTTGGGGGTGATTTTGGAAAGAGAGGAGGTAGGTTACAAATAAATAGCTCAGGTGGTTAAAACAGCTTGGTTGAAGTTGCGGCTTGTTCGGCAACTGTGCCCTTTTTTGGAAGTGGCAGATTTACAGCTGGTGATGCAGGCGCTGGTACTGTGGTAGGCTAGGGCCTAGCATGGCCTGCTACTATGAAAGGCCTGTAAGTTAGGCCTGGATCCTAACTCCCATTATAGCTAGAAAAGAACCAAAAATCTGGGGAAAATGAGAAAACTGTTTTAAAATGTTTAATAAGAAGTTTTCATGAATCCATAAGTCTTCTATTATTCTCTTGTGTGTGAAAGAACAGAAATGTTTCAGTATATGCATTCCTGAAGCCAAGGTTAACCTTGCAGTAGAGAAGTAACGAAATTAAGAACTGTACCATTGTTCAAGCAATCCTAAAGGAGGGGGCCGGTTGCTAGGCTCCAGAGGGATTTCTAATTGGACAAATGAAGGGAATGTATAATCAATGAAAAGTTTGCATGTATCGAGTTGGAACCAATAGAAAATTCTCATGTATCAAACTGAAAAAGAGGTATAAATGGTTATGTCTCTGTATAAACTTTTGCTCAGTTCCTTTTGAAGCTTTGACTGACTGGGCCTGTGCACATTAAACTGGCTTGGACCCTGTCAATTGACTCCTGGACTTATTCATTGATTGCACTTTGCTACAGCATATTCTTGGTGTGTTGGCCGGGAAGTGCAAGTGGTAAATGGTATTCAAGTGAATAATCCACGCAATTCGCCTTGAGGTTTGGCCCGGTTGGAACCGTGTCTGTCCGACCGCGGGGGAAACCTCAGGCGCCGCCGGCCCCTTTGTGCCGGAGAGGGTTCCGCCTGCCTCGGCAGGCCATCGGGTCCAGCTGGCCAACACCTCCAACCCGGGGGAGTCCAGGTTCCAACTCAGAAGCTGGTGTGGTATTGGGGACCGGATCCGGTGAGTAGACATTTTCATGATTTGATAGTCAGAAAGAACAGCCTGGGACAACGTCTTGCGTGCGCAAGACTGATTTGGTATATTTGGTATAGACTAACTGGGAAATCTCGCATGCGTGTGGGCGAGACAAGGGAGCCTGATCACCTCCCATAAGGGCGGTCCTAGTAAGCTCCGCGTAAGGAAAGCGGAAGCCGAAGCCATCGACCCTTCTTGTTTGGAATAGTCAGTTAGTCAGAAAACCTGGGCACTTGAAATATTGAAATATGATATCTTGTTGAAATATGCTTGCGTGCAGGGGGGTGCGGGGCCATATGCGGAGACTCAGTACAGGGCCTCATTTGCATAAGTGGCCTTATTTGCATAAATATTTGCATGTTACCATACACTAACTTTTAGTAAACATGTCTCTTAATGAGTGCATGGATAAAGAAAGACTAAAAGATTTCTACATTACTATAATCCAGTGCCAACTGCCAGGCACATTAGGAACTACTACAAACGCTGCCCATTTAGAACCCATAGCAAACCCGCCGTATCCTGATAGCATTACCAGGACTCACAAAGCACCATACCCTACCTATCAAAAGGCAACACTGCAAATATTAAACAAATACATTTCAGAGAATACTGGGGAAAGAGAACAAGTGGCAATGTCAAATAGGAATTACATAAACAGAATACCTCAGCTCAGTTATACATGCAGAACATAGACCATCACCAAACAAGGAATCACAATTTAGAAACAGGAAGGCAATAATTAAACTGGGAACCCCAAAAGCCAAACTTGGAATGTACAACAACACTGTAGAAATAAAACTATAAATTAATTCCTCTTGTACCAAACAAAGCACAGACGTTAATGATGCACATTTCCCAGAGCTTTCATATTCCAGTTAATAAATTCAAAATAAAGAGATATCTTTCTACCTTTTGTGCATTTTTTTTTTTCAGTTGCAATTGCTCCAGCCACTTTCTTCTGGTTTCTTCATGTTTTCTGCTAACTCTCCATCGTCTGCTGTCCATTTGTCCTTTCTTCTCTCTTCTAGTTTTTTTTTTCCATTCTCTCTCTCTACATCTGCTTTAACATACTAATCTTTCTCCATTTGCTCTTTCCTCATTCCTATTTCATCCACTCAAATTTTACCCCTCCATCCTCAATCCCCACTTAATCTCCCAATACCAGGCCAATTGTAGATTTTTCATCCCTCCCACTCAAAATATTTTTCCTCTCTCCATTTTACTCTCCCAGCCCCATCCCATTCTAATCCTTCCCCAACATCAGCTCCCTTCTAGTTCCAGCCTCACCCAGCATCCATTCCCTTCTAGTCCCTGCATCAGCCCATTTCCAGTCCTAGCCCCCCATCAGCCCATTTCCAGTCCTAGCTCCCCCATCCATTTCCAGTCCGAGTCCCTTCATCAGCTCATTTCCAATCCTAGCCCCCCATAAGCCCATTTCTAGTCATTTCCTAGCCCCATCATCAGCCCATGTCAAATCCTAGCTACCCTCCACTCAGCCCCATTCCAGTCCAAGCCCCCCCCCCAGAGCCTACTTCCAGTTCTAGCCCCTCCATGAGTATATTTCAATCCAAGCCCCCACCACAGCCCATTTCCAATCTTAGCTCCCCCCAACAGCCCATTTCCAGTCCTATCCTAGCTGCTCCATCAGCCCATTTCCAGTCCTAGCTCCCTTCCCTCACAGCCCATTTCCATTCCAAGCCCCCTCCCCATCAGCTATTTGCAGTTCAAGCCCCCCTTCCACTCAGCCCATTTCCATTCCATGTCCCCGTCCCCATCAGCTATTTGCCGTTCAAGCCTCCCCTTCCACTCAGCCCATTTCCAGTCCTAGCAACCCCCCAACCCATGACCAGTCCTAGCCCCCCATCAACCCACTTCCAGTCCTAACCCCCCATCACCCCATTTTCAGTTTATGCCCCCCCTATAACCCATTACCAGTCCTAACCCCCCCATCAGCCCACTTCCAGTCCTAGCCCCATCAGCCCATTTCCACTCAGCCTCCCATAGCCCATTGCCAGTCCTAACGCCCCCCCATCAGTAGACAGCTGATTTCCAGTCCTCACCCCATCAGCCGCCCTCTTGTCCTAACCCCTCCCCATCAGCCCATTTCCTGTCCTAGCCCCCCCCCATAGCCCATTATCAGTCCTAAACCCCCATAGCCCATTACCAATCCTAACCCCCCATCGCCCATTACCAGTCCTAACCCCCCATCACCCCATTTCCAGACAGCCCCCATCAGCCCACAGCCCATTACCAGTCTTAACCCCCCATAGCCCATTACCAGTCCTAACCCCCCATAGCCCATTACCAATCCTAACCCCCCATCAGCCCACAGCCCATTACCAGTCTTAACCCCAAATCAGCCCACAGCCCATTACCAGTCCTAACCCCATCAGCCCACCTCCCTAAGCCCTCACCATCAGCCCATTTCCTGTCCTAGTCCCCCCCATAGCCCATTATCAGTCCTAACCCCCCATAGCCCATTACCAATACTAAACCCCCCATCGCCCATTACCAGTCCTAACCCCCATCACCCCATTTCCCTACAGGACCCAACAGCCCACAGCCCATTACCCGTCTTAACCCCCCATAGCCCATTCCCCGTCCTAACCCCCCCCCCCCCCCAACAGCCTACCTCAAGTCCTAACCCCACCCCACCAGCCCATTTCCTGTCCAACCCCCCCCCCCCAACCCACCCCCCCCCCCACTCAACTCCCAAACCCCCCCCCCCCCCCCCACATCGGCTCAGGGAAATTTAAGAAAAAAAAAAAAGCTGGCTGCTGCTGCGGCAGCGGCAGAATGGAGTGTCCCGCGGGGCCCCCTCCGCCCGCTGAGCCTCTCTGCAAGGGCTTTCAGATTCGCGAAGGGAGAGTGTCTCCCTCGCATCTCTGTTAAGCCCACAGGAGCTAATGGGAAATTTCCCATCAACCCCTCGCGTCTAAAGGGGCAGATGGGAAATTTCCCATTAGCCCCTGCGGGCTTAACAGAGACGCGAGGGAGACACTCTCCCTTTGCAAATCTGAAAGCCCTTGCAGAGGGGCTCAGCGAGCAGAGGGGGCCCCGTGGGACACTCCATTCTGCTGCTGCCGTGGCGGCAGCGGCAGCAGCCAGCTTTTTTTTTTTTTAATTGAATTTTTAAAAAAAGCAGAATGTTCTTTGCACGGGGCCCCCTGAAACGCGGGGCCCTGTGCAAAAACATTCTTGCTCAATGGACGGGCTGGCCCTGCTTGCGTGTGTGAGTGAGAGGTCTTGAAATACAGACCGAGCGAGAGCGGACTCCTAAGTAGCGCAGTTCCTGGCCGGGCGATCGTGCCCAGGTCACGAACAGGTGGAAGCGAGTGGTGTTTGTCCCCCCCCCCCCCCCAGTGTTCTGTGGGCTGTACGGACCCCTTACCTACAGCCATACTACCTATCCTTATTGTTCGTTGTCTTGTACATCATTACGTGTACGTAGGGACGTAGGGTACGTAACGTACGCAGGTACGTTGAGTACGTAGGTAGTGTACGTAGGTACGTTTAGATTATGGGAAGGACGGAGTCCACGCAAACTCCGTTGGCATGTATGATCAAGAATTTCCGTAAAGGATTTTCGGGCGATTATGGTACGAAAATGACTCCATCCAGATTAAAAATGTTATGTGAAAGGGAGTGGCCCGCATTAGCTGCTTCATGGCCCCGGGGGGGCACCTTTGATTTTGAGACAGTTTTACGAATCCATCAGCTCATATTAAGAGTGTATCCTGACCAGTTCCCCTATATAGATTCCTGGTTAAGTGTATGTGAACAGCAGCCCTCATGGATGAAGCGCTGTTATGAGGAGCACTGTAAAATATTTGTAGCTACTACTAGGGGAACCAAAAAGGCTAAGGAAGAGAAGCTGCCTGTGTATTCTGACCCAGAGTCCCCAGATATTCTGGATAGGTTACCCCAGCACCCACAGACGTTAGTCCCCACAGCACCACGACCTGAAGTAGAGCCAGAAGAGGAGCCCCAGAGAATACCAATGCAACAGTCTAAGAAGCGCCCAACCCCGAGTGAAAGTCCCGAGTCAGGCCCAAGCACAGCAGGGGGACTTGAGTCCTCTGATGAGATAGAAAGCGGAGGCTCTCCTGCCAGTTCAGGGTCACCCACCAAGGAGATTTGTGTCCGGGAGCCTTATGATTTAAGAAGCGTAACTCCCAAGAAAAAGGAGAAAGCAGGGCACCTAATGCCATTACGCCAAGTGCCTGGAATGCCTGTTTTAAATGATCAGGGGCAGATGGCGCCAGGACCAACCAGCTTAGTCTATGTACCCTTTTCCACCACAGATTTATTAAACTGGAAAACGCATTATGCTTCCTACACAGCCAAGCACCAGGAATTAACAGAATTAATGTCCAGCATTATGCAAACCCATCAGCCTACCTGGGCCGATTGTCGCCAGCTCCTGTCTACTCTCTTCACTACTGAGGAGCGAGGGCGAATCGGGCAAGCAGCCCTCCGATGGTTAGAAGAGAAAGGGGAGGAATAAATCCCCCGCAAGCAGCTGTTGCAGAATATCCCAATGAAGATCCCGGGTGGGACCCGAATGAGGAAAGGGGGGCGGCACCCCTAACCAGATTTCGCCAGGCCTTATTGCAGGGCCTGAAGAAGGGAGGCCAGAGGGCCATGAATATCGGGAAAGTATCGGAAGTTCTCCAGGGTACAGATGAGAGCCCAGCAGCCTTTTATGAGCGGTTGTCTGAAGCTTATAGATTGTATACCCCATATGATCCCGCCGCTCAGGAAAATTTATGCATGGTAAATGCGGCCTTTGTTAGTCAGTCCCAGAGAGACATAAAGTGAAAATTGCAGAAATTGGATGGATTTGCGGGCATGAATACAGCTCAGTTAATGGAAGTCGCTCAGAAAGTATTTGTGAATCGTGAAAATGAACAAGACAGAGAAAGTGAACGAAAGATGAAGAAGAAGGCAGATCTTCTTGCTGCTGCTACAACCGAACGACGTGGAGGAGGTTTTCCTAATCAAAGGACCAGAGGACGTGGAAGAAGCCGCGGAAGCGAAAGGCCTCAATTGGGTGCAAATCAGTGCGCCTACTGCAAGGAAGAAGGACATTGGAGAAATGAGTGCCCGCATCTGGACTCCGCCCCTGCAAGGGGAGGAGGGATTCCCTGGAGGCCAGGAGGAAGATTTCGAAGGAGGGGAGGAATGAATCGAACACAGTTCCAGCAGGAGAGGGAAGAAGCCATTGAGGGAGTGGCAGTAGCAACGGGCTATGACCTGGATGACATAGATGAAGACTAGGCCAGACCGGGCTCCAAGTTCACCCTGGGTCCCCAGGAGCCTATGGTCAGTTTAAAGATAGGGGACCAATACATGGAATTCATGGTAGATACAGGAGCAGAACATTCAGTAGTAGCCAAGCCAGTAGCTCCTCTGTCCTCACGATCTGTCACCATTGTGGGAGCCACTGGAAATAAAGCCACAAAACCATTCTTGCAGAACCGCATGTGTGAACTAGGGGGACAGAAGATAACGCACCAGTTCTTGTATATGCCTGAGTGCCCTATTCCACTATTGGGCCGAGACATGCTTGCCAAGCTCCAGGCCCAAATATCCTTTGCTGAAGGGGGAGAAATGAAAATGACTGTGAACCCAAAGCCTGCTGGATGGATGGTGCTTACTGGTCCCCGAGAAGAAGAATGGCAGTTCTATAGTGCACCTCCAATAAAGTCAACCAGTCCCTGTATACCTACCAACCTCATAGCCCCACCTGAAGTATGGGCAGAAGATAATCCACCTGGCCTAGCGAAGAACATAGCCCCTGTCATTGTCACCCTCAAGCCAGGAGTGGAACCAGTGCATGTGAAGCAGTATTCTCTCCCTCGACCAGCCATAGAAGGAATTCACTGCCATTTGATGAAACTGCTAAAATACGGACTTCTCAAGGAATGCCAGTCACCTTGGAACACCCCCCTTCTCCCAGTAAAGAAGCCTGGGACAGGGGACTACTGCCCAGTACAAGATCTAAGGCGAGTAAATGATGCAGTTGAAACTATACACCCAGTAGTACCAAACCCTTATACTCTCTTGGGACTGATCCCCGCTGAGGCTACTCACTTCACCGTCCTGGACCTGAAAGATGCCTTTTTCTGTGTGCACCTAGCACCCACCAATCAACTTTTATTCGCCTTCGAATGGCAAGACCCCACAACAGGAAGGCGGGGTCAGCTCACCTGGACCAGATTACCCCAAGGATTCAAGAATTCACCTACTCTCTTCAGTGCTGCCCTGAATCAAGATCTCTCAAGTTACCCAGTGGACCCAGGAAAGAGGGTTCTTCTTCAGTATGTAGATGACTTGCTCATAGCCACCAACTCAGAATGTGAATGCCTACAAGCTACTAGTGAACTTTTGTACCTTCTCAAAGATGCTGGATACAAAGTTTCAAGAGCCAAAGCACAACTATGCCAAACTGAAGTCAAGTATTTAGGATTCCAGTTGTCTAGTGGGATCCGACGTTTAGGACCAGAACGCAAGGAAGCTGTATGTAATATCCCCAATCCAACCACTAGGAGGCAAGTAAGAGACTTCCTGGGGGCCACGGGATATTGTCACATATGGATCCCCAACTTTGCCCTGATTGCAAAACCACTATACCAAGTCACCAAAGGAATGGAAAAATCCCCACTAGACTGGGGACCCGAACAAGATGTAGCATTCCGGACTTTGAAAAAGGCCCTGATGTCATCCCCAGCTTTAGGTCTTCCAGATGTTCAGAAGCCTTTCCATCTTTTTGTCCATGAGTCACAAGGAAACGCATTGGGAGTATTGACCCAATCTCTTGGTTCCTGGCAACGACCAGTAGCTTATCTGTCAAAACAATTGGATGTAGTTGCAAAAGGATGGCCCCCTTGTCTGAGAGCTGTTGCAGCAACAGCCCTCCTAGTGGGCGAAGCAGACAAACTCACACTAGGACAAACTCTTCAAGTCACCGTGCCACACTCTGTTCTGACTCTCATGGAACACAAAGGAAACTTCTGGCTAACCAATGCACGAATGTTGAAGTATCAAAGCATGTTGTGTGAAAACCCTTGGATACAGTTGAAAGTTAGTCAAGCTCTGAACCCTGCTACATTGTTTCCAATTGGTCCTGGGCCACCTGATCATAATTGCTTAGAAACCATGGACACTGTATTTTCAAGTCGCCCTGATTTGACCGATGTCCCTCTAGAGGACCCAGAACAGACTTTCTTTGTAGATGGAAGCAGTTTGGTCATCAATGGACATCGTTGTGCTGGATATGCAGTGGTGACCCTTGATCTGGTAGTTGAGTCCTCAGCCCTGACCCTAGGAACTTCTGCACAGAAAGCTGAATTGATAGCCCTCACCAGAGCCTTGACATTAGGAGAAGGACTCCGCATAAATGTGTACACAGATTCCAAATATGCTTTCACTACTTTGCATGCACATGGAGCCTTGTATAAAGAGCGAGGGTTGATCACCTCAGGGGGTTAAGCCATTAGGTATGGGCATGAGATATTGATGTTGTTAGATGCTGTATGGGTCCCCAAACAAGTGGCAGTCATGCACTGCCAAGGTCATCAGGCAGGAGCAGGAGAAGTCACCCAAGGGAATAGATTTGCAGATGCCACAGCCCGAAAGGCAGCCACTACAGGACAAGTTAGGACCCAAGATACTGTAATGCAAGCAGCCCTATTCCCTGTGCCCCTTAGTTCCTGGGCACCCTGATACACTACAAGAGAGTTAGACTATTATTGTGAAAAGGAGGAAGGAGTCTTGACAGAACAAGGTTGGATAGTACTGCCACCCCCAGAAGGTAGTCCACCTCCAGGTCCTACAGTCATCCCTGAAGCATTAGGGCCAGCCTTTGTCCAAGCTTTTCATCAAGCCACACATTATGGAAAAACAGCCATGGAGAAAGCCCTGAGACCCCATTTCTGTATTTCATTGCTAGGATCCCTGACCACCTCGGTGGCACAGCAATGTCTGATATGTGCCAAAAATAATGCCAAGCAAGGTCCTGTTCCACCCCCAAGAGTTCAGTCAGTAGGGGTGACCCCCATGACTGATATACAGATAGACTTCGCTGAAATGCCCCGTGCAAATGGATATCACTATATGTTAGTGTTAGTCTGCACATTTTCAGGGTGGTAGAAGCCTACCCCACCCGAAATGAGAAAGCCCGAGAAGTCACTAGGGTATTGCTCCATGAGATCATTCCCCGATTTGGAATACCATCAACTATAGGGTCAGATAATGGTCCATCATTTGTATCCCAAGTGACCCAACAGTTAGCTCAAGCTCTGCAAATAAAATGGAAGTTACACACTGCTTACAGACCCCAGAGCTCAGGGAAAGTAGAGCGTATGAATAGAACCCTGAAAACTCAGTTATCCAAGCTCTGCCAAAAAACACACCTGAAGTGGCTCCAAGTTCTACCCATAGCCCTTCTTAGGATATGTTCAGCTCCCACCAGATCCTTAGGAGTCTCCCCTTTTGAGATTTTGTATGGGCAACCTCCACCCATAGTGCAGGGAATAAAGGGAGACATGAGACAGATAGGATCTGAAATAACTAGACAAGAACTATTAGCTTTAGGTTGTTTTGCAGAAACTCCAAACGTGGGTGCAAGACCGACTACCCATCAACCTGACCGAGCCTCTGCAACCCTTCAAGCCAGGAACGTCCATGTGGGTGAAAGAGTGGAGAAAGACCCCGCTAGCGCCGCATTGGAAGGGACCTACGTCATCATCCTGTCAACACCCACCGCAGTGAAAGTGGCAGAATTTGAACCCTGGATCCACCACAGTCGAGTGAAGCTGGCAGCTGCTCCTGATCCTGGCCAATGGACATCAGTGAATGATCCCGAGACTCCATTGCGACTCACCTTGAGGAGACAGCCAGCTTTATAGAGAATTTTCAGAATCCACTTACGTCACGCGAAAGTGACCATCACAGCAGAAATAGAAGAAAACTCAGCAAAGTTCATTATCCTCAACTTTCCAGTTAACCTTCAAAGACTGTAATCACAATGTTCTTCCACTATTGCCTTGTGGGAGTGGTGATCTTGGGAATCCTGGAAAAGACTTTTGCTCTACCCCCTTGTGCAGCCTGCATAACCACCACCCGAACAGGACAAAAGATTACTCAGACTTTGCTCTATCATTCCTACTATACCTGCACTGGTACAGTCAGCCGGTGTATTTATAATGGCACCGAACTGAATATTTGCACAAAGGGGAAAAGTAAGACTTGTTATAACCCTCGACAGAACCCATCATACTATACATTTGAGATATGCTGGAATGATGAAGATGGAGCCATCCTGAATGCGACAAAACCCCTCACCAACCCCACAAAACCTATCATCTTGAACTTTGATGCTTGTGATGCAATCAACAGAAATGCTTACCACAGATGTGGGTCATGGGAGCGAGCATACTACCATGATGATAAATGCATGTGTCCAGAAGGAGCCTACGGATGGGGACGGTGTGCAGGAAAGAGTTCTGCAGCCACCATTTACACCACCGCATCTAGACATGATTACTTTTGCCCAAAATGGGAATGTGTATATTTTGCTACCTGGAAGAATGCACCGACGGGACGAGATGGAGATCATCGCAAAGGCAGCCTAACAAAGATCAGACTACCAGAACCCAAGAAATGCCAGAAAGATGCCTGTAATCTTCTACAACTCCTCATAGCCAACCCCAGCCACTGGAAGCAAGGATACAAGTTTGGGTTGCGTATTGCAGGAGGAGGTATAGATCCTGGGACTATCTTATATCAGCAATTAAACACCAAAACCCATGTATCCTCACCCTATCGTATACATCACGCCTTCTACGAAGCCATGAAATCAGAGTTTGAAATTCCTCCTGCCTCCCAGAACTTATTTCTTGAATTAGCGGGAGCAGTTGCATCTAGTCTCCATGTTTCAGACTGTTTGTTTTGTGGAGGAACAACAATGGGAGACCAATGGCCTTGGGAAGCACAAGAACTGAACTATTCTATTCCGTATAATCAAACTAATATACACAATACCACAAGTGAATGGGTATTGGCCCACTCCATTGTGGGTAATTTATGTTTTTCTCGCTATGGACCAATGTTTAATATGGAAGTGGGGCAGCTGGTCTGTCTCAATCAGAAGTTCTACACAGTACCACTAAGAAGACATCTTGGTGGTCAGGAGTCAACGCTACTGAACCTTCCAATCCTCTAGTTCAGTTCCCCAAACTTGCCAGTATCTAGACTAACTTAGCAGCATATAATTCTTGGCAAGCACCACCTGGACTGGATTTGCGGAACCCGAGCATATGCCAGACTTCCTCATCACTGGGGAGGCGCATGTGTATTGGGAACCATACGACCTTCCTTTTTCCTTCTGCCTACATCCCAGGGAGAACAGCTGGGATATCCTGTGTACAGAAGTTGACAGCTGAAGGAGGCCTTGAAAATAGGCCAATGGGACAAATGGGATGCGTCATCTGAAGAAT
The DNA here is from genome assembly GCA_033557465.1 of Ichthyophis bannanicus. NCBI lineage: Eukaryota > Metazoa > Chordata > Amphibia > Gymnophiona > Ichthyophiidae > Ichthyophis > Ichthyophis bannanicus. Next base: position 359,386,937 of record CM066033.1, read on the forward strand.
GGCCCCCAGAAAGAATCATCTCATACTATGGACCTGCTACTTGGGAGCAGGATGGGACTTGGGGATATCGTACTCCTGTTTATATGATTAATCGAATAATACGTTTGCAAGCTGTTGTTGAAATAATAACCAATGAAACTAGTAAAGCACTAACCCTTCTGGCAAAGCAAAGTACGCAAATGCACACAGCCATTTATCAAAATCGTTTAGCTTTAGATTACTTGTTAGCAGGTGGGGTATATGGGAAGTTGAATCTAAGTAATTGTTGTTTACAGATTGATAATAATGGGCATGTAGTTGAAGATTTAGCCACCCAGATGAGAGAGCAGACATTTGTGCCTGTCCAGACCTGGCACAGTCTAAAGATGGATGGATGGTTTGGTTCATTGTTTTCCTGGATTGGTGGTCTGAAAGCCCTTATGTTTATTGTACTATTCATATTAGCCATGTGCTTATTGCTCCCTTGTCTCCTACCTCTTTGCTTACGCATGATAACATCATCAATTGATAACACTATAGAGCGGAAGGCAGCTGCGAAGGTATTAGCTATGTGGCAATATTACCCTATACCCCACGATGATGATGCCATTACACCAGTATAATGTGTTAATTGACTAATGAGAGATTTAATTCTCACCCTTCCTCACTTGCGGGTGAGAATAATCAAAGGGGGGAATGTGGTAGGCTAGGGCCTAGCATTGCCTGCTACTATGAAAGGCCTGTAAGTTAGGCCTGGATCCTAACTCCCATTATAGCTAGAAAAGAACCAAAAATCTGGGGAAAATGAGAAAACTGTTTTAAAATGCTTAATAAGAAGTTTTCATGAATCCATAAGTCTTCTATTATTCTCTTGTGTGTGAAAGAACAGAAATGTTTCAGTATATGCATTCCTGAAGCCAAGGTTAACCTTGCAGTAGAGAAGTAACGAAATTAAGAACTGTACCATTGTTCAAGCAATCCTAAAGGAGGGGGCCGGTTGCTAGGCTCCGGAGGGATTTCTAATTGGACAAATGAAGGGAATGTATAACCAATGAAAGGTTTGCATGTATCGAGTTGGAACCAATAGAAAATTCTCATGTATCAAACTGAAAAAGAGGTATAAATGGTTATGTCTCTGTATAAACTTTTGCTCAGTTCCTTTTGAAGCTTTGACTGACTGGGCCTGTGCACATTAAACTGGCTTGGACTCTGTCAATTGACTCCTGGACTTATTCATTGATTGCACTTTGCTACAGCAGTACAAGGTACACTGGATTATTGCGATGCCCTTTATATCGGACTACCTAAATGATCGGTTCGAAGACTACAAGGTATCCAGAATGCAGTAGCATGGATGTTGTTGGGGGGCATGGCATATGGATAGGGCGGGCCTGTTACTACTTCAACTACATTGGCTCCCTATTCAGGAATGTTGCATTTTTAAGCTCCTGGTCATTGTCTTCTGGGTCCTTCATGAGGGCCATCCAGTATACCTGTAGGGTTTGCTGAGATGGTATGAGCCCTTGAGAGCACTTTGGTCCTCGCAGGGTCGGTTACTGCTTTGGAAGTAGTTCAGATGGTGCATGGGAGATCTTGGGGTTTTTAAGGGTGGCCGAGTTATGGACTGCTTAACCTTGGAGCTGTGGGCCATGGGCAATCTACTGGGTTTTCGTAAATTATTGAAGATAACCTTGTTTGTTGGGGATTAATGATGGGTGGGGAAAAATTGAGGCACCATTATTTCTGTATTGTATTTTTATGCGTGTACACTCTATTGATTGACTTTGGTCAGAAAAGGGCATACATGCTTGTAAATAAATAAATAATAAAGAAAACGAAAAAGAATGCACTAGCTAGGTAGGTGGTAAGAGTTTCTTCGGTTTTTGCAACCTCTCTGAAGGTTTTTCTCATTGTTAGGTTCCGAACAAAATACTACCACACCAGCCCATGTAATTTGCTTTAATCTCTGCTTTTCCAGCAAAGGTAGAATACTAAAAAGATAACATTGAGAGATGTTTCGATTGTATCCCCAGCCATAATACATTATCCATCAAGCAGTTAACGTTTAGCTAGCTGCGCCTATGGTTCTGTTGGGATGAAAGGCGCTATACTAATTACTATCAGGGAAGATATTATCAAGGGAGAATAATCAGGTTTCTTTTTACATACAGTCGTCCCAGACTGTGTAAACGGCTTGGGCATAAACACTAGTTCCTTTACTTTCTACAAACTGTTTTTGCTCTCACTTGTTAATCTACAAAGTAAATGAGAAGCAGTGGCAAATGTCTGCACCCCGTTCACTTTAGCTGAGCAAGGACCTGTCGTGATCCGCTTCCTAATGCAACCAGCGTAGATGGGAAGGGGGTCAGCGCAGCGCACCTGAGGATCCCCCTCCTCCGCCGTCCCACAGCCGGACCTGGCTCCCCGACACTGTCTATCTGCAGCGCCTTCTGCCACTCTCGCTATCTCTCCCCTGCCGCAGGTCGCGTCTCCCTCCAGGCACGCCCCAGCCCGAGCTGTCAACTCTGCTGACCTCACAAACAAGTCCCGGGGGCGGGGCCGCGGCCGGGGCCGGCTCGGGATTGGTGCAGGCGCTGTCCGGCCGCTCCAGCTGGAGCGCGAGCGGGAGCCTGACCCCCCAGACCAGAGAGACAGCAAGAGCAGCAGCGACGGCGCTGGCACCGGTCACAGCCCCAGCACTCCGCAGGGCGGCCGTACAATCCTCAGCAGTGCTCTGAGACTGTATGGTCGCTCGGTCCCCAGGGTCCCCGAGCCAGTGACTGTCTCCTGTCCTTCCCCCAAGGACTTTCCGTCTGAGGATTTCAAGAGCCCGGGCTTGATTTCAAGTCATTTATTTTTCCCCTTTGTCTTTTTTTTTCTGAGTTTGCACCGTGCGTTCGCGCGTCTAACACGCCTACCTAGAGCCGTACACCTTATACCCTGCTGTGAGAGGGAGCTGCGGGCAGTCCAGGCAGCGGCCGCTTAACCTTGGAGCACTTCGACATGACAGCCGAGAAAGAGAAGAAGAGGTAAGAGAATTCCCGAGAGTTGTCACCCGAGCAGCGGGTCCCGAAGATTCGTGTCGCTAGCGGTGACTCGTTGCGTTTTTCTGAAGGACGGGACCGGTCGTGAGCTTTACCGGGGTTGCGCAGGTCGCTGTGGGTAACTTGTTGCGCTCGCGGAAGAAAGTTTTACAGCGCGCTGCTGCGTTCTACCTTCGCTCCAAGCGGCGCGCACAGGGCTTGCAGGTACATCGGAGAGTGCACGATCTGGGACTATTAAGACACATTTTCTGCTCTAAAGAAGGGGAGCCCCCGAGCTCCGGCCCCCCGGGAGCAGAGCTCTACTTTAGCTTGGAGTCTGCCTTTGCGCTGAAGGGGGCCTGAGCGAGAAGCATCAATAAAGAGATGTGCGCGCTATTCCGCCGTTGCGCTCGCTACTTACAGCGTGTGGACGTGCGTTCTTCGGAATTTTCGGTGCCGTATGGATGGTTGGAGGGGGTGGGGGTGCTGCTGCGAGACCCGCAGAAGCCCTGGGGCTGTCGTGTGAGTTGCTTCAACTTGAGCCCGACCCAGGGCCGAGGCGGCACCGTCCCGGGAAGTAGCTCTGCAGGGCCGAAGCTCAGGTTCCCCAATGCCACTCCCTAGTGTCCGAGGATGACCAGTGCAATGCCCCTTTCCCTCTCTTTCTCCAAGACAAGCTGCGGGCCACGCAGGTAGCACTCAATGTTTCTTTATGTGGTAGGGCTAAAATGCTTCTTGTGCTGTCCCGGGGAGCGTATAGACAGCAGGTTAGTAGCACTATCTCTGTGAATGATATTCAGGAAGTTCGTGTATTCGGGCTTATTATATTCCAGATTTTAAAAGGTGTATTTGCTCTGTCTTAAAGCCACCAGATCTGTATTGTTTATACAGGTGCTCCACAGGAAAGGTACTTGTAAACAGAGTTGTCCTAACTTCTCCTTTAAAATAAAGATAACATTTTAAACATGAAAAATAAATTTAGGACAGACAAAAGTATACAGTTCTTCAAAAGTATAACCATCTTTCTCATTTTCAAATAAGAGGTGGAAACAACCAAATCTGTCTGGCTAACAACTGTTCATGCGCCTATCCTCTGGAAACTTGTCCAAACTTTTTTCTAACTCCTATATATCCTAGTAGGCTTTGCTAGTTAATTTAATGGCCTGTCCCTAAATCCTACTATTATTTGATAGACTAAATAACTGTTTTCTGTTAACTGGTTCCACACCACAGATCATTTCATTCTCAAGCTCTCTGCTTTTCACTCAACATTTGGTGTGACTAGGATTAGCATAACAGAGGGGGGGCCCTTTACTAAAATGCAGTACTGCATGTTTAGCGCTACAAGTAATAGGCAGTAACTGCAAAACCTTGTGGTAATTGCTGGGGGCATGGCAGCATATGCTGAACGGTTACTTCGCAGGCAAATCCTTGGCAGTTACTGCGGGTACATCTATTGCCACCTATTAAGATGGCAGTCGGTGCACCTGCCTTCATTATAACGTTGGCAGTCAAGCATGTGCTGTGTTCCCCTGCGCTAACTGCAGCGTGCTCTCCATTGCCTTCTTCCTGCTCCTAATCTGCCCATTCCCTGAGTTGTGGTTACTGTATGAATTAGTGCACGGCACCATGCTTGTACGGTAACAGTTACCGTGGGTCCGTGCTGACAGTGACCGCATGCTAAAACACGCTTGGTGCACTTTAGTAAAAGGGACCAACAATATATACAGTGAATCAGAATATTAGCAGTGTTGACAGATTATTGGCTTCAGCACAGTACGCAAAAGATTATGATGTTTAATTTTAATTTCTTTATCATGTTTTTTTGTTTTCAATAACTTCAGTGCTGTTCGGAATCAGTGGGGTTAGATATAGGTGAGCTGTGGTTATTGACCCTAACTTTAACATATTACTACTTCCCTACTCCCTCATCAGCTCATAAAGAAAAATGTGTGAAATTCCAAAAATGCTAGGCCTGCCCACCACATGTATCCTACTCTTGAAAGATGAATAAATAAATATTAATGCAGGAAGAAATGATTGTAGAAATTAACTTGGATTCACCAGAGGTAGGTCTTGTCAAACAAATCTGATTGATTTCTTTGACGGGGTGACCAGGGAGTTAGACCGAGGGAGAGCCCTAGATGTGGTGTATTTAGATTTCAGTAAAGCCTTTGACACCATTCCACATAGGCGACTTATAAACAAACTGAGCACCCTAGGGATGGACCCTAAAGCTACTGCTTGGGTTAAAAATTGGTTGAGTGGGAGGCGGGAAAGGGTAGAGGTAAATGGAGCTCACTCTGGGGAGAAGGATGTTACCAGTGGTGTGCCCCAGGGATCTGTCCTGGGTCCGATTCTTTTTAACATCTTTGTTAGTGATATAGTGGAAGGGCTGTCGGGTAAGGTTTGCCTCTTTGCAGATGATGCCAAAATCTGCAATAGAGTAGACACCCAGGAAGGTGTAGATAACATGAAGAGGGATCTAGCTAAGCTTGAAGAATGGTCTAGAATCTGGCAGCTGAGATTTAATGTTGCAAAATGCAAGGTCATGCATTTGGGATGCAGCAGTCTAAGGGCAATATAGTATAGAGGGTGAAGTACTTCTGTCCACAGAATAAGAGCGGGACCTAGATGTGATTGTGTCTGATCTTAAGGTAGCTAAACAGGTAGAAAAAGTGACAGCAAAAGCTAGAAGGATGCTTGGGTGCATAGGGAGAGGAATGGCTAGCAGAAAAAAGGAGGTGATAGTGCCTCTGTATAAGTCTTTGATGCAACCTCATTTGGAGTATTGTGTGCAAGTCTGGAGACCGCACCTTCAAAAGGATATAAATAGGTTGCAGTCAGTGCAGAGGTTTGCTACTAAAATGGTTAGTGGTCTTCATTATAAAGCATATGAGGACAGACTTAAGGAGCTTAATATGTATATACTTTAGAGGAAAGGCGGGATAGAGGTGATATGATTGAGACATTTAAATACTTCCCTGGCATAAATGCACAGGAGGAGAGCCTCTTCCAATTGAAAGCAAGCTCTGCTACGAGGGGACATAGGATGAAGGTGAAAGGGGATAGACTCAGGAGTAATAGACAGAAATATTTCTTTACAGAAAGAGTGTTAGAAGCGTGAAATAGTCTCCCAGTGTAGGTGGTAGAGATGAGGACAGTATCTGAATTCAAAAAAGCATGGGACAAACAGAGGATCTCTAAAGGAAAAAAGGGGACTGTTGCAGTGGTTGATATGGAAGGGCAGACTGGATAAGCCATATGGTCTTTTTCTGCCATCATGTTTCTATGTTACTGCTTTGTAGAAATTATTTAACTTGTGATCAAACTATACCATTGATATTTTAATATTGAAATCTACTGATGCACTGAAAAATGAAGGATTCTTGATTTGTTATAAACTGGAATTTGAATATCGCAATGGCATGAAATGATGGTTTGAAAAGATTCACTCGATCATAGCTATAACAACACTTCCCATGTTTTCTGACATTGTAGATACAAGTATTATCTAGGTGTTAAAGCTTTTGCGCCCCCCAACCTCGCAACAGAAAGCGCTGTGTAATTTTCTGAAGGTAGTGTCTAAAGCTTGCCTTTGGTCAGGTCAGACTTTTGCAGCCTTATTTCTGACATTTTTATATGTATTACCCTAGATCACCATGTTTTGCATTGTTGTTGGAGTGTTGACCATCATTATAGTTAGTTTTGTCAATGTCCTTTGCAGTTTTCAAAACACATTTTGCATGGCAATGATAATTATAATCATCAAGCGTATTATATTAGCATGCCAGAAAGTTTATTTCAGCAGGTAGCTATAGTGTACCTGAGCTCACATTATTCTGTTTCTCCAGTATATACATTTTCGAAAAGCATTATACTAGAATATGTAGATTGAAGAAGGATTTATAAGGGTTTCTAAGAGAGGAAAGCCAAGTGAGTGAACTGGCTCTTGTGCAAAACAGATGTCCCATAAACATATTGACATGGAGCAGAGATTTGCACATTGCCCCAACTTTAAAACGTTTCTGACCAGTGTATTTTTGTTTTAGAGGGCATAGCTGCAAAGAGTTACATCTTTTTATCATTCGGTTGAGCCAAAATAAGTCATTATTTGGCATATAATAGAGCTTTCTTCACCTTACTGATCTATCTTACATTCTTAAGAATGTGGTGTTCACTGCAAACACTGGCTTCTGGTTTTGTATCCACTAAGACAATTTAGGTGTAATTTTATTAGGAGCCACAGAAAGTTGTGCACCATTTATACAGTATGCCTAAATTATAGTATTTTAGTGACTCGTGTATGTAAATGTGCATTTACATGCATTATTTAGTCAGCTGCTATACTAAAAGTATGCATGTTGGGTCAATTGCATGTAGTTTCACTGTGGGTATGTAAAAGGATGGAGTCTGGGTACAGTGCAAAGTTATGCATGTAAAGTATAAAATACTATAATCTACACACATTCTTTACTACTACTATTAATCATTTATAAAGCACTACAAGGCATATGCAGGGTTGTACAAACACAAACAGAAGACAGTCCCTGCTCGTAGAGCTTACAATCTAATCAAGAAAGACAGTACAGTAGAAGAGAAAGAAGGGCTTCAATAGAAAGGAGACACAAGGAGACTAAGGGGTTAGGCTACAAAACTGGTTACAAAGAGAGAAGCTTTTTCAGCATGGATTTAAAAAGGGGAAGCGAAGAGATTTTATATAGAGATACAGGGAGCTTGTTCCAGGCATAAGGGGCAGCAAGGTGAAAAGACTGAAGTCTGGAGTTGGCAGTGGAAGAAAAGCCAGAGGAGGGGCGGAGTTCACGAGGAGAGGTGTAGGGAGATAGGAAAGGTAACGAGGGGCAGAAGAGTGAATGTATTTATTTGTTAGAAGGAGAAGTCTGAATTGGATGTATACAGGAAAGAGGAGCCAGTGAAGTGACTTTAGAAGAGGGGTAATATGAATGTGACGGGGTTGGTGGAAGATTAGCCGTGCAGTGGAGTTCTGGATAGATTGAAGAGGAGAGAGATGAGACTGAGGGAGACCAGCAAGGAGAGGTTTGCAATAGTCGAGACGGGAAGAGACCAAGGAGCGGACTAGTGTTTTAGTAGTGTGTTCAGAGAGGAATGGGTGAATTTTGATAATGTTGTACAGAAAGAAGTGACAAGTTTTAGCCATTTGTTGAATATGTGAGAAGAAGGAAAGGGAGGAGTCAAAGATGGCCCCAAGGTTGCAGGCAGATGTAACAGGAATAAGAAGAGTATTTTCAACAGTGATAGAGAAAGGAGAAAGGGGGGAGGAGGGTTTAGGGGAAAGATAAGAAGTTCAGTTTTGGTTATATTCAGTTTTAGACGGCAGTGAGACATCCAGGCAGCAATGTCTGATAAGCAGGCAGAGATACGAGCTTGAAGAGAAGGAGAAATGTCAGGTGTAGATAGCTAGATAGATTTGAGAGTCATCAGCATAAAAATGATATTGAAAGCCATGGAAGAGATGAGGGCACAAAGGGATTTGGTGTAGAGAGAAGAGGAGAGGGCCTAGAACAGACCCCTGGGTTACACAAACTGAGAGAGGGATGGGAGTAAAGGAGGAGCCACCAGAACAAACACGGAAAGAGCAATTGGAGAGAAGACGAGAACAAAGACAGCACAGAGCCTCTGAAACCAAGAGAGGACAGTGTGTCAAGGAGAAGGTTGACAGTATCAAAAGCAGCAGAAAGATCAAGAAGAATGAGAACTGAGTAAAGGCCTTTGGATTTAGCCAGGAACAAATCACTACAGACCTTGGCAAGAACTGTTTCAGTAGAATGAAAGGGACAAAAGCCAGATTGAAATGGATCAAGGAGGGATTGAGAGGAGAGACATTTGAGAATGGTGGAGAACTGCATGTTCAAGAACTTTAGAAATGAATGGGAAAAGGGAGATGGGTTGATAATTAGAGGGTCAAGTATGGTCAAGTGATGGTTTTTTGAGGAGAGGAGTGACTACAGCATGCTTGAAGGCTGTTGGGAAGGTTGCAGTGGAGAGTGAAAGGTTGAGAATATGTGAGATGGAAGGGACAATGGAGGAGGAGATGGGTGGGGATAGGATCAGAAGAGCAGGTAATGAGTTCCAAGGAGGAAAGAAGAAAGGTTTCCTTGTTGGATGTTTTAGAAAAGAATGAAAGATAATAGAGATTGAGGGGGAAAGTTGGTATTGGGGAGAGGGAAGAGGGGGTAAGGAAGATATAGTGGGGAACTGAAGAGTAATTTTATGTATTTTGTCATGGAAATAGTTTGCTAGGGTTTGGGCAGAGAGAAGGAGGAAAAGGAGGCGGAGGTGCCTTAAGAAGAGAACTGAGAGTTGAGAAGAGGCAGTGGGGTTTAGAGGCAAGATGGTTAGTCAGATGGATAAAATAATATTGCTTAGCGAGTATGATGGCCGATTGGAAGGAAGTGAGTATGAATTTGAAGTGAATAAAGTCAGAGAGACAGAGCAGGATTTGAGCCAATATGTTCAGTTGAGCAGGCACAGGGACATAGAGCGGATATTTGAAGACAGCCAGAGATGAGGTGGTGCACCTCACAAGATGTGCTATGGGTGGAGCAAGGGTATCCAGAATAGTGGAAAGAACAGTATTATAGGAAGATTTGGCTTCATCAACAGATTTACAGGATACAGTGGAAGAAAGAAGAGATGAGACAGTAGTGGAAAAAGCCAGTGGATTGATTAGCATGAAGATTCCTAAAAAAAAAGGAGATTGGGGGGGGGGGAGGGGGAAGTGATGAAGAGTGAAGCTTAACAGATGATGATCAGATAAGGGAAGAACTGAGGAGCGGAAATTAGAAGGTAAACAATTAGAATAGAAGACGAGGTCAAGGCAGTGACTAAGCTGATGAGTGGGGGCAGAAGAGGAAAGCTGGAGGTTGAAAGAGGAAGTATATAGGGGTCAGAGGAGTTATCAACATGAAAATTAAAATCACCAAGAATAAGGGAGGGGGAAGAATCCAGGAAAAAGGAGAGCCAAGAGTCGGTCATTCAGAAAGGTAGACGAGGGCTTGTCAGGGGGTCTATAGATGACAGCAATCCGGTGAGGTAGGGGATAAAAAAGACAGATGGAATGGACTTCAAAGGAGGGAAAGGATTGAGACTGAGTTAGAAAGAGGAGTTGAAATTGGCAAGAAGGAGAAAGGAGAAAGTCAACACCACCAGTGCAGCCATTGGTATGAGGAGAGTGGGAAAATTGGTAGCTGCAGTGACAGAGAGCAGCCACTGAAGCTGTGTCATCAGGGAGGAGTCAAGTTTCAGTAAGAGTGAGAAGATGGAAAGTGTGAGAGATGACGAGATCAAGGGTAAAGGGAAGTTCATTAGAGATGGAATGAGCATTCCATAAGTCGCATGAGAAGGGAAGAGAAGGATATAGATAAGATTAGGGTTGTGGAGAGAGGAATTAGTATGGGAGTGAGAGAGAAATGAAGAGGGACCAGGGTTGGGATTAATGCCACCAGAAGAAGGAGAAGAAGTGTGTGAGGGAGAGAGGAGGCAGCATGGTGGAAACGGGGATGAGGTTGTTTTAGAGAGGAAGGAGAGGGATGAATGAGAGGGACGAGAAAGTGAAGCTTGAGAGGAAAGGGTGGAGGATAGATGGGGGAGGAAACAGGGAAGGTGGAGAGAGGGGGAGAGAGGCGAGGTATTGGGTTGGTGGAGTGAGGGAAAAAGGTTAGGGAGGATCAGAAAAAGGAATAGGGAATGATGTGGAGCCATAAGAAATGGCAGAGAGGCAGAAGCAAAATGAAAAGACACAGGGCTATCAGAAGAGAATAAGCAGAGGAAATAAAGAAGTAGACACAAGGAAAAACAGGCAGGTAATCCTTATCACAAGAAGTTAATGAATCTAAAATAAATAACACAAGAATCATTAAAGATGATCAGTATGTCACTCTAGCAGAATTGGAAAATGGGTCTCAACCCAGAGTGACTGAAGTGCAACAACGATACCAATAGTAATGATTAGTCCTGGCGTTAACGTATAGTGATTTGTATACAGATGTGTTATACAGTTGACATTTTTCAGTGACTCACTAGTGGATGACTTAGAGGCCAATTCTGTTCTGGGCGTCTCCCGCCTGTCTGAGTGCCCAGAACTGGGATGTGCCCCAGTTGCACCTGATTCTGATCCCAAGGGAACTAGACGTGCTTACGGGATCAGAATCATGGCATAGGGCCTGGACATCCAGGATATACCCTGATTCTGGGCACCCGGACATCCAACAAACTCCCTGGCTAGCCCAGCCAGGCTCCTGCATGGAGACGTGGTGCTGTGGTGTCCTGTTGCCATGGCACCACGGTTCCATGCAAGAGCTGTGTTCCCGGTGGCAACAGCAGACTTTGTTCCCCGCAGCCTGACACCCAGTTGGGCCTTCCATGGCTAGGGTCAGGCTTGGGCACCTTCTGCACTCCTCACCTTTTTTTTACACCCTAGCTCCGGCCTCCCCCGACTTCCAGGGGGATGTTTTCCACCTCTGAGGTGGAATAAGTCCCCTGTTTAAATGACCGACCCTGGACATACAGGGCCGACCTTGGAATTGGCCCTGTATGTCTAGGGTCATGGTGCCACCCATTGCCCACCCTCGCTCCACCTCCAGCCTGCCCACGAACAGAACTCCGCGCACAACTCTGTTGTACATGCGGGGAATCCTGCTTCCTGCATTGTGATGCATGCATTTAGTGGGTCTGGACATTAGTGGGTCTGGACATCCAGCTCCATTAAATGCGGGTTGGAATCTACCCCTTAATGTATAACTCAGGGGGCTCTTTTACTAAAGAGCATTAGCTGACAACACGTGTTCTGGCGTCTGCTGAATGTGCATTGGGGTGCGCGTTGCCAGCTAGCTCAGGGCCATAACACCATGGGATGATTCCTGCACTGCCGAACTTGGGTTAGGGTTGTGTGTGGGCGGGATAGGTGCAGAGAGTGGGCCTGGTGTGTTGTATGCGGTTCAAACCACATGCAAACTGCATTAGTGCAGGACCATCCAACACCATCTCGATAGGTGAAGTGCAACTGCGCTAATGTGTGCCGTAAGGGACAGGGCACTGCGTTAGCTGCTGGGGAAATGCTTTCCATACCCCCAGCAATTAATGCAGAGTGCTGTTTCACCTAAAGTGACACATTTCCAGCACTTTTAGCACGTTTGGAGCAACACCCTAGCACCCTTTAGTAAAAGGGCCCCTCAGTTTTCGTAGGGAAGTATAGTGTGGTTGCTGTATTGATAGGATTTTCTTTTTGAATTTAGCTCACACTTTTTGAGTAGTAGCCCAAAGCGAGTTGCATTCAGGTGCAGCAGGTATTTCCCTGCCCACGAGGACTCGCAATGCAAATTTGTATGTGAGTCAATGGAGGGTGACGTGACAGGGCCCAGGTCCCAAGGAATAACAGAGGGACGTGAACTCTACTACTACTACTACTGAGCGTTTATAAAGCGCTACCAGTCGTACGCAGTGCTGTACAGACACATGTAAGAGACAGTCCCTGCTCATCGGAGCTTACCATCTAATTAAGACAAACACAGAAGGCGTAAAGAGGGGGAAGGAGAAGGAGATCAGGCGAATCAGGATCCAAAGGCAGCAGCGAAGAGGTGAGCCTTCAACCTGGATTTGAAGAGGGTTACCGAAGGTGCCTGGCGCACAGACACGGGTAGTTTGTTCCAGGCGTAAGGTGCGCTCTTCTTTCTTTGGTTCTCATTCCACTGCTTTAACCACTAGGCTAGGATGATAGTCTAATAAAATGTATTTAGTTATACAAAAATATTATATACATTTTCTTTATAAACTGTATTAGGTTAGTCAAATAAAACTATAGCACAGGATGAAAAACTCAATGTAAGGATTTCCAAAGAAGAGGTTGCGGTATTCCTAATAACTTCTGATCCCCTGCAATAAGTATTTTTGAGCCAGGGAATTTTCTAAGTCTCCCAATGAATGCATGTTCCAGCTTTTACTATTTCACGTATCTGAATTGCCTCTGTAAAAACACAACTAAAGGCCTTTTGCTTGTATAGGTGTGATTACTAAAGTGCATGGTAAATGCTGCAGTGACTCAAACTGCAACCCAGTGGGAGTTTTGATATTCCCAGCTTATGGTATTAATTTTGCCTTAATAAAGCAACAAGGAATTCTGTCAGAGGGTTAATTATGAAAATTCTTGGGGGTCTTAATTATTCTGGGCTTTGTCCAGAAATAGTTCTGATTGGTTTTAAGTAGATGCAGATATGTATATGACATCATGCATGACTAGGACTTACTACTGAATAGTATTGTAAAGGTGGAATACATGAAGAGTTTTCTCTACCAAATGGCCTCTGGGGAAGCCCCTTTAATGAGTCCTGCCATATGAGGTCTTCTGCCTTTTGTGCTTATGCTGAGTGTCCATGGTGACTTAAGACCTAATGCCCGGGATTGCTGCAAACCCTGAACACAACAAGCAAAGTAACTTACTAAATGTCTGTTCTGCCCGGCACAGCTCCTCCGGATTTAGAGGTTCATGTTCTGCCCAACAATTTCTTCTATTATGTAGTTGAGGGTGCTTTCTAAAACAATTGAAAATGAAAAGAAACCTCATTAAGAGCTACTGAAAGCGTCTGCTCTGTACTTGTCAGCTGTGTCTGGGAGCAGTTCACCACCAGTATTGCCCTGAGTATTATCTCATTTTCGCATAAAATGTCGCTCAAACAAGATGTGTGTTCCAGATTCTGTGTGATAGAGGCAAAGCTTTATCAAGCTCTGTCTGATACAATTATTTGACCATTATGAATGAAGAAAGTGTATTGAGGTAAAGCACATGTCTGTTCTCCCATAATTGAATTGCAGGTTGTAAACATCAGCAATAGCTTTTTGTTAGGGTTACCAGATGTCTCCAGGTCATCAGAGGCAGAATGAGGCAGTTCTGATTTTACTGCCATACCTGTATGGGGGGGGGGGGGGCGGGCACGGGAAGAGGAGAATAAAAGTCCCTGATGACCTGAAGTTATCTAGTTACCCTACTTTTGTCGGCTGGAATTTTGGGCTGTATGTATAGCGAATTTCAGAATGATGGTGTGATCCTTCATGGAGCATGCTGGTGCTTTGAAGCGCATTATAACGTGTACATTTATGAATGCATTTATTACACCGCTGGATATACAGATCACTGCACAATAATGATAGGTATTTGGGTATATTAAGCCCCTGTCCCAAAAAACTGACATTCTAAGTGGTTACCTGAGACCCCAGGAGGTAAAGTGAGCTGCCCAAGGTCAAAAGGGGCAACAGTATTTGAACCCTGGCTTCTTTCCTGGTTCTCACATTGCTCTCATCACTAGGCTTTTGTTCCGAATTTTAGCATTTGTTTTGCGATATAATGTGCCGGAATGGCTTTGTTTTTACTGCCATGGTTCTTTTGTTTTTTAAATGTATGGAATGGGCTGTTTTGTTGACATTTGTAATCCTGTTATAATGGTTTTAATTCCTAATGATGGGCACTGCGTTTTTATGTAAAAAGACAATTTTTTGTCAAAAGTGCCAAACTGCCATTAGATGATGGGGAAGTTTTTTATGCTAACTGGTGTGAGTAATGTGGATTGACCAAGAGTTTATTCAAATATGATGACTTAGTCAGATTATCAGATTTGATTGACACTGAGCTTTATTAATCATATTTTTGAGGTACATGCAGCAGAATCCTGTCATTACTAAATTTATGGCTCTTCTACTTACCATAGACTGTAATAAGTGGAGAATACTCCCACCTTTGCAGAATAGTTGTAAATCCATTAGAGCCTCCATCTCATAGCACAAAGGTATTTGTAAAGGTGAACTCATATAGTGTCGTGACCAAGGCGTCAAGAACAGAGTTGGGCAAAAGCGCTGGAACCAGGAATGTAGATGTCTGCATAAATCCGACTCTTCCCCAAAAGATTCACGGCTTGTTTAGTGCTGAGAAAGATCTTCCTAAAAAGGGCCAACCCAGAGCCTTTTTAAATGATAATATCTTTATTCTGATTTGATGGTGCCAGGTGGTGATGGCTTTGCGTTTGCCCAAGGAGAAGTAATGGTGTGGTTATATATAAAGAAGGGTGAAGCGAAGCCGGGAGTGGTGGAAATGGGAACTGATCTTGAATGGTAACTGTGCAATCCTGATTATTAAACAATATCAACCGCAAGTACTTTTCTAACAATCTTTGACATCATTTATAACAACACATCTGTGGTACAGTTGCTGTTTCTTTTGTTCTCTTTTTGTGAATTTTGAAACTCTTTAAGAAAAAGAATCAAGAATATGCTCCCCAGCGTGCGCCTAGAGGTTTGGGAGATTGTCCTTCGTGTTTCAAGCAAAAGAGTGAGATCGCTGTTACCCCTGACACGTGACCAAGACAGTAGCCAGTACAAAACGTTACATAACTAAGGCAAGATAAAAATAATGAAAATGCACATAGAGAGCTTTGAAATAACCTTGTACTTTGAAATTCAAGGAGCAGCTGAATGTGCCAGGGGGAGATGTGGCTGCGCTGAGCCACATTTAAATATATAGAAACGTGCTGTCTTCGTTGGCTGGGCATTTCCATATAGGTGTTTTCTTACCAAAGAAAAGTGCTGCTTTCTATCTTACTTTTTTGAGTGTGGGGGGGGGGGGGGGATTGAAAGGAGTGAATTTTGGATGGCCTCTGCCAGCCATTCCAGATCTGAGAGAGGCCACGTTGAAAGAACACAGTAGCAATGCGATTTCAATGTGGGAAAAAATATCTCTCATGATCCGTCCTTCAGTCTTTCGAATGTAACTTTTTGTGAAGCTGGCAGTTGTATTGAGAGAGGCAAAATACATGAACACGGAGGTTGTGTTTCAGTTTAAGATTTCTTCTCGGAGCATAATGCTAGTTCATGCATCTCGAACTTTCTTTGCTCTATAAAGCTCATGGTTGAAAGAAAATGCACTGAGTTTTGTTGAATGACTGGAATCATGATATTGACGTTTCTTCTGCTTGCCTGTGATCCATCAAAACCTTGTTGTCCTTCCTGCGGCTATGGAAGGGGGCTAATCTAATAACCCTGACAGCAGCAGCCTTAATTTGCCTCTTGAAAGTGTCCAACAGCTCCTTTAAGGTGCTGTCAGGGAGCAACAAGGAAACATTTTCAGCTCTGAGTGTACACCTGTCGCTTCCAGACGTGCAAGTCCAAATTAGTAATGGTAGAAAGAGACAAGGAAAATATGCTGTTACACGGAAAGAGCTCCTTTCTATAGAAAGGAAAGTGCATGTGGTCTTCCACTGTATTGATTAGCACTATTAAACCTTATCCTGCTGTGCTTGAAATCTATTTCAAGTGATTATATGGCCCGGACATGCAAATATAACTAGAGTGGCTTTTATGATACTGGTGTACAATTAATTTCACTAGGAATTTATATCTTTAAAATACTTATAGACTGAGAATCACAAATTTCTATGCAGTTTACAATAAAACATCCATAATAAATCAAACTCACAACACATAAAGCAGACTAACATAATCTAGACATGTATTCATACAATTAAAACAAACATAATTATTTTCAGTGCCTTACTGAAATCAAACATTAAAAGCTTGAGAGAACAAATTTCTTCTTTTGAAATATAAATCAGACACCCCCCAAATGTCGGGGATAAAGAATTCAAAGCTGTGGAGGAAATACTAAGAAATTTCTAGCACGTGTTATACTCTTCTTCACGGATTTGCAGAAGGTAATACAAGAGAGTCACAAAGACAAGCTCTTATTGGTTGGTCAGCTGCATACGGAGTTAATATACTTGACTAATTTGGATCCTTCAACGTGAACTGCATGATATACGCAGATGACGTGCTATTATACATGCCTTTTGCAACAGAAAACCCAGACCTCTCACCAATAACATGCTGCATAAATGAAATATCCAACTGGCTACAATCCCAAAACCTCCGGATTCAACACAAGAAGACGGAGGTCATGTTCATTACAAGAAATCGTAACTTCACTGCGCCTACAGTACTAAAGGTGAAGGAAGCTGACCTCCAGATCAAATCCGCGATCAGATACCTTGGCGTCACACTAGACCAGAACCTAAATATGCAGGCGCATATAAGTAACACTGTTAGGGCAGTATACCATAAAATCAGATCCCTTAGATACCTACGATCTCTGCTGCAGCCTGATGATTTCAGGACCATCTTTCAAGCACTAATAATTCCGCATTTCGATTATGCGAATGCAATACTACAAGGACTCCCCCAAACCACTCTGAACCCACTGCAAATGGCAATGAACACCGCAGCAAGAGTACTACATGGAGCATCCAGGAAAGACCATGTCACACCCATTATGAAACAACTCCACTGGCTCCCGATTCAAGGTAGGATTACATTCAAGACCTTGCTACTCACCTTCAAAGCCACCAATGGTCTCTCGTCAACATCACTAACAGAGATAGTCCAGAGGACACCCCACAATAGGGACAGAAGGTCAGTAGCACAAAACACCTTGATAGTCCCAAGATCAATGACTCAATGCACCAAGTCAACATCCAGCAGGGCATTCAAACTTTATGCACCAATGATCTGGAACAGCCTCCCTCACAACATCCGAACAATCCCAGACATATTCCAATTCAGGAAGGCTGTGAAACACTACCTCTTCCTCCTACATTACCCGGAAACCAATGAAAGCTCAGCACCAATTACCGAAACCTCACAAAGCCCCTCTGTCTGAAACCATACGAACACATGACCAGCCTGTAAATTGTATATATTGTTATTGTATATAGTTACCCTGTTAGCCAAGTTGATTCTCCTGTTCATATGTAAACACAAAGTACTATTGGAAATGTGTATGTTCGTTGTTTATTGTAAACCGCACTGATGCTGAATAGCGCGGTATAGAAGAGACTTTTAAATAAATAAATAAATAAATAAAATATCTAATGGGAGCCACTGTAACTCTTTCAACCCAGGGTAATATGCTTGAACTGAGACATAACCAATAATATCCTAGGTGCTGCATCCTGAGCCATTTGCAATGAATTTATTGATGATTTAGGTAAATCCACCAGTGGCTTTAGAACAGTCAAATGAAGGCAGTCTCATAGCTTCTAGAACAGTACGAAAATAAAGGAGAACAGCAGTTTTAGCATGGAAATGATTTCAATCAATTCTATGCAACAAATCTTTTATTAGAGAAGTCCTTCAAGAAGAGTTCTCTTCGGTGCAGGTTTGTGACATAGGGGTATTTCAGGATTCACCACTATACCCTTTGGGCCCAATTTTTGAAGGCATTTACATGGTTTAGAGCTCAGTAAACTGTTTAAATGCCTTAAATGGGGATATTGAATGGCACTTACATGGTTAGTGCCATTGACGTTGCCCTTCTAAGTCCTCTACGTGCCCTGATGTGTCCAGTTAGCATCGGGGCATGTTGTGGGCAATCCGGGGCGGACTCGAGGTGGAGACTGCTAACCGGGTAACATGCAATACTGCCGCTACCCGGTTAGCAGCAATCTGTGGCTAAAACTAGGCTGGCTTTTGGCCTGCCTAGTTTTAGCCATGGATGCTAACCAGGTACAGCTGCAATATCACCGCTATCCGGTTAGTCTTTTCTGCGGTTTCCTCCGTGCGCCAAATCCAGATATTTGATGTCGACACCGCAGCATTGTATATCTGGGGTTAGGGGTTAGGGGTCAGTGGACAGGGCTGTTCACTGTAGCGACACATAGTCTGCCCAGATGAATGTCTGGTCCATGATGTTTAACCTGTTTTAGCCCTTTTGCTGAGCAGATCTGGAAACTGGGCCTTAAACCATCCATCGATGTGGATGATATGCAATTCTTTGTCTTTATGAAGGGCACTTTTCAGGAATTAGTAGATCAATTACATGGTGTTATGAAGATTTTGGTGGTTGGGTTTTTGATAATAAATCAAAATTGAACATGGCTACAACCAGGCAGGTCTGGTGGGCAATTTTCTTGAAGTAGTAAGTCAGAAGTTGATAATCTTAAGTCATATAACATCTTTATCACAAGAGGTCTGTACCCTGGGTGTAATTTCAGAATTCTTTGACTTCAGAGGCACAGGTGAATAGTGTGGTGAGAAAAGCTTGATATAGAAGAGCGGGACCTAGGCGTGGTTGTGTCTGATGATATTAAAGTAGCTAAACAGGTAGAAAAGGTGACGGCAAAAGCTAGAAGGATGCTTGGGTGCATACGGAGAGGAATGGCTAGCAGAAAAAAGGAGGTGATAGTGCCTCTGTATAAGTCTTTGGTGCGACCTCATTTGGAGTATAGTGTGCAGTTCTGGAGATCGCACCTTCAAAAGGATGTGAACAGGATGGAGTCGGTGCAGAGGGTGGCTACTAAAATGATTAGTGGTCTTCATTATAAAGCATATGAGGACAGACTGAAGGATCTTAATATGTACACCTTAGAGGAAAGGCGGGATAGAGGTGATATGATTGAGATGTTTAAATACCTCCATGGCATAAATGTTCAGGGAGAGAGCCTCTTTCAATTGAAAGCAAGTTCTGCTACGAGGGGACATGGGATGAGGGTGAAGGGGGATAGTTTCAGGAGTGATTTGCGGAAATATTTCTTTAAGAAAGAGTGGTGGATCCATGGAATAGTCTCCCAGTGGAGGTGGTAGAGATGAGGACAGTAACTGAATTCAAAAAAGCATGGGACAAACACAGAGGATCTCTAAAGGAAAAAAGGGGACTGTTGTAGTTGTTGATATGGAAGGACAGACTAGATAGGCCATGTGGTCTTTTTCTGTCATCATATTTCTATGTTTCTAGATTATGATTAATTAGGTAGATTGGGTCATCTTTACATGCACAAGATTTCTCTAGCAGCAGTTCAGTTAACAGTCTTAAGTCACTTGGACTACTGTAATGCTATTTATTTTGGATTATCTAAATGTCTGCAGAAAAGACTTCAGTGTGTTCAAAGGATAGCAGCAAAAGGTGGTTAGATATAGTGCCCTTAGGGAAAGGGTTACTCCACTACTGTGCAACTTTTATTGGTTGCCGCTAGAGATGAGAATCAGATTTAAGATACTGTGTTTATTTTGTAAGGCTATTCGAGGGATTGGCCGAAAATATCTATAGAAGAAACTTAAAAGGGATTATCCATCTAGTTCATTATGATCTATAATTCATTGTTCTTTGATGTTGCTAGCACCTCGGACATTTACTCAGATTAAAACTGAGAGGCATTGCTTTTCTGGGGCCATTCCTAAACTATGGAATGAGTTACCTTGTGAATTAAGAGACCTCAATGGCTATTCATCATTTTGTCGCCAGCTGGAGAACATGGTTAGTTAGGTATTTTGAATGCTAGCAGGTTTGCAAGTTTCTTAATCAAATTTTGTTTTGTTGATTTTAGTAGTTTTACTTACTTTATTTTTGTTTGATTGGCAGGTTTTATTATTATAATTTTAGTAGTATTTAGTTCACACCTTTCCAATTGTAGTTCAAAGCAAATTGCAATCAGGTACAGCAGGTATTTCTCTAGCCCCCAGAGGGTTTACAATCTAGGGGGCATGTTCATTAACCTCGCTCTGGTAACGTGGGTTTGGGCTACGTTACTAGCACAGGGCTTTGTACTAACTGCAAGGGGGTGGGTACAGCCGTTCCTTTGTAGCTAGCACATGTTGGAGGTGTGTTACTTGCAACCATGCTGCCTCTGCTAAATGCTGGTGGTGTGGGCTTTTAATGTTTATGTTTTGCTTTATTTGATATACCACAATATCTGAGAACAAGCATTACGGTTTACAATACAATAAATAATCAAATCAAGGAGGAAAGGAATAGAGAAGCCATAGCAAGATACGAAGAGTCTAGGTTCAAAGGGACGTGCAAGAGCGGAGAAGGGAGGGGGAAATAGGAGGGGGGAGGGTAATACCTATGCTAGCAGCACTGCGGCGGGAGCAACCCTGTCCCGCCCAGTCACTGCCCAAACATATGCTAACCAGGTAGCATAGAATTTTAAGTCCAGGGCCCCATGCTACCTTTAGCACGGTGCTGATACCGCCTGTTAACCCTGCGCTACCCAGTTAGCGCACATTAGCAAACATGTCCCCAAGTCTGTAAATGTATTAGCTTATAATTTTGTTTTATGTATAACTTTTTTTTATTTTAATATGTATGTACTGTTACTTTCATTTTATTATTTGTGATCCGCTTCTGCCTATAAAGGTGGAATAAAGATGTTATTATTAAGTGAAATTAAATTTTAGTTGGCATAGAAGATGTGATTTATAGAAAATAACTTGAATCATTTTCTGAATGGTTTTTGAAAATTCAGCTATGAATCAAGCAAAACTCCTAAATACCTGACTTCTGATTTTACTTGAATAAGAAGGTCACCTAACTGCACTATGGGAATTTGAGGTACCATAGTATCTTGAGAAATAATGAAAGCCTCAGTTATTAATATTAATTGCTCAACCATTCTGTGCTCACCAAGAAAACCATGGTCTGAAAACTGAAACCACTGAAGTACTACTGATCCCAGCTGAAAGATCAAAAGGAGTAGATATCACAGTGGAACAGTCGAGAGGAAATCCTCCACAAACAGTACACCAAAAGAACAGTCTGAATTGATGAGAAGACTGTGCACCATGCAGAGCTTCCTACATATCATGCACAGACTTCTCAGCGATTCTGACTGACTTTAGTTCTGGTTTTTGACTGTATGGGCTACTGCTGTTTATTCCTTTTTGTCAAGCTGTTCTTTTGTTTCCTAAGTTATTTTTTTTGTAAACCACATTTTTTGGTTCATGAATTGCGGTATATCAAATAAACTTAAAAATAAACATAAACATAATGGTGATCAAGACACATTCTCATTGACCCCTGACACAGGCGTTTGTGCCGAAACGTGGCCAAGTTGGGTTTTGAATAAAGATTTTTTTGCATTTGTGAAGACATCTTTGCTGTGGTCATGGTCATTCTGTGCTCCTTTGGTATGCTGTAAATATCATAATATCTGCATAAAATAAAAATGGATCCCAAAAACCCTATAAAAACAGAGAATATGTTAGCAAATAAAGTCAGTGAATAAGGGGCATGTTTACTAAACATTCCTAACGTGCGGGGCCGTGCTAGTGTGCCTGTGCCATATAAGGAGTGGGCGGTTCAGGCAGAAAATAGAAAAAAAACGGTAGTAAGCAACCGGACGTGTGTGCGTCGCGCTAATGTGCGGGGGTCGACATTAGCGCGTGGAAAGGCAAAGTGGCGCGCTGCTGAGTATACAAAACAACAGAGCCGTGGTACAACGGTGAAGACACTGACCAATGGTGCAGGGGCCATGGGTTCAATCCCCCAGTGTGCGCAACGACAAAGGTTAGCTGAGGCAGTAACTGTAATGATTAACATTGTTTTAGGAGGCAAATTAATTTGGAACGGCATAAGGCGGCGCACAGTTATTTTTGGGCGGCAGAAGGCGGCGCACAGTGCTTTTTGGGCGGCATAAGGCGGCGCACAGTTATTTTTGGGCAGCAGAAGGCGGCGCACTGGTCCCCTTGGGCGGCAGAAGGCGGCGTGCTGATAGGCACAAGGCGGCGCGCTGATGCACAAGCACAGGAACAGAGCCACAGCACAATGGTTAAAACACTGACCAATGGTGCAGGGATCAGGGGTTCAACTCCTCACAATGCCCAGTGAAAAATGCCTGCTGAGGCAGTATGTATTATGTTGTGGAGTGCTGTAGGAGGCTGTATAATTTTATTTTGTTATCACTACTAGCAAACGCACTCTCCCAGCATGTTAACATACGGCGGCCCATAAGGCACATGTTACAGTGCACTGTTCGCCAAGGCACCCTTGAATGACCCCTATAGGGCAGCATGTATGTTGCGACACAGGATAATGTATAGTGCACCCTATAGGGATGGCAACCATAAGGTGGCCTACAGGGCGCCCTATGAAGCACCCTCAGAGGCACCTAATGGGTATAGTAAGCTGAGGGTGGTCTTGCCGGCATAGACATATGTACAGTAAATAAAAATAAAGCTGTGGACAGCCCTACCAAAGGGCTCCACTGTGGGTTTGAACCCATGACCTCTGGCTGCACAAGCAGTGATGTAACCATTGCGCTACAGCTCCATAGCTGTAAGCAGGCCCCTGGCTGGCTGCAGATAGCCTACACGTCACCTCACAGACAGTCTGCTGGTGTCAACAGGATAGGGTTAGGCCACCCGTACCCATGATGCACTGCACATGCAAATTAGCTGTCCGCAGATGGACACAAGATGGGGAATGCACCCCCACAGCACCTCGGCCCTGTTGGGGGAAGTGACCGGGTGCACCCACACAGCACCTTGGCCTAGTAGGGGGCACTGACCGGGTGTTTTACTGGCACAGAGTAGCCACACACCGTTACATCGTGCGGGTACTGTGCTCACCCTGAGTGTGCAATGAGGTGGCCAGGACCAGGTCAACAACACCTGCCATGGCTGATGGAGGCCAAGCGGGCGTTCCAAAGCAGTGTTAATGTGTAAGATAGCTAGTTTCTGCACAAACACCATGGATATCCCTGTCTGCCGCCATCAGGCACCCCCCCCCCCCCGTGGCAAACATGGTCCCCATCAAGGGATCCACACTCTACCTCCCTGCAAAGGTGGCAGTAGAGGGCAACATCAACCCCAGTCCTGCTGAGGAACACCACCACCCCCCCCCCCCAGGCAGGCAGCTCCATACACAACCATAACACAATAGCAGACAGACATAAGCCCAGGGTATGGTAAGCTGCACTCCACCACCAGATATTCCCCTGCAGCAAGCCAACAGCCACTGCACCCTGCAAGCCATTATAGCAAGACATTTACCAGCTACAAACAGTCTGCTGGTTAGTCCATAGTGCATGTTCCCAATGGAGATGCATGCACCCAGAACTGGGCTGTCTGCATACACAGCAAGCAGATAGATCAGTGACTGGGCCCCAAAGAGAAACCCATATCTATCACATGAGAGAACTACTATACAGCACTATGGGGGGCCTAGCCATGCTGTGGTCACTGCACAGTCAGGGTGAGCGTGATCCCCCAGAAGGACATGCTTTGGCCACCCTGTCTGTGTAGGTGGTGGCCGGACACTACAATATCCCAGCCAATGTCCCTGCCAGGGCCCTATGCCCAGTGCAGATGCATCCTGGCCACGCCACCCTGCCCTGGCTATACCCATGGTACCTTGCACCTCATTATGCACATTGACTGGCCAATACTGGCAACAGTGCTGGCAGTGCGGGCTGTTGAAGGGGCTTGCAGCCAACACCCACTGTATAGACAGACACACACTTCCACACCTCTGCCATCATGGTGCTACGATTGAGGGGGTAAGTAGCCTTGCCCACCAAACCGGTCCTGAGCACGGCAAGGCATGGATATGGTACGCATTACAGCTGGTGGTCACTCCCCAGGGTGGTAAGCACCGTCAGAGGCCAGGCCTGGAGCATGCCCCGCAAACACCTAACAGATTGTTTGGATGGGGTCAACTAGCAGTATGTACGTAACGTATGGATAACTGCCTGCCTGTGCTCCTAGCAAAGGTCTCCGAGCTGTGTACCGTATACCTCAGGTGTAGGGTGACATTGGTAAGTTATGCAAGTGCTCGTTTTGGGTGCTGCATGCACGGTCCAATGTTCTGCCTTTCCAGGAGACATTGGCCAATGGGGCCTGTGGGTGTGGGTGTGTCTGCCCTTGATGGCTGCTGCTTTACGGCACAGATTCCCAACTCCAGTCCAGGTTTGCATCACACTGTTCGGGTTTTCCTGCTATCCCTCATGAATATGCATGGACTACATCTACATGCCATGGGGGTGGTGCATAGATATACAGCACAGGCATTTGTATGAGTGTCAGCATGGAACCTGACTGGTGTGTGGCCCACCAGGACTGCATTTGGGTGATTCTGCTCTAGGTACTGCCCCTGTTCATGGTGTCTGTGCTCAGTGGGGTAAAAGATAGATGTCTTACCATTGCATATGTCCCCGCCATGAAAGGTGTGTCCTTACTATCACTGTTTAGTTGTGGGAAAAATATGTGGGCAGGATTGGCAGTAGCCCCAGCTGGGCTTTGAACCTGTGACCTTCTGTTCTTGTATGCACTGTCTGTGTGCACTGCACCACTGTGTAGCCACAGATTGGTTGGATTCCCTGGACTGTCCATGACTGTGGATCCGGCAGGACCTGTCTGTTGCAGTGGACTGTGCCAGCCTGCACATGGCTAGGCCTCTGTCTTCTGTGGTTAGCAGCCACTGCCCCCTGCACCACATGTACTTGTCCGCCAACATGCTGGCATGAACTTCTCTCAGAAAAAGCAGTTGACCTGATTGCAATGTGGCAGTATGGGACTGCATTTGGGGGACTTGGCTGTAGGTAATGCCCATTGTTGTGGTGTGTGTGCGGTGTTGGGTAAAATATGGGTGTTTTCCCCATGCATACAGGGGTGTCTGCGCTATCTTTATTTAGTGGTGGGTAAAATATAGGGACTGGGCTGGCAGGTGCCCCAGTTGGGTTTTGAACCTCTGCCCTCTGGTCCTAGAGGTAATGACTCTGTCCGCTGTACCACACTTTGGCCACAGAGACAGTGCAGCCCCTGGAGGCAGTAAGCCTGGCAGGATGGAGTCACAAACCCTGCTCTACGCAATTCTACTGTGGGCATATGCACCCTGTCTGGTGACAAACGTGCACATAAACCCCGGAAATGACCACGGGAAATGTGGGACAAAATATCACCACGCTGGGCAACAGTGATATTAATGGGCAACCATAGCAAACACTCCCAGGAAAGCTCCAAAACGTGGAAATGTTTTTTGGAAGAGTCTCCTCTCAGTAGACCCTTCCAAAATTCATTTCTTTTTTCTGGAGCTTTGCTGGGTGTGATTTCTGTATTTGCCCATCACTATAACTGTTCCCCAGCTGAATTACTATTTTTAATAGTTCTGTTGTGGTCATTTTCTATTTTTATTTTCACTTTTGTGCTGTGCACATATATCACACTGCTCACGTTTTGCTGGTTTCCCCGGTTTTCCTGTACATTGCTGACGGAAATGGTTTCTCTTCCCTTTAAATGCTTTCTACCGCGAGTGTTTCACTCGCTGTAGTTTTTACATGCAAATTCGGGCCCGATACTGTGCGGGGAGCCTCTCCCCTCCCACTCTCCACCCATTGACCCCGTCCCTCCGCCCCTCCGGAGCCTTCCTCCGCCCTCCTTTCGCCGTTCCACGCCTCTATCGGACATTTGCGGGCCCGCACTTGTACGGGGCCCGTTAGTGAGCCGCGTACCTGTGCGGGGGTGACACGCACGTGTGCGGGGCGTTTAAACGCGTTTCTGCGCGTTTCAGTGCCGCGTTGCCGTGCGCTATTTTGCGGCGCGCTATTTTGCGGATTTTAGTAAACATGCCCCTAAGAGGCACAAAAAAGAAATCTAAACTAATTGAGCTAAGTTCAAGATAACAGCGTATTACTACAACGTACACATTGCCTATTCAGAACCTCACACATAAATTTTTATCTGAAATTAATCTTAAACACACACCGATTTTGCAGTAACTACCCAATAAGTATGTAATCTGAAAAAGTAAAGACATTTTTATGTGCTCATTTTATGATATTTTGGTACCAGGCGCTGTTCATTGAATTGCCCATTTGTGTCTGTCCTAGGCAGAGGAATTGAGTGGGCCACTGGGGCCATGACCCAACCAATTTTTTCATAAGGTTCACAAATTCTCATTTGGTATACATTATGGGGGTCATTCTGCACTGCGTTTAGCGGGGATATAAATCCAATTTGGATGTATATCACTCGCTAAATGCCAGGGGCAGATTCCCAGTCCAAAGTACCCCACACGTACAGAGGAGATGTGTGGGGAGCTCTGGATGGGGCGGGAGGAGGAGGGCCAGAGGAGGAGACGGGGCAGCGTGGAGGCAGGACCATGGCCCCGGATGTAGAATAAGTCCTCCCGGTCAGAGTGATCGGCGACTTCGGCCCCCACACAGCAGGTGCGGAGAAGCAGGGGTTCCCCACAGCCCGATCCTGGCCTCGGCAGGCCCGCTTGGGCGGTGGGGAAATCATCACTGGCCACCATACAGAAGCATTGGGAGGATTAGGTAGGGAGTATTCCGGACGTGCAGCGGGTCTGAATCGGGGCACATCCTACCTGTCCAGGTTGGTTGCACCTGTTTCTGCTCCCACGGGGACGTCTAGCTCCCGCGGGTTCAGAATCGGGTGCAATTCCAACCCATCCAGATTTTGGATGTCTGGACGGGCCCTATTCGGAATTGGCCTCTATGGGGGGTATTTTGCAAGCCCTATTCATGCTTTAAATGTTCAAAAATGAGCAACAAGACGTCCCCAGAGCACTTTTAGAAGCCATCTCTGGGGACGTCGCCAGGGTGAAGACGTCCATTCTGAATGGAAGTGTGGCCAGGGCATTCCTAGGAACCTACAGTAGACATCCCTGCCTGATCTCAGAAATGTCATGGATGTGTGATGTCATGTCTACGTTCACACCTCTCCAGACACGAACAAGTGCTAGTTTTGGCTGAAAAATATCCAGAGAGTGTAGAGAAGAGAGCATTCCATCATCCCCAGTACTCAGCACAATGTCAACAAGAGCAGCAGTGCGATTTGAACCCTGGCTTGAATTCTGTTGGTTTTACCCTCACCCCCACCACCACTTCTCCTTCTGTTGGGAGACTGTTCCATACATCCACGTCTATTTCTTTTAGGAAATATTTTCTTACATTGCTCTTGCATCTATCCCCTTTTAACCTCATGAAATATTCTAGATTTTTTTCTACATATTGAAACAAGAGAGTTTCTTCATTCACTGTGCTGTTAAAATAGAGATGATAAAGGGCCCAATTCATCAAGAATTTTTCCCAAAGATACAGAATGGGAATAAAGCCTTAGTGAATCAGGCCCTTGGAATTGCTAAGAGTGAAGCCCTTCGCATTAATTACCATCTTGCAGTTACTGGTTGCTGGAAGTAGTGCTCTGTAGATGCAATAGATGCTAAATGTAGGAAATATGGATGACTGCATAAACATGCAGTAACCACAGAACCGGTTGCTCCTGGCTTTTCTTTGGTTTGTAGTGCTTTCTGG
Source organism: Ichthyophis bannanicus (assembly GCA_033557465.1). Classification (NCBI taxonomy): domain Eukaryota; kingdom Metazoa; phylum Chordata; class Amphibia; order Gymnophiona; family Ichthyophiidae; genus Ichthyophis; species Ichthyophis bannanicus. Next base: position 359,415,060 of record CM066033.1, read on the forward strand.
AAGTGCGCTGTTCTGCATCATTGCCACGTGCTGGCTAGCATTTTGCTTGAGTTGGGTATGGAGGAGTGTGTTTTTCAGAGCATATTTTATTAGAACTGTTTTTTTAATGTTGTACACTAATTTGCAACATCTGTAGGACAATGTATGGGTGCCAGGATTTATGCCACTTATGGGAGATATATCTCAGTAATTATCTTTCTTGTCTGTGTTTCGTGGTTACTTAGTTATTAGCCATTTGCGTATTTACTCCTCTCAATGGTGCACGCTAAAGTAAGGCTTGGATTGGCAAGATTTTGGTATTCGTACTTGGTTTTCTCTGGTTAATGTCATGTTAAGTCAAACAGTGCTTGGCTAGATTCAAAACCCAAAATGATATATCTGTTTTAAGAAATGTGTTGCCAGTTTGTTACATTTTAAGTGAAGTTTGTAATGATACTACTAAATACTTAATAAAATGATCAAATGGAAAAAAGAATGTGTTGCCTGAAAACAGAGCAGTGATTATTACTCATGCTGGAATTCTGCACACGCTAATTCGTAATTTTGAACTTTTTTGTGATTTTTTTTCCTGTAGTGTTTTAATTTACATAGCACTGAAAAACACTAGGCTTTGTTACTTTGACAAACAAAACAAGCAGAATTTTGCTAATTTCGGATCTTTCGACACTGACATTGGAATTTTGTTTCTGAAATCGTTGTATGCATCTTGGTCAAGAGCGTTCCACTGGAGTTTGGTTGTTAGATCACTTTATAAAGCATGTTGGGGGAGAGGGTATAGCCAGCATTTAGCACTGTCAGGGTATAACATGGATGATGGCAAATATTTCTTTATTTAGATGCTTAGTTGCTGTTTCCTCAGTCAAGGAGTTCATGGAGAATTTTTACGGTAGATCTTCAAATCAGACATGGCCAATTCTTAACCCTACCTGTCTTCATTAACCTGTGGCGTTGACATTTTTCCGTGATTGAGAGTTCAGGGTGTTCCTGCCTACACAATGTCTGCAACGCTCAGATAATTTAACAGTTTTTAATTATTGAACTTATGAGTATGAGTGTAGTTATTACTAAGCCTTATGCTTCAGAACAAAAAGGGAGATTGGGGCTTTTTAAATGTTAATTTAAGCTTTTAATTATTCTGTTTGATCCTGGTTCAGTTCACCTCGGGCGTCTTCTGTTCTTCAAGTCAACAACAGGATGACTAACAGTAAGAGTCCCTATGAGTTTTTCTTGTGGAAAACAAATATCCAAGAATGTATCAGAAGAAAAATGTAGGAAACATGATTCCGTTTGGACATTTTACTTTTTTTTTTTTACCTGGATTAAACATAGCTATGAAGCAAAGACAGGATTAAAGATATTCATTAAATTCAATATCCTCCCACGTGTTTCCTCGCATGATGTACCACTGGATTCATAGATCCTAACAGCAATACACTACTTATTAAATGGCAAATCAGAAGCAAGTGAAGACATTTTTATGGGCTGGTTTGATGATAATTTGATTCCAGATTCATTTAGTTGCCCATTTGTGTTTGTCGAGGCAGTGGGGTACGGCAGGCCACGGGACCCATGGCCTGACCAATATTTTGCCAAACATAGCATAAGTAACTAGGGAGCTTGGGTTGGAGATTGATTTGTTTTGTCTCTCTACCAAAAAGGTGTTTGCTGCCCTCCTGGTGTCTGTGCATGATTTGTATTTATTGTAAAACATTCTAGATGGCTTTTCATGAACAGCCAACAAAGCGGTTTACAATAAACAAATAAAATCACAACAAACAAGACTCATATAAACAAGTATGATAGACACAGACAACTATTGTCTAACTCCCCTAGGTAGCACTTTCCATTTCCAGAGTTCATTGCTCCGCCAAAAGCCAAATAACAAAAGAATGTTCGTAGTGTGGTTTGCTGCAGGGATTTGTCCTCTGTGTGATTCTTTTCAACATTTTTGTTAGTGATATTGCGGAAGGGTTGTCGGGTAAGATTTGCCATTTTGCGAATGATACCAAAATCTGCAATTGAGTAGACATCCAGGAAGGAGTAAATAACATGAGGAAGGATCTAGCTAAGCTTGAAGAATGGTTGAGAATTTGGCAGCTGAGATTTAACACTAAAAAATGCAGGGTCATGCATTTGGGCTGCAAAAATCCAAGGGAGCGGTACAGTATAAGGGATGAAGTACTTCTGTCCACAAAAGAAGAGCAGGAATACCTTGATAGAAAGCACTGAACAGATGCACTCTGAGGTCTCCCTTTCTGTCCATAGTTTCAGACCTTTTTCCGCACAGATAGGAAATGGTTTATTCAGAACTGCAAACTTGTAGAAGACAATTTGACTTGCTATGCATTATCCTTTAGGGTTGGCAGATTAGCAGCCATATTAGATTTTGTTATGCAAAAGGAAAAAAAGACAAAAGAGAGGAACGGATGTATCTCTAACACAAAAAAAGAGTTTTCTTAGGTTAGTGAAAGTCACTAAAAACCCTCAAATTTGATTATGGGGCCCTTTTACTAAATGGCGCTAAGGTCTTGTACTTAATGCACCAAAAGCACCAAAACTAGGACACGTTAGGTGCAATACCATGGTGTTAATTGTTAGGGGCGTGGAAAGCATTTCCCCAGCAGTTAATGCAGAGCACATTCCCCTAACATGCATTGCATTAGCAGAGGTGCACCTCGTGAGGTGGCGTTAATCGTGTGGGACAGTTAGCACATGGTGTTTACCCAGTGGTAACGTGCAGAGCTCAGCATATCTCTTCTCCACCCCTAACCTGCCCAGTTGCAGCCCTAACGTGGGTTGCACAGTTAGAATCAGCCCACACTAACTATCATAGTCCTATGCTAGATGCCATCATGTGTTTAAGGCATGCTTTTAGCACGCACCAGACACACGCTGCCAGCTAGTGCCCTTTACTACTACTGCTACTATTGAGCATTTGTATATTTATTTAACATTTTTTATATACCGCCTTTCAGATTCTCAAGGCGGTTTACAGTGAACATAACTTTGCTTACATAGAACTTTTCTTCAGAACTATCTACAATGTCAAATGTCAACAGTGTTTGCAGATAACAGGTAACATTTTTATTTATTTTTAATTTATTTGTTACATTTCTATACTGCCCCTTCCAGAGATCAGGGGTGGTTTACAACGAACCTAAGAAGCACGTACATGGAACTATTTACATGGGAGGTTGAGCTCTTACAGAGACTTAGGATTTTTCCAGTTTTCTAAATGCTGCAATAGACAGTCCAATTACTTGAGTAGTATGGTATTGAAGTACTCAGTAAATAGGTGTGTTTTCAAGTATTTCCTGAAGTCAGTTTTACATGTCTGTGCATCTCTGCGTGTATCTCTGCAAGGTGTACGCAGCACTGCACAGACACATGTAAAAGACGCTCCCTGCTCTCAGAGCTTACAATCTTGTCAAGACAGACAGCACAGTAGCTGTAGACATGGGATACATCTAGGGGGAATGGTAAGGAAACACAAAGGAGATTAGACAAATCAAAATCCGAAAGTGGCAGCGAAGAGATGAGTTTTCAGCCTGGATTTGAAAAGGGTCAGAGAAGGCGCCTGACTTACAGACTCAGGTAGTTTGTTCCAGGTATAAGGAGCAGCAAGGTAAAAGGACTGAAGTCTGGAGTTAGCAATAGAAGAGAAGGGCACTGATAGAAGCAATTTGCCAGAAGAGCGGAGTTCCCAAGGAGGGGTGTAGGGAGAGGTAAAAGGAAAGGTAGTGAGGAGATGCAGAGTGAATGCACTTATAGGTCAGCAGGAGAAGTTTGAACTGGATGCGGAAATGGATAGGGAGCCAATGAAGAGACTTGAAAAGGGGGGTAATATGAGCATGATGAGGCTGGCGGAAGAGTAGCCATGCAGTAGAGAGTTGAACAGATTGAAGGGGAGAGAGATGATTCAGAGGGAGACCAGCAAGGAATAGGTTACAATAGTCAAGACGGGAGGTGACTAAAGAGAGGATAAATGTCTTAGTAGTGTGTTCAGAAAGGAATGGGAGGATTTTGTTGCTGTTGTAGAGAAAGAAACAGCAGGTCTTAGCTATCAGATGGATGTGTGTGGAGAAGGAGAGAGGAGTCAAAGATGTGAGCCATGGAAACGGGAAGGAGTAGAGTTATCCATAGAAACTGAGGAAGGGGAGAGGAGGTTTTAGGGGACAAATAAGAAGTTCAGTTTTGGCATATGTGTGGCGCCTAGCTCTTATCCTGATCTCCTATTCTGCAGCCAAAATATAAGTTGTAGGCTTTCTTAACCGCCACAGTCATATTCCGTTTCTGTGATGTAAAAAACACTTCACCACCAATATAGCAGAAATTATCTGCATTATTAACACAAGTACGATGCATCGCCGCATACGCTGTGATTGACCTATCGGCATAAAATAATGCAAAATAATTAATTTTAAATTTTTTTGTGACTAATACACCTTAAGATTTATACTGTCAAGTGATGCAAATAAGAACATAAGAACTTAAGATATGCCATACTGGGTCAGACCAAGGTCCATCAAGACCAGTATCCTGTTTCCAACACTGGCCAATCTAGGTCATACGTACCTAGCAGTTTCCCCAAAAGACACAGGTTCCGCAGTGCCTGTACTCGGTCAAGCATTGATATCCTGGGTCCCTTCTTAATAATGGTTTATGGACCTTTCCTCCAGGAACTTGTCCAAACCTTTTTTAAACCCAGCTACACTAACAGCCTTTACTATATCCTCCGGTAACAAATTCCAGAGTTTGATTACACGTTGAGTGAAGAAATATTTTCTTTTATTAGTCTTAAATAGTTTACCCTGTAGCTTCATTGCATGTCCCCTAGTCTTTCTATATTCTGATAATATAAACAATCGATCTACGTTTACCCGTTCCACTCCGTTCATTAATTTATAGACTTCTATCATATCTCCCCTCAGCCGTCTCTTTTCCAGGTTAAAGAGCCCTAACCTTTTTAGCCTTTCTTCATAGGAGTATCCTTCCATCCCCTTTACCATTTTGGTGGCTCTTCTCTGAACCTTTGAAATTTAAATACTGATTGCATCATCTGGTTTTGGACAGATATTTCTATTGGTTGCAAGTAGAGATTACGCCATCTCACACAAATGTTGCATAATACACAGTTAATGGCCCCTAATGACTAAGTAATAGCATATATCTTTGCAACTAGATCTAATCAGCCATTTTCATTATGATGTCTGTGTTCAGCAGCCTTAATTTAGAACAGCTGCTTTCGTGACCGAAGCATTTTGGCTGTTGAACAGTTATGAATGGTCAAGATTGGTGCTCAGTAGGGTTATTGTTCTTCTATAATGGCAAGTTTAGCCTTATTTCTACTGGGTGAATTTTCCTTTGTTAATAATGGCATGAACTTCCCGTAATGTGGGCTTAACCTTGTATTTCTTATATTGATATTTTTGTTGGTGATTTCCATTTCTATGTTTGTAATGTAAAAGTCACAGAAATCATAATGGAAATGGCTGATTAGATCTTGTTGCAAAGATATATGCTATTACTTAGGGGCTTGTTTACAAAGCCGCGGTAGTGGTTCGTGATCGCGATCGCAGCCGCGGCCCCATTGAAATCAATGGGGCCGCGGCTCCGATTACGATCGCAAACCGCTACCGCGGCTTTGTAAACAAGCCCCTTAGTCATTAGGGGCCATTAACTGTGTATTATGCAACATTTCTGTGAGATTGCGTAATCGTTACTTGCAACCAATAGAAATATCTGTCCAAAACCAGATGATGCAATCAGTATTTAAATTTGCATCACTTGACAGTATAAATCTTAAGGTGTATTGGTCACAGAAAAAATTAAAATGTATTATTTTGCATTATTTTATGCTAATAGGTCAATCACAGTGTATGCGGCGATGCATCGTACTTGTGTTAATAATGCAGATAATTTCTGCTATATTGGTGGTGAAGTGACTTTTACTTCACAAAAACGGAATATGACTGTGGCGGTTAAAAAAAGCCTACAACTTATATTTTGGCTGCAGAATAGGAGATCAGGATAAGAGCTGGGCGCCACACATATGCTGCAATACATGTGCAACAAATCTCAGGCAATGGATGAATGGGAAAAGGCAATCAATGCCTTTTGCAGTTCCAATGATCTGGAGAGAGCTCTCAGATCACGTCAGCAATTGCTACTTCTGCATGGTTCCTCCAATTCAGAAAGCCATATCCAGAAAGAGTAAGTGGACTTTGCAATATCCAAACATTCCATCTGCAATACGCCCAGTGCTCCATGGAGAAGGGTTGCCGATTCCCAAAATGTCAGAATCATTATCATTAGAATCAAGTGAGGAAGAGGAAGAGGTTTGTAGTCATGAACCGTCAACCTCACGTGACCCAGAGTTTCTTCTGGCCACTGCTAATGAGCCACACCTCATAACGCAAGGTGAATTGAACGACCTTGTCAGGGATTTGGATCTCCCGAAGAATAAAGCTGAGCTTTTGGGTTCCAGACTACAGCAGTGGAATCTTCTGGCTGGTGATGTTGGAATTTCTTTTTTCCGGGACCGTCAGAAAGACTTGGTGTCATTCATTTTCAAAGAATGTGATCTTGCTGCATGCAACAACGTAAAAGGTTTAATGGCAGCTCTCAATATCAATTACAATGCAGATGTTTGGAGGCTCTTCATTGATTCATCCAAAGCAAGTCTTAAAGCTGTATTGCTGCATATTGGCAACTTGCTGCCATCAATTCCTATTGGCCATGCAGCTTTTATGAAAGAGACTTATGACAATATGAAACAAATTGTGAAATGTATAAATTATGATCAACATCTATGGTCAATCTGTGGTGACTTCAAAGTGGTCGCCCTCTTGCTTGGTCTTCAGGGTGGATACACCAAGTACTGCTGCTTTGTGTGTGAATGTGTTAGTTGTGCTAGAGATTGTCATTTCGTCAAAAGGAACTGGCCACTCCGACAGCGAAAATGTTCTGTTTCCAGCACTTGTAGACAGCAACAAGATTTTGATGCCTTCCTTGCACATCAAGTTGGGACTAATAAAAACTTTGTCAAGGCGATGGATAAAACTAAACCTGCTTTCAGATATCTTGGTGGTAAATTTCCTAGACTGAGTGATGCCAAAGTTAAGGAAGGAGTTTTTGTTGGCCCTCAGATTCGTGCACTTCTTCAAGATGACAAATTTCTTCGTTTATTGCGTGGAAAGGAAAAGGCTGCATGGAGATAGCCTTTGAATCAGTGACACAAAATTTTCTTGGAAACAACAAAGCAAATAATTACCAAGAGATTTTCAAGATCTTCTCAAGGCATACAAAATCCTTGGTTGCAACATGTCCATAAAGATTCATTTTCTACACTCTCTAGATTTTTTCCCACAAAATTGTGGAGCAGTAAGTGATGAGCATGGAGAACAATTTCACCAAGACATTGCAGCCATGGAAAAGAGGTATCAGGGTAAATGGAGTCCATCAATGCTTGCAGACTACTGCTGGACAGTGACAAGGATATTCCATTGCTTCAGTACAAGAAACAGATCAGGAAGAGTCGTGAAGCCACTGAATGAGAACAAAACTTGCTAGAATGTACTTACAAATGTTCTTAATGAAAGTTAAATTGCAGACATAATTACTCCTCTGTTTCTTCTAAGTGCTTTACGAACTTTATTTTATAAAAACATGCTTGTTATTTTGCAAAGTTTCATTTGTAATAAGATTTTGATTTACATCTAAGGATTTAGGCTCGATTTTCACCATACATCGTGGTAAAATGTAAATTCTTCAACATATCATAGAAACAGGAGCTAATTGATCAATTTCACTATCATATTTGAATTCAGCGTATCAACTTCATTAAGAATAGCACATTTAATTTCTGAAGCAAACAATTTTTGAAAATTTGTAGAACAGTGAATTATTTCTTTTTATCTGACAGAAACTTCTCTAAATGAGAAACATCTTGAAAAACAAAAGTGTCCTCCTGCAATGTAATTATACATTTGCAGGGGAATCTTAGATAAAAAAAAAGTAGTCCCCAAAGCTAAAACTTGATATTTCAAATCCAGAAATTGCTTCCTATGAAGCTGCGTGTTCCTAGTAACACCTGGAAATACAGTGAACTTCTTCCACAGATCAGAATATCCTTAAGAACATAAGATATGCCATACTGGGTCAGACCAAGGTCCATCAAGCCCAGTATCCTGTTTCCAACAGTGGCCAATCTAGGTCATATGTACCTAGCAGTTTCCCCAAAAGACACAGGTTCCACAATGCTTGTTTTGGGTCAAGCATTGATATCCTGGGTCCCTTTTTAATAATGGTTTATGGACTTTTCCTCCAGGAACTTGTCCAAACCTTTTTTAAACCCAGCTACACTAACAGCCTTTACTACATCCTCCGGTAACAAATTCCAGAGTTTGATTACACGTTGAGTGAAAAAATATTTTCTCTTATTAGTTTAGTTTACCCTGTAGCTTCATTGCATGTCCCCTAGTCTTTCTATATTCTGATAACATAAACAATCGATCTACGTTTACCCGTTCCACTCCGTTCATTAATTTATAGACTTCTTTCATATCTCCCCTCAGCCGTCTCTTTTCCAGGTTAAAGAGCCCTAACCTTTTTAGCCTTTCTTCATAGGAGTATCCTTCCATCCCCTTTACCATTTTGGTGGCTCTCCTCTGAACCTTTTCTAATAACACTATATCCTTTTTAAGATACGGCGACCAGAATTGCACACAATATTCAAGGTACGGTTGCACTATGGAACGATACAGAGGCATTATAATACTTTTAAAATAAACTTTAAGTACTTTAAGCTTAATTGCTTGAGAAGAAAATCTAGGCAGCAATGTAGCACACCTGGAAATAGTATCGGTAGAGTCTTCCAGAAAAGCAGTAAGATTCTGACTCTCAGATGGTTTAAGTACATTCAAACCCCCTTCTAAGGGATTAACACCCCATGACTTGTTGGGAACATGATAAGTCTGCACCACATCAATATCATTAGAAAATGTAAACACTTAACACAGCATTTTTCTTTAACAATATCTCTGAAGAAAGAAAATGAGTGCACAGAAAATTAAAAAGTCTCAGATTCCTCGCACAGAGAATTCTCAAGTGCTTCCAGCTTATAATGAAGAGAAAGGGAAACTTTAACTTCAGACATATTAAGATGCCTGAAAGTTTGTATCGGAGAGTCAATCCTCAGCATGAACTTATCAAGCGTAAGCACCTTGCTGTCTAATTTCTTGTAATTTAACCACTGTTTTCTGAAAAAAGGAACACAAACTTAACTTAGAATCAGTATTTTTACTAGCACCCCTCAAGTCTTTCAGGGTGACCACCTCATCTGAAGGGATATGAGGGAGCATGGAGGACTCCTTAGACTCCCACAACACAACCAGCTTAGGGAATCATCACCATCCGTGAACTCCCTTCAGGCTTCCTGATGGGAGAGTCATCCTTGACCAAAGTAGATTAGATAGGGGGAAGTGGGTGGTGGAGTGGGGTTCTGTCCTTTTAGTTCAATGACGCTCCCTCTAGAGCAGCAGTTCTTAACTTTTGGGTCGCGACCCCCACGGGATCGCCACAGGATTTAGCAGGGGTCACCTCACTCTAAGTTAAAAAAAATAAAAATGCGCACAAGTTGCTGCCGCTGCCGAGTCTACTTCTCGGCAGCGGCAAACTCACCGCCTCCAGTCTTCTGCACCCGCGGCTCCCTGCCTCTTAGGGAACCGCAGCTGTGCCTGTGAAGCCGTTTGGGAGCCTTCCCATCTCTCGACGGGCTCCGTGCAGCATTGTCCCGCCCCCAAAGGAAGTTGTTTACCACTTCCTTTGGAGGTGGGATAATGCTGCACGGAGCCCATCGAGAGACGGAAAGGCTCCGCAACAGCTTCACAGGCACAGCCGCTGTTCCCTAAGAGGCAGTGAGCCTCGTCTGCAGAAGAACAGGGCAGTAGCAGGCAGACATAGGAAGAGGGGGCAGGGAACCAGCAACGGGGCTGACATGGGGGGAGGGAGGGAGGGGGGTCTGACATGGACAGAGGGGGGCTGACATGGAGGGAGGGAGAGGGGCTGACATGGAAAAAGGGGAGAGACAGGGGGACATATTTGACAGACAGGGGATAAATGCTGGACAGATGGGAGAGACAGTGTGGGTTAGGATTATAATGGGCTGATGGGGGGGCTAGCACTGGTAATGGGCAGATGGGGGGCTAGGACTGGTAATAGGTTGATTAGGGAAGGTTAGGACTGGAAATGGACTGATCAAGGGGGGGTTGGGACTGGTAATGGGCTAAATGGGGGGGGGTAGGACTGGTAATGGACTGATGGGAGGTTAGGACTGGAAATGGGCTGATTAGAGGAGGCTAGGACTGGTAATGGGCTGATGGGAGGGTAGGACTGGTAATGGGCTGATTAGGGGAGCCTAGCACTGGTATTGGGGTTGAGGGGGGACTAGCACTGGAAGTAAGCTGATTGTGGGGCTTCGACTGGGAATGGGCTGATGGTGGGGAGGGGAGGATAGAGCTGCTGGCCCTGGAAGAAAACTGGGGGCTAAGGCTACAAATGGGCTGATACGAGGGGATGGGAGAATGGAACTGGAAGGGAGTGGATCTGAGAGGGGTATTTGTACTAGAAGGGACTGGTCAGTGGGGAAGGAGTGGGACTGGAACGGAATGGACACCAGTGGCAGTCATGGGAATGCAAGTTGACATTGGAAGGTACTGGGAGTGAGGACTGGAAAGGGGCTGATACTGGGGAGGGTTACTGGGACTGGAAATAGGCTGATGGAAAGAAGTGAAGAAAACGAACGAAGAGATAAGAAATGGCAGATGGACCATAGACCACAGAAAGAGAGCTAAGAGAAGACAGGAAAGCAGAAGCCTCAGATCGTGACCAGCATGATCAGAGAATAAATTGGTCAGACAACAAAGGTAGAAAAAATAATTGTATTTCATATTAGTGATTTGACTACGAAATCATCATAATTTTGAAATCAAATATTGTTATGTGTTTTTGTGATTAATTATTGTGGTTTAAATAAGTAAATTGTATAAATAAAAACATATAGCAAAGGCCTATAATATATTAATAATTCAACAAACGATTACAGCGACAATGCGTTAACGGTAAAGGAAGAGAGACGCATTTGATTTTATCATTGGGGGTCACCACAAGTTGACCAGTGGTAAAAGGGGTCACGGTACAAAAAAGGTTGAGAACCACTGCTCTAGAGAGACTCGATTCACTGGGATCGGCACAACACGCTTATCTATGGGTCCAACTGTTTTAACAGATGCACATTTGAAGGCTGTGGCTTCATCCCGCCTTTGTTTTTCTTCTTCCCCATAGCTGAAGAGCACTCACCTCAGAACCAAATGAAAGAAAAGAAAGTCTCTGCAAACATAATCTCCACCGGTGTCTGCCGGTCCTCTGAAGAGGCCCCAAAGGGGCGTGACCTGCCTCTTCCGGCCATGCCCTGCAGCTGCGTTTATGGCAGTCGCAATTCTTATGAGCCACTGGGGGCCTTGCAATGACATCACAGAGGGCGATTCCTGTTCTGCCTGCAATGCGGGCTTGATCGCAGTCCTGCAGGCCCAAAACCAAGCTGGAATGTTACCTTTCCAAACGGGCTGATAGCAGGGCCCCAAGACATTCTCTCCTGCTCTCAGACGCCAACTTCCCCATTTCTTTACTGACAGACCGTCATCCCAAGAAAGGCGCGTTGCAAATAATATATGTTCTGATCTGCTTGAGAAAGCACTTTCTCCCTGCATCAATATATACAGCAATGCTCTTCTGTAAAGATTTAAAAACACATTGCTTCCATAGGAACCTGGTAAATAAATAAGAAAATAAATTCAGGGTTAGATTCAAATTTACAAACAAAATTGAGTAAAAAATAATTTTAAAGGATTTAAAAGTGAAAAAGTATTTATATATAAAGATTTAGAAACAGACATTTGAGTTTCAAAATTTTTGCATAAGATTTATTATCTAATACTTTCATTTCAACCTTCATTGAAAGAAATCACGAAGATTGCCATGTCAACATTACACCCGCTCTACCACACCAGAGTTTATACAATTTTACCTTGATTATTACACCTTCCTGGAGTGGAGTAGTAGTCTAGTGGTTAGAGCAACGGCCTTGTACCCAATAGATCTGAGTTGACACCCCACTGGCACTCCTTTTGACCTTAGACAAGTCATTTTACCCTCCATTTCCCTAGAAGAAAAGGCCTGGCAATCTACTTCTGGTCATACCTTGCCAAGAAAACCCAGGGGCTGCTGGATCACCAGGAGACAGCATTAACTTAATGGCATTTAAAAAAAACCCACACTTTCCATTTGATCATTTTTGGAGCGGCCAGATCTCCTGACTATCATTTTATTCTTTAATTTTGAACCGTATCAACTATTGTAACTCATTGTACTGAGATATTTTGTGTTTCCAGCTGAAACTGTTACAATTGCTGTGAAATTCTGCTGCCAAGGTGATTCTCCAGATAGGGAGATTTGATCAGTTTGCCCCCTTACTGAACGATCTTCATTGGCTACTTCTGGCAGTTTAAAATCTTGTCAAAGGTTTTAAATGTTTTTATCAGTATGAGACCTGAATATCTGATGAATTTCTTGCAGTTCTGTAGACCTAACCCCATTATGATCTTTGCAACAGGATGATCTTGTGGTACCCACCGCTTCTGCCCTTGTAGTCATGTGGAAGCACATGTTAGAAAGGCTGTTTATGTGGTTGCAGTGAAGTCCAAGTGAAAATGTCTGCCAATCGATGCCAGTTTCAGAGCAGAGAGTGGGTACATGTAAGTCTATCTCAGTTTCTCACTATGGATGTGTATGTTAAAGCAAAGAAAGAAGATTAGGAACACACTGGGATGGGCATCCACGTGCAGCAGGAAACACAACTGTAAAAACACACGTGGGAAAAGTCGATGGCGGCACCTCAGCAACTTACACTTGTGTCTGCATTTCAGAATGCGCACACGCAAATGTCGGGATGTACACAGGTATCCTGGCCTTTCTGCAAACCCAGACATCCAGTAGCTTTTAAGCAATCAGAGTAATCGATGGCTACCTGGCTGAAACGAGCAATTTTTAAAAACCTAAATATGCCAGGGAGCAGGCGTACATACAGACTGAGACAATTTCCATCATCCACGTGTATCTTCTATTTGAAATGGAGGATCTCATGCAACCGTTTGTTCCGACCAGGACATGCCCCAGGCAACCCCCTGTGCCACTTGGATATGATTGGAGTGAACACATGTAAATTTGGACCTTTTTAAAATGGCTATTTGGACATAGATGTCATTCGCATGTTTATGTGCTTGTACATACATGTGCAAAACACGAATAAGGCTTCTAAAATATCCCCCTTACTGGTTACTAAGTGGTGTGGGTTTTGGTGTTGTGTCTTTGTGCTGTAGGATTCTCTTCCTAAAGACGTACGAGAGGAAAGGCGACTCAGTATTTAAGATTCCAGAAATGGGTGAAAGCCTGGTTGCTTGTTCATGCATTTAACTAACCTATATGATTGTACTGGATGATTATTTTAGATAATGGGGTGGTTTACTGATTTTGGTTTCATTATGTAAGGTGTCATGATGTGGGTATTGATAAAGTTGAAAACTTGAAAAGAAATCCTGTTTCTTTTAAGAATCTAGATGTGCAATTACCTCCAGGCACAGCTAGAGGGAGCAGGAAGGAACATTCAGGAGCTAATGAGCTTGAGAAGCCTAATGACTTGCACCTGGAAATGACCCCGGAAGTCAGGCAGGAAAGATTTCCTTATAAGCCAGAGCTGAATGTTTGCAAAGTGTGTCCAGCTGTAGTAAGGAAGAGGTGCACGGCTGCATCAGAGAAGAGAAGCACGGCTTCACCAAAGAAAGAGAAAGAGGAGAAAAAGAAGGACCTGAGAAGGAACAGAGACAAAGGGACGTCTTCCCAAGGGGGAACAGCTCTATCAAGAGGTTCATCTCCAAGAGAAGGAGTAACTGAAGAAATCCTAGAGGAGCAAGCCCACAGGTACAGGGTTCACAAGGGTGAAATCCAGAAGGGCCAGGCTGACTGTGCAGCTGTCCCAAGAAAGTTGGTTAGAGCAGGCTCTGAAGTTAGAGGCTGTGCCACGCCCTGTTCTCACAGCGTTCCTGACTCAAGAACAGAGAGACCTAAGCAAGGAGCCAAAGGGAATGGTTTGGTGAGAAGCTTAGAGTCTCTGAGAAATAATTACCCAGTTTTACCAAGCAAGAAAGGAAAGGCATTTTATAATAAACCTGAGTTCTTACCAAGGGAGAAAAGAGAATCCAGACCAGGTTTCACCAAACTGCCAAGAAGCACAGCCATGCCTAATGCTGACAGACAGAGGAATTGCTATAGGAGGAAAGTTGCTGACAGGGAAAACTCTGTGGATTCAAGCCAGCAAAACTCCAGGTATGAAACCTCTATTGATGATATTGAATGCTTGAGTTTTAAAGGCCCTGTTAAAACAAGTCCTCAATCCACAAAGAAGGAGAAAACAGACTGGTTTAATAAAATCCCTAAAGCCCTGAGAACAGACTGTTATTGGAGACAAGGCCCTAGAGGCATAGCACACCGACCCGAGTCAGACAGGGACGGTGTTTATTCACCTGATGATTCTAGTGATGAAGAATGCATGGAGATAGATTGCATAAATACAGTTCCCATGTCTCCACCAGAACAGATGGAGTGTGACCTGTGCACAGCCTCATGTCTTGAGTCTGTAGTCTCTGAGTAATATAGAAGAGTTTATAGAATGTTTATGCTTTTGGAATGAACTGAATTCCTGTTACCCAAGCTCTGCATTAATTGTGAAGTGTAACAATTAAGCACATGTTTTTGAATACTGGTACCTTTTGGAAACAAAGGACTTTCTGTTTCATTATCCATCTCTTATGTTGAACCTTTGCACTGATGGGGAATAAAAGCCTTAATTCCCTCCACTTGGTCTTGTTACTGAGTTCTTTTAGGCAGCCGGAATTGGTGAGGACATTTTACTACGCAAATGAACCTTACGTTCCCTGTGGCTCTCTAAAAATAATCTTTTCCGTGGATTGCCCATAGGCGTAGGTGGCGCTCCCCATGACAAAGGGTATAAGAATTGTAGTTTATTGTAACCTGCTTTTGGAGCTGTGTGTCAGAAGTGGAAGGTCAAGCGTTAACAATAAATAAAACATTTGGAGGCACATTGCAAATGGGACGTCCAAGTGTAATCTGGGAAGTCAAAGCCAGAACGTCTGAAAAGAGAGGAAGGCAGTTCCAGAAATGTGGACATGCCCAATGGGCATATATATCAAATGTCTATACAGACGCCCCCAGGAGAGCATTTCAGAACCAAGATATTTAATAGCATAATGGTTAAAAGCTGGATGACCAGGTTTCATAATCCCAGTGTGGGGACTTTGTAATCTAAAGCTCGTCACTTGATTCTCCATCTTCTCTACACTCTCTGGATGTTTTAAGGTGAAAACAAGCACTTTCCCGATGCCTATTCGAGCCTGGAGCAGGAATAAACATGCAGGTGCCTGCAGACTGCTCCGCTGCTTCTAGGCTGGAACAGGCACATGTAAGTCCATTGCCCATCCCCAGACGCTCCTCCACCACATCCCCGTACTGGAGACATTTGCAAACGGTATTTGTGGAAGGGTTACAGAGATGTGTTCACGATTCTATGTATCTGCAGATTTCCAAACCATAACTAAACTTTTTAGAAGGACCCACTTGCTGAATTGAGCTGTGCACTACAGTGAAAACTTGTTTCTCATTTAAGGGGATTGTTCTAAAACATCTCTAGTAGCACTCCATCACCTTAATATATTGATGTGTTCACTTAACGTTTAACATATGGAGGATATATGAAGGTCCTTTTAGTGATCACACAGCCTTCAGTGTATTTTTAACTAAACAGAATACACTTTAGCACAGGTACTCACAACTCCTGTTTTTGTTTCCTGCTTTTGTGGCACCCCTGCCTCCCCCCCCCCCCCAAAAAAAAGACAGGTCTTATTTTTGCGATATCTGCCATCAGTATGCATGAGATATATTTGCATGTGTTTGATTTAAGAGAGGCCCATCTACATATTTTGACTACTCTGAATAACAGGCCTGTTTAAAATAGGGGCATCCAAGTTATTTCAACGTGATTGGGGACGAGAGGCTGGTGTGTACGGACCAAGAGAGGGACCTCAAGGTTATAGTATTTGAGGATCTCATGGTGGCAAAACAGTGTGACAGGGTGGTGGCCAAAATTAGGCTGTATACAGAGAGGAATAACCAGCAGGACGGAGGTATTAATACCCCTCTAGAGGTCATTCGTGAGGCCTCACTTAAGAGTATTGTGTTCAGTTTTGGAGACCGTACCGTAGGATATAAAAAGACTTGAAACGGTTCAGAGAAAGGTGACCAAGATGATTTAGGACCTGCACCAGAAGGAATATGAGAAAAGAGTTGAAGACCTAAATATATATACCCTAGAAGAGAGGCGAGAAAGGGGGATATGGTATGGATGTTTAAATACTTAAGAGTATTAATGAACAAACAAACCATTTTCAAGGACGGGGAAGCTGTAGAACTAGAGGACATGAAATGAAGCTGCACGGAGGTAAATTTAAAAGCAATATCAGGAAATACTTTTTTACGGAAAGGGTGGTGGATGTCTGGAATGCCCTCCCAAAAGAGGGATAAAATACAGTGACAGAATTAAAAAAAGCATAGGACAGACACACAGGATCACTACATAGCAAAAGGATGGAATCAAAACAAAGGTAAGCAACTTCTAAATGGAGAGGGGTAACCTGCCTGGAGTGGCACGTACAACTACAATTCTGGCACCTTTCAGGGCGACTAGATGGACCATGCTGGTCTTTATCTGCCGTCAGTTACTATGTTACTAAGCATGCACTGCTTTCCCAGTTTGTTCAGATAAGCTCATGCATATACAGAGTGAATGCATATAGGTTTGCCCCATAAAAAGCCATTTCTGTTTTACATTAGAAATGCCTTATAAAATTACCACCAAAGTAGCCATCAAGGAAAGAGATTTAGTTTTTGAGGCATTGCTATATAGTGACTTAAACACTAAGCTTGCAGACCTGACATAAGGGTGGACTCAGTTGCTTAGGGTCAGTGTTGTAGACTGGCATGTGGAAGGCTCCAAGTTCAATCCCCACGTCGAGTTTTCTGTTTCCATGGTTGATCAGGAATGCTGCAACGGTAGCGTTCACAGCTGCTGGAGCAGGAAGAGTGACACCTAGTGGAAGAATATAGGGCCCACGGTTGCATGGTTCCAGTGAAACTCTGGAGAATGGTTCTTGACTGACAACTCTTGCTCAAATTACAGGCTGGGTATATTGGGAGAGGGGGATATAAAAATAAGATAAAATCCATGAATATTTGTAATTGAAGGCTCACAATCTTGGATTCCATCTGGAGGCCAAGATGTAGGCGATGGAGATAGGTAAAAACAAAAATTAAAGACCTAGCTACAAATGATAGTTTTTATAATAATCACTTTTATCTTTATCAGTCAACATGACAATAAGCCAAAATATACCCCTGAAAAGGGGAAGAATATTATTAATAAAAAGTTGACATCTATTTGAGCAAAATTATAATGGACCCCTTTTTCTAAAGTCTGCTAAGGATTTGCCATTAATGTGCTGATCTCATGCATGTTAATGGCAAAGACTGCATGCTAGCGGGGGGGAGGGGGGGGAGTGTTTAGTATGTCCCTGGTAGCTAAGATACAAAGGGTTTGCCAAACATGCAGACATTAAATTGGGTTCTCTTAATCTATTAATTTGTATCTTTTTAGCTCACATCTTTCCAGTAGTAGCTTAAGCTGAGTTATATCGTTCAAAATTCACCATTAGAAAGGATCAGACATTAGCACAAGAGGTCTCAGTATAAAAGAACACTGCTGTATTGAGGCTCTCACCTACTCACATCAATCATGTTGTATCACCTTAATGAGGTCATTGATGTGATACAACACGATTGCTGTGAGTAGGTGAGAGCCTCAATACAGCAGTATTCTTTTATACTGAGACCTCTTGTGCTAATGTCTGATCCTTTCTAATGGTGAATTTGAACGATATTATTTTTTTGTTTTGATTGTTTAAGAATCGTTCTGGAGTATAGTGACCAATTGACTTTTTTAAGCTGAGTTATAGTCAAATACATGAAGCATTTTCCTGTCTCCAGAGGGCTTACAGTCTGTTTGTACCTGAGGTAGTAGAGGGTTAAGTGACTTGCCCCAAGGTCATGAGCAGCATCAGTGGGATTTGAACACTGGTCTGTTTGGTCCCTAGCTGCTGCCTTAACCACTAAGCGACTCATGACTCCTATAGAGGAGTTGTTGGGTGAACCCGTGTTAAGAGCCAGGTTGCTGTTGAGCATGCGGCAATTGCCCTGGCGCTAGCAGTAATGCGCTGTCCACTCCCAGCCCCATCCCTTGATTGCTGTTGCATTTTAGCATGCAAAGGCAGACATTATCGCACATTAGTGTTCCCGGCTGCCTGTAGCTGCGTATTAAAATGCCCGTTAACCAGCTAATGGGTTCAGTAAAAGAGGTCCAAAATGAAAAACGTGTGCTCTTATTTTCTGGGCGTGACACTTAGCTTGAGCAAACTGCTTCATGGCCCATTTTATTCCCATGGGCTGTGTGGCAGGCAGCTCAAGCTAAGCATTAGTAAAAGTGGCCCTTAATTTCATTATAGTTTATAGTCTGTTTAAAATTTTATATACCTCCCTAGCACATTTTATTAGGGCAGTTTACAAATTTAAAAAATGTCCTAGTGTGTAGCTAAAATGAACAATAAAAGGAGAACGGAAAGTACGTAGAGGGAAGGTTAGAATAGTAGGGCAAGAAGGCAAGCAGGGTAAAGGGGAGATTGCTGCTGTTTCATTCCAAGTGGATTAGGAGTCAGGTGACTGATTTATAGGTAAGTGAATGATGATCTATACCAGCGATGGCGAACCTATGGCACGCGTGCCAGCTGTGGCACGCGAAGGCCTTGCAGCTGGCACGCGGGAAGGTCCGCCATCGAAAAAAAAACAACAACCCTGTCTGCTGCCGTTGTCGGGGCCGCCGCGGCAGAATCGAGCGTGCCGCGGGGCCCCCCTGTACCCACCGGCAGAGCCTGTCCTCCCCGTAGCAGCTCTCTCTTTGGAGCTGCAGTCAGACTCGCCGGCTTGCAGAGCGCGAAGGGAAGAGTTTCCCTTTCGCGACTCTGTTAAGCCCGCGGGGGCTGATGGGAACTTCCCATCAGCCCCCGCGGGCTTAACAGAGCAGCGAGGGAACTCTGCCCGCGCGCGCTGCAAGCCGGCGCGTCGGACGGCAGCTCCCAAGAGAGCTGCTACGGGGAGGGCAGGCTCTGCCGGTGGGTACAGGGGGGCCCCGCGGCACGCTCGATTCTGCCGCGGCGGCCCCGACAGTGGCAGCAGACAGGTTTTCTTTTTTTTTTTTAATTTTCCCTGGGCTGGGCTGGGCTGGGCTGGGGGTGGTGGGGGTTAGGAGTGGTGCGGGGCTGGGCTGGGGGGCGTAGGAGTGGTGATGGGCTGGGCTGGGGGGGGGGTTAGGAGTGGTTATTGGCTGGGCTGGGCTCGGGGGGGTTAGGAGTATTGATGGGCTGGACGGGGCTGGGCGCTGTTAGGAGTAGTGATGGGCTTGGAGGGGGGGGTTAGGAGTGTTGATGGGCACTGGGCTGGGGGGTTAGGAGTGGTGATGGACACTGGGCTGGCTGGGGGGGGTTAGGAGTGGTGATGGGCACTGGGCTGGCTGGGGGGGTTAGGAGTGGTGATGGGCGCTGGGCTGGGGGGGTAGGAGTGGTGATGGGCGCTGGGGGGGTTAGGAGTGGTGATAGGCGCTGGGGGGGCTTAAACTAAAACTGCAGTGATGGGGGAATAGGACTGGGAGTGGGCTGATGGGGAGGTTAGGACTGGGAAATGGGCTGGTGGGATTAGGACTGGGAGTGGGCTATGGGGGGCTAGGACTGGTCATGGGTAGGGGGGGTTGCTAGGACTGGAAATGGGCTGAGTGGCAGGGGGCTTGAACTGCAAATAGCTGTTGGGGATGGGGCTTGGAATGGAAATGGGCTGAGGGGAAGTGGGGGGCTTGAACTGCTAATAGCTGATGGGGAGTGGGGTGGGAATGTAAAGGGGCTGAGGGGAAGTGGGGGGCTTGAAGAAGGGAATGGATGCTGGGTGAGACTGGAACTAGAAGGGAGCTGATGTTGGGGGAGGATTAGAATGGGATGGGGCTGGGAGAGTAAAATGGAGAGGGGAAAAATATTTTGTGTAGGAGGGATGAAAAATCTACAATTGGCCAGGTATTGGGAGAGTAATTGGGGATTGAGGATGGAGGGGTAAAATTTGTGTGGATGAAATAGGAATGAGGAAAGAGCAAAAGGAGAAAGATTAGTATGTTAAAGCAGATGTAGAGAGAGAGAGAATGGAAAAAAAACTAGAAGAGAGAAGAAAGGACAAATGGACAGCAGACGATGGAGAGTTAGCAGAAAACATGAAGAAACCAGAAGAAAATGGCTGGACCAATTGCAACTGAAAAAAAATGCACAAAAGGTAGAACGATATCTCTTTATTTTGAATTTATTAACTGGAATATGTCAGCTCTGGGAAATGTGCATCATTAACATCTGCGCTTTGTTTGGTACAAGAGGAAATTCCTATTTGACGTTGCCACTTGTTCTCTTTCCCCAGTATTCACTGAAATGTATTGGTTTAATATTTGCAGTGTTGCCTTTTGATAGGTAGGGTATGGTGCTTTGTGAGTCCTGGTAATGCTGTCAGGATACGGCGGGTTTGCTATGGGTTCTAAATGGGCAGCGTTTGTAGTAGTTCCTAATGTGCCTGGCGGTTTGGCACTGGATTATAGTAATGTAGAAATCTTTTAGTCTTTCTTTATCCATACACTCATTAAGAGACATGTTTACTAAAAGTTAGTGTATGGTAACATTATGCAAATATTTATGCAAATAAGACCACTTATGCAAATGACGTGCTGGCACTTTGAGGAAATTCTTTGGTTTTGTGCGGCAGTTTGGGCACTCGGGCTCAAAAAGGTTAGCCATCACTGCTCTAGGGTGAGGTAGAAAAAAAGTTATTTCTAAATTCATGGATTAATGTTTGACTAAGCAAGTAACACAGTGGATCAGAGAGCAAGAACAAAAATCATTAGATTATTTAATTAGAGCGTTGTCTCATATTTGTGCAATACATGTCATTTTAGTGTTAATAAAAGCCCTAATTCAGACATTATGGGCATGAGTCACCCAAATTCTTTGACATCTCGATAGTGAATAGCGAAGAAAAAAATCTAAATAGCAGCCATCATTAAAAGAAAAAAAAAAAACAGACATTCAGGAGATATTCATATAAAAAATAAAAATATTTGCCACAGCCTAAGGATCAATTTTGAAGTGTGCAGAATGACAGTCCATTGAAATCCTCCACTTCTCTCAGACGAGCCCGCGAGCTACCAGATAAAGATATCCTTTTTCGCCTTTAGCAGCCCTCAGACCCAAATATATTTTCTCCTGCTTAAGGCTTGTAGAACTTTGGTCTGGAGCAGTGCAACAGCTTTATAGCAGCACCTCCTTCCTTCCTATTGGAGCAACTCTGACTTCACCTTACTTTCCCCAAGCAGTTTTTATTTACGCTTAAGAAAGCATAAGAGATAGCTGGAACACACCTTTTTACTCTATAATATAACATGGCTACAAATATCTTCAATTTCTCATACTTTTTAAACACTGGTCTAACCATCATACAAATGTTGCTTGGTTAAGGGCACACTGAATTTCCAGGCTGGGAATACAATGCTTGCTTTTTTAAGAAGCTATTTTCTCTATCCTAGCCTCCACATTAGCCAGTATAACAATCACACCCTGACTTAAACTAATGTATGCATAATTATCATTTCATAAGCATCTTTACTCTGTCTTTCCCACACTCGTTCAGTCACACCTAACACACTTGCCCTTATACTCCACACAGTTTTCACATGCTCACCAGTCCTTTGGCAAATATATAATTCTCATCTATGTAGATACACAAAATAAGTTCACAGTTCCGAGGACTGTAGGAATAAAAGACACTGCTATATTAGCATCACCTGACAAATCCGCTTGCAAGGTCACTAGATTTAGGATCTTAGGTAGAAAGTTGAAATCCAGAACTTCCAGGGTAGCGTTCAAGAAGTGCTTCCCGTTCTACGCGCAGGACCCAAGATGCAGGCAGAGCTCTAGAGTCTCAATACGTGGATGAGACGATGGTGCAAAGAAGAACGTTTTGGATATGTTAGGAATTGTGCAATATTCTGAGAAAGGGGGGGGAGCTGTTCCAAAAGGATAGGATCCACCTCAACCAGCACGGAACCAGGCTGCTGGCATTAACCTTTAAAAAGGAGAAAGAGCAGCTTTTAAACTAGAAAATTGGGGAAAGCTGACAGTCTCCCAAGAGCGCATCAGAATTATGTATCTTTGAAGAATACTAACTAGCAAAACAGGGAAGTTAGGGCATCCCGATAGAGACGTTCCAATAAAAGTAACCCAGGTGGCCTTTAAGTAAACACCAGACAGAAATGAAGGATTCCAAATTATCCCTGTGATCCGATATAGTCAGACTGTTAATATGAACAAAAAACTAACTGAAATGCCTATATGCAAATTCTAGAAGTCTAGAAAATAAGATTGGAGAGTTAGAATATATACAGTTGTGGTCAACATTATTGGCACACTTGCATTTTATTTTATTTTTTAATTTATTATTTAATGCAATTTTACAATACATATCCACAAAAGTGAAAGTTGGAAATACAATAAAAAAAAAGAAAGAAGAAAACATTTTTCATATCCACTCCAAAATATAATAAATTACAGCCCACAATAACAAAATATATTAAATCCAAGAATAACGATAATAGATAATCAAGGAAAAATATCATATAATAGAGAGCGCAAACTCTCAACCCCCCCACCCACATGATCACAGTGGTGCAATTATGGAACAATCACCTGTACTTTCTCCTCTTCTTTTGCCACTTGAAAACTCAATAACTGACTTGGTTCAAAATAAGCCACAGATTTACCATTACATTGGACTAAACATACACATGGAAATCTTAAAGGAAAAACCCACTAGTTCTGTGGTCGATAGCTTCCATCTTTACTCTAACAAAATCAATAGCTTGAGCGTGATCCACAGTCGTCTGAGCCATCACAGCAAGATCACCCACAAATTTCTCAGAAAAGGCGTGCAAGGAGATAGAAAGACCCCGAATGGCGTCCCATAAAGAGTCCAAAGTCACAGCCATAGGTCTAACAACCTCTCCAGCACTCTTGCATTTTAGGTATGTTGTGTGCAATATCATGAAAAATAATTGGAAATATTCCAGCTGTATGTCATCAAAATATTTTAATAGTATGTTCAAAAGTATACAAAGAACAAGATTTCTTTGCTACTTAGATGTAGTAATTTCTGAGAAAAAAAAAAATGACCGGATAGGATTAATGGCATCCTTCACCAATATTTGGTTGCACAAACCTTGGCAGTGATGACAGCCTCCAAACGCTTCTTGTAGCCATCAATAAGTTTCTTACATCTGTCTGCTGGTAGTTTCTCCCACGCTTCAACTGTGATTTGTACCAGCTCATGAATGTTTCCAGGATTCCTTTTACCAATGGCAGATTTCAATTCCTTCCAAAGTTTCTTGATTGGACTGAGATCAGGACTCATTGTTAGCCAATTTAAAACAGTCAATTTTTTCCTTTTTAACCATTGTTTTGTACTTTTGGATGTATGTTTTGGGTCACTGTCCTGCTGGAGGACTGATGACCTTCAACCCAGACCTAGCTTTCTGTCCCTAGGTAGCACATTTCACTCCAAAATACCTTGCTAGTCCTCTGACTTCATAAGTTCTTTAACACATTGCAGGCCTCCAGTTCCTGAGACAGCAAAACAGCCCCACAACAGTATGGAACCTCCACCACATTTAACTGTAGGAAGGGTATTTTTTTCCTTATAAGCTTCATTTCTTTCCCTGTAAATGTATTGCTAGTCTGCATTAGCAAAGAGCTGGAGTTTGGCTTCATCTGTGCACAGAACATTTTCCCAGAAGGATTGTGGTTTCTCAAGGTGGGTTTGGGCAAAGATCAGGTGTGCCTTTTTATGTCTGTCTTTGAGCAGTGGGGTCCTCCTTGACTTTCACCCATGATGTCCTTCTTTGTTTAATGCGCTGCGTATGGTGCGGGTTGAAACCACCACTCCAGATTGCTCCAGGTCAGCCTTAAGCTCTTTGGATGTTGTACTTGGTGTTTTTCCAACAGTTCACACTAACCTTCAAAGACTTCTTAGATTAATTTTCCTTTTCCCATCATGTCTTGGGAGGTTCTTGACAGTTCCATGAGCAGAAAAGGTCTTAACAACATTGCAAACTGTAGACATAGGAATCCCAATGTCTTTGGAGATGGCCTTGTACCCCTTTGAAATTTGATGTTTGGCGATAATGGTTTTTCTGGCAGTCTCAGGTAGTTCTCTTGTCTTCACTGTGAAAATGGAACAGGGACTGAATGTGGCCATTTTAAACATTAGAGCCATCATTCATTGGTTGATTCAAGTCATGTGAGTACTGACAATTGATCACAGGTGTGTCTAATTTTACTGCAATGGGAATGTGGTTCTTCTGTTCAAACTGATTTGAATTGTTTATAAAAGGAGCCAATAATCATATCCTGGCAATGTTTCCGTTTTTATACTATTTCCTACTATTTCCTTTTTTAATTGGTCTTGTTTTATTTGATTCTTTTATGTGTCAAATATGTGTGCATATATAGTCCAAAGCCATTTCACTGGCCATTTTTTCAGGAGATATTGGATATTAAGGGGTTGAACTACAAGGGTGCCAATAATGTTGACCACAACTGTATGGCACTGAATGGAAGATTTGATATAATTGGCATCTCAAAGACCTGATGGAAGGAGGATAATGAATGGGATACTGATAGCAGGTTACAACTATATCGCAATGACAGGGTAGATCACATAGGTAGAGGGATGGTGCTATATGTTAAAGAGGGCATTGAGTCAAATAGGATAAAGGTTTTGCAGGAAATAAAACATACTGTGAGTGGAGGAGTAGCCTAGTGGTTAGAGCAGCTGCCTAGTACCCAAAAGATCAAGGGTTTGATTCCCACTGGTACTCCTTGTGACCTTTACCCTCCATTGCCTCAGAAGAAAAGGCCTGGCAATCTACTTCTGGTGCTACATTGCCAAGAAAACCCAGAATCAACACAAAAAAAATATACTGTAGAATCTTTATGGATAGAAAGCCTATATAAAAAGGGGAAGGGAATGGGAGTTGCCAAAATGAAAAGAAATTAAAGAACCTTGCAAAGTTTAAAACATGGTAATAATGAAATAAATGACTGCTTCATGGAGCAGCTGGTTCAGGAACTGACTCAAGGGGGAGCCATTTTAGATCCAGATTTTAGTGGAACACAGGATCTATTGTGAGAGGTAACAGTGTTGGGGCCACTTGGCAATAGTGATCATAACATGATCACATTTGATTTAATAAATAGTGGGAGGATAACAAGGAAATCTACTGCACTAGCATTTAACTTTCAACAAGACTATGATAAAATGAGGAGAATGGTTAAGAAAAAACAAAAAGGAGCAAATGTTAAGAGCCCTGGGTGTTATTTAAATATACTGTCTTAGAAACCCAGACCAGATGTGCTCCATGCTTTAAGAAAGGTGGAAAGAAGGCCAAAACGACAGCCAGCAGGGCTTAAAAGTGAGGTCAAAGAGGCTGCTATAGCCAAGAGAAAATCCTTCAGAAAATGGAAAAAAAAAAGCCAAATGATGAAAACAGAAAACACAGTAAATACTGTCAAGTTAAATTGCAAAAGGACCTTGATAAATTAGAAGACTGGATGTTCAAATGGCAGATGACATCTAATGTGGACAAGTGCAATGTTATGCACTTAGGGAAGTACAACCCAAACTATGGTTATACAATGCAAGGTTCCACATTAGGAATCATCACTCAGGAAAAGGATCTGGGCGTCATCGTGGATAGTATGTTAAAACCCTCTGCCCAATGAGCAGCTGTGGCCAAGAAAGCAAATAGAAGGCTAGGAATCATAAAAGGAAAGGAATAGAAAATAAAACCAAGGATATTATAATGCCTCCGTACAGCTCCATAGTATGACCGCACCTTGAATATTGTGTGCAATTCTGGTCACTATATATTAAAAAGGATACAGCAAAATTGGAAAAGGTACAGAGAAGATGATGGAAGGATGTCCTTATGAGGAGAGGCTTAAAAGTTTAGGGCTCTTCAATTTGGAAAAGAGACGGCTCAGGGGAGACATGAAAGAGGTCTGTAAAATAATGAATGGAGTGGAGCGGGTAAACGTAGATCGGTTGTTTACTCTTTCAAAAAGTAGAAAGACTAGGGGACACTCAGTGAAGCTACAATGTGGCACATTTAAAACTAATCAGAGAATTTTTTTTCACTTAATGTGTATTCAAACTCTGGCATTCATTACCAGAGGATGTAGCAAAAGCTGTTAGGGTAGCTGGGTTCAAAACATGTTTGGACGAGTTCCTGGACGAAAAGTTCATAAACCATTATTAAAGAGGACTGGGGCAATCCACTGCTTACCCCTGTGCCAAGCAGCATGGAATTTGTATACCTCTGGGAACCCAACAGGTACTTGAGACTTGGAATGGCCACTGTTGGAAATAGGATACTGGGCTTGATGGACCCTTGGCCTGACCCAGTATGGCATATCTTATGTTATTAGCGTGCAACTTTTAAGAATTTTGTTAGTAGGAGAAGCCATCACCAACACAAAGACCCAGGGAATTCTCATGTTGCCAGACTTCTAGCAGAAGGAAGCAGTTTTTATTCTGCCCAGTATACCCCAAGCAGCAAAAAATGCTGCCACATTCTTCCCTCCTATTCACCAGAAGAGTTACAGCCTTGATCCCTCTCAGAGGAATCACTGCTGCTGCTCCTTCTCTCTCCGAGCAGCTGCTGCAGCAGCCTGGAACAACTCACTGCCACCAGGCTACAGTGAAGAGGAAGATGGCAAGAGAGGAACAGGAAGAAACTGATGGGAAGGTGAGGAGAGAAGAGATCAAAAGAAAGGAAATACCATTAGCATATTTTTGGGTGGAATGCGTCAGGTTTGCACGTTCATAAGTAAGACTTACGGAGTGAGATAGAGCTGAGCCTGATGATTCTGTCTTGGCCAGTTGGCCACTCTCGTCTAACATGTTGGATCTACTCTTGCAGTGTCCGTGCGTTAGCACCTATTATCCTTGGATGGAGTGATATGGAGAATGAAGTCTCACAATAGTGAAAAACAGATATAGGGCTCGATACTGGAAAGGCCTTAAATGGGGACATTCAACGGCACTTACATGGATAGTGCCATTGAAAATCTCCTGCTAAGTCAGTACATGCTCCCTTGCTAGCCGGTTAGCATTAGGATGTGTTGGGGACATTCCGGGGGAAAGCAGAGGCGGGGACTGCTGTTAACCGTGTAGTGGCAGCTTTTGGCTCGCCTAGTTCTAGCCGCTGCTGCTAACCGGGTAGCAGTCCAATATTGCCGCTACACGGTTTTCTGCGGGGGGTTGCACTCGGCGCCAAATCCAGATATTCAATGCCATCACCGCGGCATTGAATATCGAGTTAGAGGTGAGCGGGCAGGGCTATGCGCTATAGCAGCACATAGCCTGCCTACTTGAATATCGAGCTCATAAGGTTTTGAAGGGATTGTTCCTCCTTTGTGTGAACTGATAAAGTGATGAAAACAAGACAAAATATGCATGTAGGATGTGGCATTTTATTATCCTTAATTTTCATTCTACATGTCAGTCTTCCCTATCTCTTGTTTAATATTATCTTTAGTTTCCTTCTCCTTTGAATGATTTTTCCACCAGGAATGAAGCATTTCTCTTTTTCGTATTTGCCTTTCTCCTCATTGCTTCCTATGGTATTTGACTGTATATTCAATGAGGTTGGAAGGCAACTGAAAAGGTGGCATTTCCTTCCATTCCTTAGTTTGAGTCGATATCACACTGGGGGCATGCTCAGGATATTTCACTTATATAATTGCAGATATTGGAGCTGTCGTATTTGCAGATCCAAATTAGAAAACGAAGGTCCTGTATATTGTAATGAAGCCAATAATGGATTTTGTGATTCCAAGCAAAGGCCAGCCAAATATCCATGTCAATAGGTTTATTTGCTTTTCCAGAGATACAAAACTCCTACAATAAGGTAAAGGGATGCCTTAGCTCCAACAAGGCATGGAAGAGGGAAGAGGAGTCATTACCCGGCCTCCCCCCATCCATCCCATGACAGCATCAATATCACTTGCAAGCAGACAAAATCAACAGAGAACTAGAAAGAGTGATGCATTTCCCCTGTACTGTGCAAAATATAAAGATAATGGATGTAAATTCTAAAAATTGACATTCAAATCACTAAATTGAAAATACATTTTTTTCTAGTCTTTGTGTCCCCATTGCTGGGATTGGGAACAGGAGGCTGCCTAACAACTGGGAATAGGGGACAGAGTTCTAAAATTGGGGACAATCCCCAAAATTCGAGGGCATCTGGTAACCTTATCCTCCAAGTCACCTTTTATATTAACATAGGATGTCATTATTTACTAACTCAATGCTGTAAATTTTTCTAAGACCCAACATTGGTCAAATCGAGTCCTTTACAAGGGCACTTAAAGCTTTCTTCATCAGCTATTCCAATGAGCAACGTCTCGACAGCCATTGCCTTAATCAGGTTCAGAGGATTCTTATTTTCAAACATACATAAATCGCATAATTGTTTCTCAAAAAAAAAAAAGAAGAACACACACATGTAAGGCCAAATATACAAAAAAAGCTGCCTGTTTTAAAAAGTGTAGAAATAATTGGCAGCTTTATAAGTCAACTACATACTTTCCGAAGGCCCTTCTCTTAAGATGTGAACGACTTAGAAAGGCGTGAGCTAAAAACAAATAAATAAAATAAAATGACCCTAAAAGAGCAGTTGTAAGGCGTTATATCAGCATTCTAAATTGTTAAAAAATGTATTAACATAGTGAAAACTTGCAACTACTGTATAGATCAGTGATGGCTAACCTTTTTGAGCCCGAGTGCCCAAACTGCCGCACAAAACCAAAGAATTTCCTCAAAGTGCCAGCACGTCATTTGCATAAGTGGTCTTATTTGCATAAATATTTGCATAATGTTACCATACACTAACTTTTAGTAAACATGTCTCTTAATGAGTGTATGGATAAAGAAAGACTAAAAGATTTCTACATTACTATAATCCAGTGCCAACCGCCAGGCACATTAGGAACTACTACAAACGCTGCCCATTTAGAACCCATAGCAAACCCGCCGTATCCTGACAGCATTACCAGGACTCACAAAGCACCATACCCTACCTATCAAAAGGCAACACTGCAAATATTAAACCAATACATTTCAGTGAATACTGGGGAAAGAGAACAAGTGGCAACGTCAAATAGGAATTTCCTCTTGTACCAAACAAAGCGCAGATGTTAATGATGCACATTTCCCAGAGCTGACATATTCCAGTTAATAAATTCAAAATAAAGAGATATCGTTCTACCTTTTGTGCATTTTTTTCAGTTGCAATTGGTCCAGCCATTTTCTTCTGGTTTCTTCATGTTTTCTGCTAACTCTCCATCGTCTGCTGTCCATTTGTCCTGTCTTCTCTCTTCTAGTTTTTTTTTCCATTTCTCTCTCTCTCTACATCTGCTTTAACATACTAATCTTTCTCCTTTTGCTCTTTCCTCATTCCTATTTCATCCACACAAATTTTACCCCTCCATCCTCAATCCCCAATTACTCTCCCAATACCTGGCCAATTGTAGATTTTTCATCCCTCCTACACAAAATATTTTTCCCCTCTCCATTTTACTCTCCCAGCCCCATCCCATTCTAATCCTCCCCCAACATCAGCTCCCTTCTAGTTCCAGTCTCACCCAGCATCCATTCCCTTCTTCAAGCCCCCCACTTCCCCTCAGCCCATTTCCATTCCAAGCCCCGTCCCCATCAGCTATTTGCAGTTCAAGCCCCCCACTTCCCCTCAGCCCATTTCCATTCCAAGCCCCATCCCCAACAGCTATTTGCAGTTCAAGCCCCCTTCCACTCAGCCCATTTCCAGTCCTAGCAACCCCCCCAACCCATTACCAGTCCTAGCCCCCCCCATAGCCCACTCCCAGTCCTAATCCCACCAGCCCATTTCCAGTCCTAACCTCCCCATCAGCCCACTCCCAGTCCTAATCCCCCATCACTCAATTTTTAGTTTAAGCCCCCCCAGCGCCTATCACCACTCCTAACCCCCCCCAGCGCCCATCACCACTCCTACCCCCCCAGCCCAGCGCCCATCACCACTCCTAACCCCCCCAGCCAGCCCAGTGCCCATCACCACTCCTAACCCCCCCCAGCCAGCCCAGTGTCCATCACCACTCCTAACCCCCCAGCCCAGTGCCCCTCACCACTCCTAAACCCCCCCCACCCCAGCCCAGCCCATCACTACTCCTAACACCCCCCCCCGCCAAGCCCAGCCCAGCCCATCACCACTCCTAACCCCCCCAGCCCAGCCCAGCCAATCACCACTCCTAACCCCCCCCCCAGCCCAGCCCATCACCACTCCTAAGCCCCCCAGCCCAGCCCATCACCACTCCTAACCCCCACCCCCAGCCCAGCCCAGCCCAGGGAAAATTAAAAAAAAAAAAGAAAACCTGTCTGCTGCCACTGTCGGGGCCGCCGCGGCAGAATCGAGCGTGCCGCGGGGCCCCCCTGTACCCACCGGCAGAGCCTGTCCTCCCCGTAGCAGCTCTCTTTGGAGCTGCAGTCAGACGCGCCGGCTTGCAGAGCGCGAGGGAAGAGTTCCCTCGCTGCTCTGTTAAGCCCGCGGGGGCTGATGGGAAGTTCCCATCAGCCCCCGCGGGCTTAACAGAGTCGCGAAAGGGAAACTCTTCCCTTCGCGCTCTGCAAGCCGGCGAGTCTGACTGCAGCTCCAAAGAGAGAGCTGCTACGGGGAGGACAGGCTCTGCCGGTGGGTACAGGGGGGCCCCGCGGCACGCTCGATTCTGCCGCGGCGGCCCCGACAACGGCAGCAGACAGGGTTGTTGTTTTTTTTTCGATGGCGGACCTTCCCGCGTGCCAGCTGCAAGGCCTTCGCGTGCCACAGCTGGCACGCGTGCCATAGGTTCGCCATCGCTGCCCTAGAGTTTGGTCCATCTCACTGGTTGAGAAAAAAAACTATTGGTTTTGAAACCTCTCTTTTAGTGAGTTTTCTAATCCTAACAACAAAACCTATGTACATAAAACAGCGCGTCAACAGTACAGGGTTTAACATTTTCCGACTGCCACCCGGCAGTGTGCCTCCCCTTTCTTTAACAGCAGACTGGAACACTGAAGAAGGTTAATTGTGGGCTTTTATACGAGTGATTCATCTTGTGAAGGCTCTTAATCCAAAATCTCTGCTTACCCAAACATTTGACTCTATTTATTCTTAAGCCTGAGGTGTTTTTATAAGAGGCACCCGCTTTAGTTATGGAAGAACATGGTTTCTGTCCTTTCTTGCAGTCTGCCCGTGCATGTTTGGTCCTAAGCCTTGGAAAAAGACCCCTGGCATTGCCAGGTTTTGACGCTTCCCATTTGCTACTACTACCTGCAGCAGAGATGCCAAAAGTGAACCATCCCAAAGAGTGAGATTTACCGCCCCAGAGTGAGGTTTTTTCAGATGGTGCCTCCAGGGTATGAATCTAGAAAGATTTAAATGTAGCATTGCTTTGCCAATGGAAAAAAGCAGCACACAATGATATTTGTTTTTCTTTGGAGCCTCTGAAAGGATAAGACATAGTGGAAGCAATATGGGTAAAATTCTCTAGGTGGACAATTGCTCTCCAGCGGCAGCGGAACACCTTTGGGCTTGGGGGGGGGGGCCCAAGCTCCACTCCAATTCTGCCTTAACTTCGCCCCTAGTTCCCACTCCAATTTACACTTAGCCATTCTTGCATATATTTGTATGCAAATCGTAATTATTTATTCAGCTTGAATTTTTCCAATTCAACCAATAAAACTCAACCAACAATGGGTACAGAGCAGAGCAAAATGTATCACTTAATAGATCAACACACAAAACATTCCATTCATATTCTGTTATGCCCCTTCTGCCATTCCCAGCCCTGTGTCAGGCCCCCAGCCCCAACATCAAACCCCTTTTCCCATCTGACCAGCAGCTTTAAATTGCCTGCAGAGCAGTGGGAGCTGACCTTTTCACTCCCCTCGATTTTCCTGTTCTCTTTCAGCTCTGGCTACTGGCACCCTCGCATCAGACTGCTGTCCCTGCCCTGTTTGCAGCATCAAACCACTACACAAACCCAGCCCTGGCATGCACTCACTCATCACACTCAGCAACCTACATATATCAATACTACATTGTTCAATCTTGCTCCCAGCTAATTGTGACCTAAGTATTCACCGTGCACTGAAAAGATTCCACTAATATTAAAAGAGCAGCTCTACACCAACATGCAGACCTCACAAACCTGCAAACACTTACAGCTGACTGCAAATATAATAGTCATTCACAGACTGCATTGCGAGGAAAAAGTGTCACTTGACAGATATCATATCTATGGGAGATGTATAGAACAGCTCAAACAGCGAACCCACTCAAAAGATTAATCAACTTGTCCCAAACACCCGCCATAGCCCTTCCCAGACAGTGCACCACTTGATCTGCAGGGGCCCCATGTGCTCCCGAAGGAGAGATCCATCACCAGCCATTGTATCTTTAACAAGTTGAAGAGTGCACATATATAGTGTGATAAAATGGGATGTCAGAGAATGGGGGGGGGGGGGATGTGTGCATATGTGTTTGGGAGGTAGAGGCACATGTATTGTGGGGTGGTCATGGTTGTCAGTATTGGGGTATGTTTGTCGGGTGGTAATTACAAGGTTAGGACAACTTCGTTCACAACGGGGTCCTTCCCCTCAGCACTCAAACTTCAATTAGACCTCTTCTAAAAAACCCCAAGCTTGACCCTAGTAAAGTGGAATCATACAGACCCATAGCTAGCATACCATTTCTAGCTAAGATAATTGAAAAGGAAGCACAACGACAAATACAAGACCACATTGACACTGCATCCCCACTAGACCCCCATCAACATGGCTTCAGGGAGTTCCATGGCGTGGAAACCCTTCTTATCTCCCTTCTCAATAATATCATCACATGTGTTGACAACATCCACCAAGGTTGTGTGCTTATCTTCATAGATATAGCTGCAGCCTTCGACTCGGTACACCACGGCCTGCTCATAGAACGCCTAAAAGAAAAAGGCATTAATGGCCTCGCCCTTGATTGGTGCAGATCATACCTTGAAGGAAGATGGCAGCAGGTAAGATCAAGATCAACAAAATCAGAGCCCTTCCACCAAGACCAGGGCGTTCCACAAGGCTCATCATTATCGTCTCTCATGTTTAACATTTACGTACAACCTGTCTGTAACATCATCAAATCTTTCAATATTCAATGTCAGATATACGCCGATGACATCCTTCTCTACATGCCATTCTCCACAAAGCAAATGGACCTCTCACCTCTCATTGAATGTTTTGATGCAGTGTCAGAATGGTTTCTATCTCAAAACCTCCGTATTCAACATAAGAAAACAGAGGTATTCTTCATCACAAAAAATCCGAATTTTACCCCACCAACTCACATAAAAGTAAGAGAAGCTGAACTCCAAACGAAATCTACAATTCGATACTTAGGAATCACATTGGATCAACGTTTGGATATGAAACTACACATATCCCACATTGTCAGAGCCGTATATTTCAAGATTCGGACACTCAAACACCTCCGATCCTTATTGGACCCAAGTGATTTCCGGACTGTATACCAAGCTCTTATCCTTCCCCACTTTGATTTCGCCAATGCTATTCTCCAAGGTCTCCCATAGTCTACATTGAATCCTCTACAACTTGCCATGAACACCGCTGCTAGAGTTCTATCTGGAGCATCGAGATTTGACCACATCACGCCCATCTTAATTCAGCTCCACTGGCTCCCAACACACGGAAGAATACTATTCAAGACTCTGATACTTACCTTTAAAGCCATCAACGGCATAACTGCTTCATCACTAGTTAATCTAGTGCAGCCCACTCCGCCTAACAGATCCAGAAGATCCACATCAGCAAACACTCTAATTATCCCAAGTGCATCAACAAAATACACACTAACAACGTCAAACAGGGCTTTCAGTCTTTATGCTCCTAAGTGCTGGAACACATTACCACCAGGAATCCGAGCCATTACCGATCTCACACAATTCAGGAAAGCACTCAAACACTACTTATTTATACAACATTACCAGATCAACAGTACTCCACCATAGCCACACCTTTTCCTCTATAAACCTTTGTATCATAGTCCCTATTCTTAATATCTATCCGTAGGCCATTCATAATCCATTATTCAAAGCTTACTGTTACATATGTAAATAGTTGATGTGCATGTTTCCCTAAGTTATCCAAGTTGTATTTCCCTGTTCTCTGTAAAACCTAACATTTGTTCATTATGGTTCGTTGTTCTATGTAAACCGCGCTGATACTAAATAGTGTGGTATATAAGAAACTAAAATAAATAAATAAAATAAATAAATAAAACTTCGGACTGCTGGGAAATCTGTAAGAAAGGATCATCGGTATTGTGGACATGAATGTGCAACAACACCTTCAAGGTCTCTTTCTTGATCTCTCAGAATTATCCAAGGACAACAGCAGTGGAGTGACCAGGATACTTAATACCATTATCCAGCAAAAGAAATACAAGGGACATGATGTGCAGCATTTGGGACTGGTAAAAACTGTCAGGGCAGAAAGTCACAACATTCCATCCTTTTCTGAGAAACTCATTCAAGCCAGATGCCACAGTGCACATGGGACGGACATGTAACATTCTCCCCGAGAATTTGTTGGCCGCAAATGTTCACACAAAATCTGTTCAAGGAATGGTGCCCGTCCAGATCCTGTGGCACCGCAGACCAGCTGCAAGCAGAAGGGAAAGTTTTAAACACGGAAAAAAGAGATAAAGAACAGCTGCAGCGACAGGAGGAACCACATAGAGGGAGCCAGAGAGACCTCTGGAGGTCTGAAGAACCACGCCTTAAAGCCAATGACGTAATTCCAGCCAACACCCAAGGCAGAAGGGGAGGAACTCCTTTTAAATGCTCAGTTGACTGGAGGAGGAGGAAGGCAGGCGACAGAGCAGGCGAGAGAGCAGGAGACGGAGCAGCCGACAGAGCAGGCGACAGAGCAGTCGAGGAGAGACAAGGAGACTGGCAAGGAGACGTGCCAGAACACAGTCAAGGAGACTGGCAAAGAGACAAGCCAGAACACAGTCAAGGAGATTGGCAAGGAGACCTGTACAGCCACAGAGGTTGGAGAAAAAGAGAAAGACAAAGAGGTTGGCAGGCAGCTTCAGACAGACAAGGAGACTGTCAGGAAATTGTGCAGGAAGCTTCAACTCCCGAGCTACATGGATATCTGGAGAATCCAGGGAGAGGACTCCTGACCCAGGGAACCAGCCTAACCGTGCCAGCCAAACCAGGTACAGGAATCTACTGTAAACATTTTAAAGAAGGGAGAGATAAATTCTCCAGGAGAGAAAGCTTTTATAAAGCTGCTGATCCTGAAGGAAACTGGACTATAAGAGAGAGTCCCAGGCCTAAGTTTGATAAGAGCCTGAGGCCTACCTGTGTAGCAGATAATCTAGGACCTGCCAGGCCCAAACAGCAGCCTACACCTTTCAGAGAGCAACATGGAAGCAAAGGTAAAAGCTATTTTTATAATGGTAATAGTTTGAATACTGTGACACAGAAAGGGGCAGACACTAGAGTCTGTTGTCCTCACAGAGGCCCGCCTGAAACAAGGTTCAAACCTGCACTTAATAAAAAGCTTAACAGAGAAAGTACTGTATGCAAGCGAGACTATCCTCAGCAGAGAAGTTTACAAATACAGGACTTACCTTGCAATGCTGATTACTGGCGTTTAATCCAAGCACTAAGCAGAGAGCCTGAAGGAAACCTCCCAAACGCTCTAAGCAGTGAACCGATGCAGGTGGAATACCAAGAGGATCCATTAGACATTCCAATGGAAGTGAATTACTGCCTGTCAGAAAGAATTGAGCCCTAAGAGAGGCATAGCTGGGGTGAGCTAAGAATTGAATGTTATATTTCATGTGCCTGTACTGTGAAGAGAACAGTGTTTTCAATGCTTATGTTTTCCTTTACCTGAAGCAAGGACATTTTCCTTTTTATGTGTTGTTTTTGTACTCTGGGCTAAAGAACCTGTTTTGCAAAAGAGGGAAATAAAAGCTTTACCATTTCCCTAACTCGGACTATATTTTCTTTGGAGAGTTAGTAGTACAGAAGGCTACCAGGCCTACAGAAGCCTGGGCCCTGCATAAGAACCAACCTCCTCCCTAAACAAACTTTTCCCCTCTCTGTCCACACCCTTCTGTCGTGCCACGCCATCACCACTAGGGGGGCAGTGTGACATGGGGAAAATGGCGTAGTTGTTGGATTTTGCCTGGAGATTCACTACAGCACTAAAGGGGATAAGGATTAAAATTCCTGAGAAAAAGGAAAAAAAGTCTGGCTGTGCTGCTGAAAAAAAAAAAAAAAACCCCCGAAAAACCCGGAGTGGATCATCTCAAGAAACTGAACCGGAAGCTGAAAACCCGGAGCGGAGTAGCTGAGGATCCGGATCGGATTGGAAAGAAATCCTGAATAGTGAAAATCCTGTTGCCAATTCTCGGACGGAGAGCGGTGGCGAGCAACAGCAACTTCCCTCCCAATGCTGATTACACACCAGAATCAGGTAACATGTAAATAAGCCTGTCTAGTGTGGGATAAAGGAGGAAGTTTGAAAAAAAAAAGAGAGAGAAATAGAAAAAAAAAAAAAAAAAAAAAATTTGGAGAGCCGCACTTGGTTGTGTCTTTTTCTTTCCTTGCAGGTACACCATGGAGCCAAGAGAGTTATGCGCGTGGATGGCCCACCAATTTGACAAACAGGCAGAGGTGGCGCTCAAGAATCAGGCTCAAGCGCTGCAGGCCATGCAGGCACAGCAGGCGCCGGTACTGCAAACGATGGAGAGCTGGTTGGCGCAACAAAGAGAAGAAATGGCCAAGCTCAATGAAGAGAAGGCGAGTGCGACTGCTGTGAACAAGCAAGCAGTGGGACAATGGACTTGCCATGATTTGGTAGTAGGGAAATTGAGTCCTGAGGACAATGTGGACGATTTCCTAGATTCCTTCACCAGAATAGCTAGTTCAGCAAATTGGCCCCCAGAACAATGGTCAATACATCTAGCAGCGTCCCTTACGGGCGAGGCATTGGCTGCCTACCGGGCCATGCCGCCTGCCTTAGCAAACACCTACGAAGAGGTAGTATCAGCGATTAGGGATCGCCTAGGACTTACCCCATTGTCATACAATAAAATGTTTAGGGCTACTACCCTTAGAGCGGGGGAGACGCCAAAAGCCCTGGGACACCGAATTAGGAGCTTAGCATACAAGTGGCTACAGCCCGAGAGGAAAACGGTAGACACACTAATGGACACCCTGGTTTTGGAACAATATATGACAGCGGTGCCCAGTAGGGTACAGAATTACCTTATGTTGCAGAATTGCTGTACCACTACTGAGGCTATTACCCTTACAGAAAGGTACCTTGAGACTGAGAAAGTCACCCAACATAGGATGGGTAGCCCCAGGACAGCCTTAGGTATGGAAGCCCGGAAAGTAGGGAACACTTCCCGTCCAGTGTATGGAAGTATGAAAAGCAATTACCCTCCAGATAAGCAAGAAGGTAGGCGTTGTTTTACTTGTGGTAAGAAAGGCCATTTAAAAAATGATTGTTACACTCGCACTGCCCTTGTGGGGGAAACCCCAAAGACAGTCCGAGAAGGATTTGTATTGTCTGTACAAATACATGGAGTGGATGTAAGTGCGCTTCTGGACTCAGGCGCTGATCAAACGATGATGTCCCAGAAGTTATGGTCTGTGATCAGAGACCAGGGAGGATCAGTACCTGAATGTCCAGAAGGCAGTGTAAAAATAAAATGCATTCACGGGGCTGCCACAAGCTATCCTCTCTACAGGCTATCGGTTAAAGGTTTGGGAATAAGGAGGGAAATGCTGATAGCAGTCGTACCAAAATTGCCCCAAGAACTAGTGTTGGGCCGCGACTGGCCGCAGTTCCGAAGGAGCCTCAAAGAGGGCTTGTCTCCTGCAGAAAAACAAACCCCAGATTCCGCCTATAGTTGGCATGAGTCTATGGATAACACGGAATTACCGTCTAAGCCAGCTGATTCTTCCAGTACCCCACGAAACAGCCTAGCTGCGACTACGAACCCTATAGTTCCCAGCCCGCTGTGGGAAAGGCCAAAGGAAAGGCGAGAGAAAGAATCACGGGAGGCAACAAAAAAGTTTGTGATGAAGTTTTGCAGGACTTCGGAGAAAGCCCGATGTCAGCAAAGAGCCACCGCACAAGCCGCCGGCTACGACCTATACAGCGCGGAAAGCCAGGTCATTCCGTGTCAAGGACGCAAGCTGGTCAGTACGGACATACAGATAGAACTACCTCCAGGTTGTTACGGGAGAATAGCTCCACGGTCAGGACTGGCTGCGAAACACTGCCTGGACGTGGCTGCAGGTGTAGTGGACCCTGACTACAGGGGTGTCTTAAAAGTACTCCTATGTAATTTTTCGGATGAGGATTTCAAGGTCCAAGAGGGGGACAGAATAGCTCAGCTAATTTGTGAGCGAGTGGGTTTCCCCAGCCTGGAAGAAGTCGCCATGCTAGATCCCACTAGCCGAGGAGCGGAGGGTTTCGGCTCCACCGGGAAGGCAGAGATGGAAGGCTTCGTGGCCGTAGGAAACGAACCCCCAGAAGAGGATCTTGGCCCTCAAATAGAGGAGTGTAAAGAAGAATCCCTGCCCAAGATGGGCGAAGAGCTCTCCCTAAGCCAACGAAAAGAGTTAGTTCAGTTACTAGAGGAATACACTGATGTCCTTACTCCAATACCCGGAGAAACATCACTGGTGGCTCATGAAATTCTAACGCCACCAGGAAAAATCGGAGGCTAAGAGGCAAGAAATTGTCAAGCAAGTGGAGGAAATGCTGCAATTAGGGGTCATTGAGGAGTCATACAGTCCGTGGTGTAGCCCGGTGGTACTGGTGCCAAAACCAGACGGGTCGCTACGTTTCTGTATCGACTTTCGTCAACTGAATGCCATATCAACTTTCGATGCATACCCCATGCCGCGAATCGAGGAGTTGCTCGATCGGCTCGGCCAAGCAAAATTCCTGACAACACTGGATATGACGAAGGGGTATTGGCAGGTCCCGCTGACACGGGATGCCAAGCCCAAGACTGCCTTCAGTACGCCCTCAGGTCTTTTCCACTTCCGCAGGATGCCATTTGGTCTACATGGGGCCGCGGCCACGTGCCAACGCTTAATGGATATCATTCTACGACCCTACCAAGCGTTCGCCACGGCCTATATGGATGACGTGGTAATCCACAGTGCCACCTGGAAAGACCATCTACACCAAGTGGGCATTATATTGGAGGCTATGAGGAAAGCCGGCCTTACGCTCAACCCAAAAAAATGTACCTTCGGGGCGAAGGAAGTCAAATATTTGGGTCACCTCGTGGGTCGTGGAACAGTACGTCCTCTGCAAGATAAAGTTGAAAGCGTCAGGAACTTCCCTGTCCCACAACATAAGAAGCAGTTACGGAGCTTCCTTGGCCTTATAGGCTATTATCGACGCTTTATACCACACTTTGCAGAGGAGAGCCATATATTCTGGGCGTCACCAGCAGTGGTACCTCTGGTGACGCCTAGGGGATGGGTTGCTGAGGTTTTGCTGTGACTATTGGAAATTAAACTCAGTGACCATCAAGGATTATGTGACGGATATCTTACTGTTCTACCTTGATGATATCCTGATGTTTGCTCTAACTTTCAAGCAATATCTAGAAAGGCTGGAGTTGATATTCAGTTGGATGAGGGAAGTGGGACTGAAGTTGAAGATGTCTAAGTGCAAGTTAATTTACGATGCTATCAGCACTGATGTAGAGAAGATATAGGTG
This sequence comes from Ichthyophis bannanicus, assembly GCA_033557465.1. Lineage (NCBI taxonomy): Eukaryota > Metazoa > Chordata > Amphibia > Gymnophiona > Ichthyophiidae > Ichthyophis > Ichthyophis bannanicus. The sequence continues at coordinate 359,455,336 of CM066033.1, forward strand.
TTGCAAGAATGGCAGGCCCTGATGAATGTAACACAAACGAGAAGCTTTTTGGACTTTGCCAGCTTCTACCAGAGGTTTGTTCCCAACTTCGCCCAGGTAACTGCACCTTTACGTTAACTTACGGGCAAGGTCAAGAAAGGAGAAAAAATTCCATTCTGATGGACAAAGAAATGTCAAGAGGCGTTTGACTGTCTTAAGAAAAAATGAATGTCCCCACATGTGCAGACTGCATGCGTGTTAGGGTTTGTTTTTTTTTTGGACCACCCTAACAGATTTCAGTTCTCCACAAGGCTGGTCTTGTTCTTTATCATATTTATAATAAACACACAACATTTTAATGAAAATAAACAACATTTAGAGGTCACCCTATTTGGCAGTTTTTATGTCATCTGAACTAAAAAGCAGACAACTGGAATGACTGGTAACTGTGGCCGCTGAAGGTTCTGCACCATCTTTTCTGTTTCTGCTGAAACTGTCATCAAAAAGGGCTAAGCCTGCCAACTGTTCAGACAACAACCAGAGGTGCCTTGAAAATGCAACAGCCTGGTTTGGGTAAATTTTAAGAAATGATAAAAATTCAATATCATTGAGAGGAGCTCGGATTGCAAATGGTGCTTAATTCCACTGTCTGACGTAAACAAGACTGACGAACAGAGCCAAATCTGTGATATTCTTGAACTCATTTGCAGTCATCCTGAACTGAGCCTTAAGAAGGAATATTTTCAATGCATATATGCCTTTTCCTATCCATAAAATGTTCAGAATGGGGCAACCTCTAAATGTTTCGCAATCAGGCTGAAATTTCAAGGGAAGCAAGCTATCCCTAATGGCCAAAAATAAGCCTTGTGGAGAAATGATTCTACAAATATTGGACCACCCTAGTGTGCATGTATCTGTGTGTGTGTGTCGGGAAGCTGCATCTGTCAGGAGAGTGTATGTGTGCATGGGGTGTGACACTGGCATGTATGTTCCTCTCTCTCTTGCACTATTTCCTCTTCTTCCCCTTCAGTAACCTTCCACCTGCACTCTCCCTCCTTTCTTTGCATCCAGCCACATACTCTTCCCTTCCCATCTAAGTTAACGTAACCAATGGGTTAAAATAAAAGTATATTTTTTATTTATTTACCTGTGCTCCATGGAGTTTCCAGGCCAAATGATGTTGCAATGCTTTGCAACAAGTCTGGCATCAGGAGGAAGCATAAATAGCGAAGGCCACGATTTAAGTGTAAGAGCTGCGTGCACGAGAGCCTCGATACAAAAAGACATGACCGCATTTAAAAAAAAAAAGTAAATAGAGAGATCCCACAGCTATGCTCAGAGCATCAGAAATAAAATAATAAGGGGTAATAAACGAAAACTGCAACCGCGATAGGCTCCATGGCATAGCTGAACTAGGGAGATTGGGATGTCAGGGCTGCTGTGGCCATCAGAGTAGTGAGGTAGGGAGGGCCGGAGGTATTGTTCGGCCGCAGATTATAGCAGCATGAAGAGGAGAGCTGGCTGGGTCTGGAGTTAAGGCGAGCACCATGACTGCGTCCGACAGGTCTACACGGGGCATCAGCAGCCCTGTCAGACACCTCACCTTTTAGCTGCAATGGCAGTCTTGTGATCTTCTTGATGTCAGCCAGTACAGAGAGGGAAATTTTGGTGGGGCTAGAGCCCGTGTGGCCCTCCCTGTTCCGACACCTATGCTCTCTACTCAGTGGCTAAGAATATATGCATAAGTTTCACAGCTCCTGTACTTGTAGTTATGAGGAAAAGGGATGGTATAGGAAGGGCCACTGCAAGGATTGGAGCCCTCCATCCTGCTGCCCCCATTGCCGCCGTGCCTTCTCTCTCTGGGGCCTGCAGTAGCAGAAATGGCTAGGAAACCTCAATGAAGTGCTTACTTTAAATGTCTGGCGCCGTGCCATGGTTTCAGTCTTTTACTGTCTGCTGTTTCCATCCCCCTCTGAAGCAAACCTCTGGTTGGAAAACTGCCTTCGGAGGGGGTGGAAACGCAGATAGTAAAAGGCCAAAATCCCAGTGCAGTGCTGGAGACTTAAGGTAAGTGCTGCGCCGTGGTTTCCTAGCCACTGCTTTCGCTGCAGGCCCCGGGCAGCAAGGGTGCCCCTCTTGGAGAGCCGGCACTCTATGTTACCACCTAGCGCCAGCCCTGAGTGTAGGAGGAAGTAGAAACTGGAAGGTTGCTCAGATGTCTCCCTAGTTGTCGGGCTACTTGTTTTTTCTTTCATAGGCTTGTCTCTCATGAAAGCAGTGATTAGGATTAGTGCTCTGACACTGTCACTCTAATTCTTTAGAGAAGGAGCACATTGGGTGCGAGAGCGAGAGACACACTCCTAGTGAGTGAGACTTGACATCTCTACTGCAGAAAGGAAGAGGCTGTGGATTGTACAGAAAGAGTTTGCCATTTCTCTGGGCCCATGTTACCAATCTGTCAGTAAGCACAGACTTTTGTTATGGAAGTTTGATTTGCAAGTGTTTGGAGAGATCTGGTCTTTTTGGGCAAGAATATGATAAATTCTTATAAACTTTATCCAAATGAGCATTAGACTTTTATCATATGGCATTCTCCACCAAAAAGCAGGTGTAATTATAAGTGTCAAAGTGCACACACAGTGTTCCTTTATTTTTTTTAACTCGTGCCAGAAATAAAAGCTTAATGGAGAGGAAGGCAATAAAAGCTCGTTGATGTCTGCTGAAGGAACAGCAGGTGTATTTTTATTTTTTGTTCAGCTGAAAAATTTTCACCTAGTCCTCCATAAAATGAATTTGCAGTGAACAATAAAGTAGTTTGACTATATGTTAGTGCCTACACAATAGAAAAAGAAACTCTCCTGGTTATTGAGCTGTGTGCTGCACAGGAGAGTCGAACAGTAGAAAGCATCCGGAAGACATGAGACCCAAGTGGTTCAGGTAATGGCACATTTATTTCTCTTTATAGAAGGGCTGGGCGCCAGAAACAAAACCAAGATGTGCAAACATTCCCTGGTGTCTGCTTTCTTTTGTATAGAAATCTGTGCATGGGTAAACTATTTATCAGTGGAAGGGCAGCTTTCAAAATATTTGATTTACAACAGTGTGCTGTGACCTTTCAGATATTTCAATTGACGTGAACTGAATTGAATGGCCTGTTTCCCTACAGGAAACAATTAGTAAATGCACATGCTAAGAGCTTTCCATATTGAAAGTGAGTTTCAAGATGTTTCTGTCCAACAGCCCCATGTTGCACTATGGCAGTGGCCATGCCACTTGATGGATACCGCTGGAATTTGGCATCAGTACTGACACCATGATAAAAACAAATGAAGGCATATTTTACAAATGATGCCCAAGTGTAATCTGGGACAATTAAGCCAGACTGTCAGAAAAAAAGACAGGAGCTTCCAAGATCAGGCATGATTTCACAAATGTAGACATGCTCAATATGGAAATCTGCGGGGCCATATACATAGACATCGCTGGAATAGTATCCTAGATATCTAAGATATTAAAGCAGTGGTGCAAACACAAACCAAGTTTCCTAATTGCCCCCCAAAAAATGTTATGATTGTGGAGAGTTCCGGGGATCTTGTCTGGAGTGCCTCCTGATGTTCAACTGCCTTTCCTGATGCCTGTTCATGCCTGGAGCAGGTCTAAATTGGACGAGATTGCAGAAATTCAACATTTCTGGAATTGGGCAGGGGACACCTAAGTCTGGAATACTCACAATGGAAGTAGTAGAAACGAGGACAGTTTCTGTATTCAAGAAAGAATGGGACAAGCACAGAAAATCTCTAAAGGAAAAAAAAGGGACTACAGTTGTGGTCAACATTATTGGCATGCTTGCAGTTCAACCTCTTAATGTCCAGTATCTCCTAAAAAAAAGTGGCCAGTTAAATGGCTTTGGACTACATATGCACAAATATTTGACACATGAAAGAATTAAATAAAACAAGATCAATTTAAAAAAGAAATAGTAGGAAATGGTATAAAAACTGGGACATTATCAGAACATGATTATTGAAACCCTTATAAACAATTCAAATCAGTTTGAACAGAAGAAACACATTCCTCTTGCAGTAAAATTAAATGCACCTGTGATCAATTGTCAGTACTCACATGACTTGAATCAACCAATGAATGATGGCTCTAATGTTTAAAATGGCCACATTCACTCCCTGTTCCATTTTCACAATGGTGAAGAGAGCTGCCTGAGACCATCAGAAAAGCCATTCTCACCAAACATCAAACTTCAAAAGTGTACAAGGCCAGCTCCAAAGACCTTGGCATTCCCATGACTACAGTTTGCAATGTTATTAAGATGTTTTTTGCTCATGGAAGTGTCAAGCACCTCCCAGGACATGGTAGGGAGAGGAGAATTAATCCAAGAAGTCTTCAAAGGTTAGTGCGAACTGTTGGAAAAACACCATATACAACATCCAATGAGCTTAAGGCCTACCTGGAGCAATCTGGAGTGGTGGTTTCAACTGCACCATATGCCACACACTAAACAAAAAAGGACTTCATGGGCGAAGGCAAAGGAGAGCCCGCTGCTCTAAGACAGACATAAAAAGGCATGCCTGATCTTTGCCCAAACCCACCTTGAGAAATCACAATCCTTCTGGGAAAATGTTCTGTGGACAAATTAATCCAAACTTCAACTCTTTTTGGCAATGCAGACCAGCGATATATTTAGAGACAAAGAAATGAAGCTTATAAGGAAAAATCACCCTTCCTGCAGTTAAATATGTTGGAGGTTCCATAATGGTATGGGGCTATTTGCTGCCTCAGGGACTGGAGGCCTGCAGCGTATTAAAGGAATCATGAAGTTAGAGGACTAGCAAGGTGTTTTGGAGTGAAATGTGCTATCTAGTGTCAAAGCTAGGTCTGGGTCCTCCAGCAGGACAATGACCGAAAACATACATCCAAAAGTCCAAAAGAATGGCTAAAAGGGAACACATGAACTGTTTTAAACTGGCCAGCAATGAGTCCTGATCTCAATCCAGTCAAGAACCTTTGGAAAGAGCTGAAATCTGCCATTGGTAAAAAGAATCCTGGAAGCATTCATGAGCTGGAACACATTGCAGTTGAAGAGTGGGAGAAACTGCCAGCAGACAGATGTATGAAACTTATAGATGGTGCAAGAAATGTTTGGAGGTTGTCATCACTGCTAAGGATTGTGCAACCAAATATTAGTGAAGGGTGCCATTAATCCTATCAAGGTCATATTTTGTTTTTTTTCCTCATAAATTACTACTAAGTTGCACAGACATCTTTTTTTGTTGTATACCTTTGAACATACTATTAAAATATTATGATGACATACAGTTGGAATATTTCCAATTATTTCTGAAGTATTGTACAAAACATATCTACATGCAAGGGTACCAATAATGCTGACCACAACTGTATAGTAGTTGATATGGAAGGGCAGACTAGATAGGCCATATGGTCTTTTTCTGCCTTCATGTTTGAGTGCCATCTCGGACACGCCTCCACCCCACCCCTTGCCTACTTGAACATCCCTGCGCTGGGGGTGTCTAGACATCATTTGTAAAATGGCTGTGCGTATCTGTTTTTGGATTTCCAAATGGTGAATAAGGCTTCTAAAAATGGCCACCTTTGCTAATAAATTTCAGCACAGGATTTTAACTAGGCATGAGTAAGAGGGGCCGCAACCCAAGGTCCAAAGCCCCTTGGGATTGGAAAAAAATGCCTGAAACGCCATAGTGGAATGGCAGGAGATGAAAGGCCAGGTAGAGTGCTGTTCTCTTTCCACCTGGGATAGAGGAAAGAAAGGAGAGAAGGTAAGAGGGCCAGTGAAAGGGAGGAGGAGGTGGTGTGAAAGAGGAGCAAAGATCAGACAGGGGGAACAAATACATTTGCTTCCCTGGGTGCAAAAAACTCCTAGGAGCCAATATTCAACGACAATGGCCAGTATACTTAAAGTGGTTGGCCATTGCTGCTTTAATTTATTCTCAGATATTTATATATTTAACTGATTTTGGTATACCATTTTTCTACCATTCAAAACGGTGAACATTTAACAGTAGAAAGACAGGGTGAGAGAGTAGTGGGTGGAACAGGTTCAGTTACAAGTAGTGGACATTCAGTAGAGGAGACGCAGTGTGGGGGTAGTGGGGTCCATTATTGGTGGGTACAAAAGGTTCAAAGATTGGGCACAGGAGTCCATTTGGTGGATTCTTTAGAGGGCTAGCATGTGCCGTAATGCTCATGGAAAAGATGGGTCTTTAGGCGCTTGCTAAAGTCTTTAGCTGCTTGAATACTTCTTAGTGTGGATGGCAGAGAGTGTGGAGGCGTGGAGTGGGAAGGATCTCAGGCGGGCATAGTGGATGCTCTTGCGAACCTTCATTGGGAGGTTGAGCAGGTTTAGGGTGCTCTGTCTGCAGGGCCTGGTGGAGCTGGGGGTACTGATTGACAGCTGGAGGTGCTGGGCAGTGAGGCCATTCTGAGCTTTGTGTATGATGGTGTGGACTTTAAATTTGATCCTGGAGGCGATGGGTAGCCAGTGGAGGGATTTTAGGATGGGTGTTATGTGAGAGTGTCTGGGCGCTTGGAAGATTGTGAGTGCTATGGTGTTCTGAGTGAGCTGTAGCGGATGGATTGTGTGTTTGAGTAGCCCGTGATATGTGGAGTTGCAGTAGTTGAACAAGGGGGTGATTGTTGCCTGACAGACTGCATGGTAGTCATTAGTAAATTGCCTTGGTGGTATTCTGGATGTGCACTTGAAAGTTTAGGTGCTGATCCAAGGTGACTGAGGTATTTGAGCTGAGTTCTGACTTGGAGGTCTGTGTCTCTGAGTGTTGCAGGGGGCATGAACTCAGGGTCCCTGGTGGCATGTAGTTTCTCAGTCTTCCTGTAGTTGACTGCTAGGTTTGGAAGCTGGAGTCACTGGACAATTTCCTTGAAGCAGGAATGCCAGGGTCATATTCAACCATTGGCATTGAATATCTGGTATGCCCATATAGTGTTTTAGCTATCTGCTTAGTGGTGCTGTACAGCTGCAGGCTAGATAGATAGCTAAACCTTTTAAAGTTAGTCCTGCTTTTATTTTGCCTGATTTAAGCCTGTTTAAGTTAACTGGCCAGTGCTACCCTTTTAACTCTGGTGTTGCCCCATCTGCTCCCAGAATGTCCCGATGCTAAGTGCTTAGTATTGTGGTGTACATACTGGGTGTCGGGATATTCAGTAGTGTAGTATCGCTTAATATCATGCTGACTGTGGTTAACTAATCAGCAGGTCTGCTGACCAGTTAAGCTGCTTTGAATATGCCCTCCTTAGTTACAGCTTTGCTTTATTTATTTGTTTCATTTATTTATAGAATGTGATATACCACATCCCCAAAGTGCTTCACAGTAAAAATCAATAAAACGAGATGATAATCACAAGCTCATAAGCTAGGCAGATGACATCAAATCTGACTGAACCTTGCAACTGTACAAGCTAGCAGAGCTCAAACCTCAACTCCTGACCCTGTCATCTGTAAATAAAAAAAAAAAAAAAAAAAAGACCTTCACTGGTGCACCGTATGAGTTGGCTTATTCTTTAACTCTGCAACCACACATGAGAAGGCCTAGCTCTCCTCAGGTAATCTGTTTGCATGTGTTGCCATGAAGGCACCTTCAAAAGGCCCTCTTAAATCAAATGCAGCTCACTGCCTGGGGAGATCCACACAGGAGCTGGTTCAAGGTGTTGGCACTCTAGACAGACCTTAAGCTTTATGCCCCCCTGGTGGTCAGAATCTATTATTTAGTTTTGAATGTCCTGTTCTTTGCTGCCGTCCACCATCTGTCCATGAAGCTGTTGCCCTAGGCGGCTGCCTAGTTTGCCTGATGGTTGGGCTGGCCCCGTTTCCACACCGACTGATCTAGCAAGTACGATGGTCTATTGGTATTTTCGAATGTAAAAGACTGGTACCAACCATCTAAACTTTATTTACTCAGCCACTGTCAAGTGGAATGTGCTGACAGACAGACATTCACAGCAGGTTCTCTTTATTTAGCAAAACGCCAGGCATGAGGGGAATTACCAAAGACATTTGTGTGGGTAAAGAAGTGCTTTTCCTGCAGACATGGACATTTTGAAAATTGCCATCCTATCTAGGGGTAAAATTATACGTGTTTGATTTTACCTGCAACAGAGGAAGGCATTGGCAGAGGGTTTGGAAATACACATTTTTGAATTTTCAAAAGCATGTTCGTTAATTTTCTCTGAAAATGTACCTGCAAAAAAAAAAAAAAAAAGGCGATATGCGCATGTGTGGAAATACTTTTTCCTTGGACACTTTCCTTAGGTACATTCACTTTTTACTAGTGGACTCTGTACCAGTTTTCAAAATTATATGTAGACTTCCCTCAGAAATTGCCCTTAGAAATTGTAACTTGGCAGTAACTATACATTCTACCATCTGCAGAACTGATCTAAATGAACTTGGATGAATGCACCAAAAACTATCGGGAGGAACACCTCTACGGGACAGGGAGAAATGAGTAGGCAGATATACACATTGAGATAATGTTTTTTATAAGGCCAGTTTCCCTGCTGGGAGCTGAACTAAAAATGGAGTTGAAAAAGAGTTTACTTTACACTAGGAGCCCGGTCCATTTGTATACATATTGGTCATTTCCAGAGGACCTGTCATTTCACATGGTAAGAACTCTTGGTTTTGGGATAATGGAACTGCAGTTCATCTTGGTCAGCAAAACATTGAGTACCAAGAAATAGCCTACCATGTGTGTGTTGTGCATGTGCAGTTGCCTAAAATAAGAGGTTTTGGACCCGCTGCAGCATTCACCAATGTGTTCACCTTTGGGCCCTGCTGTCAGTCAGAATTCTGTATAGACAGAAACAGGCTACAGTGAACCTGACATTTAAATGCTGCCTCTTGTACTATTCAGCTTTAATCATAATAATTTAGATAAGTTACCCAGGGCAACCAGTTTGATATGTCATTTCATTATGTGTATAGTCTGTTAATCTCAGCTGTTAACTTATGTTGTCCAGAACCATGTGGATTGCTGCCACCCATGACCGCAGAATATCATCTGACTGGGAAAAAAGTCCAAACTGAACTGCTCTTTTGTTTTTTTCTCTATTATAGCAAAGCTGTAAAATTATTCTTTGCTCTGGAAGAAAATCCCACATATTTAATTCTACCAGAGTACATTTTGTTGGGACTTAGTCCCTAAAAATGAACTAATCCATTCTGGTATTTTTTAGCAGACGTGTTTTGAAACAACTGAGATTCTTAACTTTGAAGACTTTTCAGTAGCACTTGGTTGTAATGTTGAGTTTTATGAAACCTGATAACTTTGCTAATGAAATGACCAGAATACATGTGATTTTTTTTTTTTTTTTTTACTGCCGGTTTACTGAATATGCCGTCTTTGCAACTAAGAGGCTGTTACTCAGCAACAGAGTTTCCATTTAACCAGACAACTTTTCAGTTATCTTTAACCAGATATTCAAAGACTATGGTTAGGTTTGTGTCACTGAAATAGCTGTCTAAAGTTAACCAGTAAAGGACGGTGATTAGCTCCAGTAAACTCTAGTAAAACAGCACTGAATTTTGGCACCAAGTTAAAGTTTCACCCACCTTGGCATTCGTCGTCTCTATAGAACCAGATAACTTTTGATTGGGCCTTAAGTTATCTAATTGTCTGGGTAGCAATTTAAAAGTAGTTATTTGTTTGGTTAACTTGTGAAGTTACATATTCAAAAAATGTGTTTATCAACCCTTGATTTTCAGTGAGGATGACTAACTGGCATTGTATATATGTACCTGCTTTTCATTTCACAGAAACCCAATCAATTTTTAAAACACTACACTTATCTAAATATTGGCTTGTCCATCTAAAATATACTTGTACACCTACACAGAATTTAATTATGCTATAAAATACCTGGATGGTTGACGTGCTCACTCTGGGGGCAATTTTCTAATTGGACACCTAAATATTTTTTTAAAAAAGATGATATTTTATGCTTGTATTATAAAGATCAGACAAACCATGAACCCCAAACTTATAACCCTGACAGATGCCTTCTCAGAAAAATATTTTTTTGTTGGACTTCACACTCAACAGTTCATAGCTACGTAAGCTATCACCGCCCCCTAGTGAAGTACATTTTACAGACTAACCTTTACAGTCTTAGTTATTAGCTCAAAAGAGCTTCATAATGATACATTATGGTTTCGCCATATTTTCCATTCCAGGCTCTCTAGAGCACTGCTGTTGTGCCTTGTCCTGTTCTGGCTTTCCACTGCTGCATTGTCCATTTAATCCCAATGTATCCTATGCATGCATCATGTTTCGAAATCTCTGTTTCAAGGATGTTTCATTCCCAAATCACTCTTTTTGTCCGACAAAAACTTTTAACTCGGCATATATTCTCCGTCATCTTTACAGATCTTTTCCAGTATCTTTCAGAGCGTCCTGAAACAGCCCTGCTCCTTCTCTCACTTCTGAGGTTTGACAAAAGAATATTTTTCTGAGAAGGCATATGTCAAGGTTATAGATTTGAAGTTTATGGTTTGTTTAATTTTGATGCTACCCTGAAGGTTGGACTACTGTTAATAAAGGGTATATGATAAAGATAACATGGCACTTGTGTGTTTATAAAAAATAGTCTTGTAGTGACCCCAACTAATGCACAAATTCAGATACATTTACGTCGAGGAAGATGTAAATATACTTCCTTGTCACTCCTGCTAGACCAGTCTAGATGTATGGGTTATGCTCCCTCGCCAGCAGGTGGAAGCAGACTTGATCATCTTTCAGTGAGGTCATCAGAAGGTATATCTGCTAGTATACCACTGAGAGTATCTAGTATTTGCTTCCAAAAGGTGGCAAGATGTGTGGACTGGTGCAGCAGTGCAGTTAGGCCTATCTCACCTGGCCTAAACTATGGTGCCAATGTGATTGAGTCCAGTAGGGCCCAATATTGCTTGGAGCATGGGCGTGTCCTTGTCTTCTTGAGCTGACAGCTGGCCTGTTTCCAGAGCTGTTTCCCATGGGTTCCAGCACTGGTAGGCTGAAGGACCCATGAGGAGGGCTGATAAGCTGGGTCCAGGCCCCCTTCTCTCTTGCCGTGGGCTGTATTTGGTTCTTTTTTCTGCTTATATAACACAGATTTAAAAAAAAAAAAGAGAAACTTGTCAGTCAAGCTTTGTTTCCAAGGCAGCGGGGCCTTCTGGACCTGTGTAGGTGCTAGGGAAGCCTGGATTGCGTTTCCTGACTAGCTTTTCACCATGGCGGTACCATTTCTTTTGGCAGTCCCTTTATTTGTAGCCTATACTGTACATTTTGGTGGTTCTTTTAGCTTTTTTTTTCCTTTGTGCTTTTTTTCTTTTTAACTGCATGCTACATGCCTGATGGCCTAAACTGATGGTCTTTTTCTGTCATCATGTTTCTATATTTCTATAAAGGTAAAAAGTGGACTGTTGTAGTTGTTGATATGGAAGGACAGACTAGATAGGCCATGTGGTCTTTTTCTGTCATCATGTTTCTATGTTTCTTGATGCTGTTTCCTGTGACACACGTAGGGTCAGCTCCACGGAAGGCTATTTTTGCCCTCTGTGCAATGGAGATGCTAGGAGCCCAAATCATTTGGCATCATCGGGCCCACCATGGGGGGGTCTAGGGTTCAGTGCCAGTTCTAGGCTTCCTCTGAGTCCTTTATGACTTTCCTGTCCACCGGGCAAGTAGCCCTTTTAGGAGACTGTATGTGGGCTATGCAGAGGGATGAGGAGGACTCAGGCTTAAGCCTGTAGACCTTCTCAGGCCCTTCAGGGCCCCAGATCACCCTGTCTGCTGGCTTTGAGCAGCAACAGTTGAAACAGATCATGGGCTGTTTTGTCATTTTTGGCTGCTTGGCTACCCCTTTTACAGGGTCTGGGGCCCTGGCTTCCTGTACAAGGAACTCCAGGCCCTTGGGTTGTGCAGCCATGGCCAACTAGGGACCTTAGTGCCCCCATCTAGCTCTTTTGCCCAGGCTCTCCTCCAGGAGCTTAGCCTTATCCCCTATGGGGGTTGGTTGGGATGTTGAAGGAGACTTGTTTGCTTCAGAAGGTGAGTCTGAGGAGGAAGGGGAGCTTCCCCTTGTGGAGGGTGAGAATCTTTCCGTGATCCATCTTTTTCACCAAAGACCTTTCTGTATTGATTTAGAATGCAGTAGCGGCCTTAAACCTTAAGAAGTTGAAACCTGCATCCCTGTCATAGGTGGACTCTACCCTGGAGGGTATCAGGCATCCTTCTGGCTTTTTTCTTTTACCTGATCTTATGGAACAGCTCTTGATGGTCTATCTTGTTTGCATCCTTTGCCCCAAAGCACAATGGATCAGTTTTTTTGGGCTCCTTTAGGTGGATGCTGTTGTCTCATGGTGAGCAAGGGCATGACCATTCCAGTGGAAGGGGGCGCTACGCTCAAAGAGTCTTATGATAGGAAGGTAGAAACCCTCCTTTGTGGCTTTAGCCTTGGGTTCCCAAGCAGCCCTTTGTGCAGGCCAGGTGGCCAGGGTACCTTTGTGCTGGGTTCAAACAACTGATGGCCGGAGACTGCCAGATTAGAGTTGGGAGCTGCATCCATGGTGGATGCCCTATATGACTTGATTAGGAATTCTTCCAAATCTATGGCAGAAGTGGTTGTGAATAGACAGTGGCTGTGGCTTTGAAATTGGTCAGCAAATGTGGCACCAAGTTGTGGCTCAGCAAGCTTCCTTTCATGGGCAAGTTGTTCCTTGGGGAGGATCTCAAGAAGTTGGTAAAGAGTTTTGGAGAGTCTTCTGGAAGACAGGCCCAAAAGCAATAGATCTGCCTCTTGGAAAGCCTCACATGGAGCTTGAATGAGCCCAAGTAGGGCCTATTCCTTCTATGGCCCAAGGAAGGTCAGTCCTTTCAGAGCTCTCAATGGTCTCTTGACTCATTGGCGGCCTCTGCTGGAACTGGTAAGCCCCTGCAATGAGATAAAACAGATCCTTTCTGGGGGGCAGGCATTGAGGTTGTCTCTCAGAATGGGCCCATATTACACCAGACCAATGGGTTCTTTAGGTGCTGAGTCGGGGGTATGCACTGGAGTTCACAGAGCACCTAGAAGGCACTTTTGTTGAGTTTCCCTGCAGATCCCTACTAAAGTGGGTGGGACCCATGCTTTCCACAGAGCAGGGCCAAGACAGTTATTCCATCTATTTTGTAGTGCCCAAGAAGGGAGGGTCCTTCTGGCCTATGCTGTACCCGAAAATGTTCTATTCCAAACTCTGGGTTCCCCATTTCTGCATGGAGATCACCAGATCGGTCATTGCGTCCATTCAACTAGGGAAATTCCTTACCTCCCTAGATGTGGCCAAGGTGTATTTTCATATTCCCATTAGGGAACAGCATCAGCATTTTCTCCACTTCAGTGTCCTGGGTCACCACTTCCAATTCTGGGTTCAGCGTCTGGCCTGGCTAAAGCTCCTTGCATCTTCTCAAAAACAATGATAGTAGTTATGGTGTTCCTAAGCAAGTAAGGGATCCAAGTTCATCTGTACCTGGACAAATGACTGATTTGATCAGACTCCCTGCAGAAGTCGAAAGAGGACATAGTCCCGGTGATTCACTGGCTGGAATTGGTGATTGATTATCCCAATAGCAGCCTGCACCTCTCCCAGGATCTGGAATATCTGAGAGTTTGTTTCAAAACTCTCTGGGCTCAGATCTCCCTCATGTTAGAGAGGATGCTCAAGCTGCAGAACAGAGGTTTGTGTGTAGCCTGCCCCTTAGACCCGGGACTACCAGCAATTCCTGAGGTCCATAGCATCGACACTGGAGCTAGTCCCTAGGTCAAGGGGCATATGTGCCTGCAACAGAGATATCTGTTGTTCTCAGTAGTTCAACCCAACCCTTCCCCTCTTTCAGGAGGTCAAGGAGCAGTTGATGTGGTGGCATCAACCTCACAATTTGATGAGTGGTATGCTGCTGGAAACCTCAGATTGGGTAATAGTCACCACAGATGCTAGCCTGTAGGACTGGAGGGCTTACTGTCTGGGCCAAATGGCTCAGGATTTTTGGTCACCTCAGAAAGATTTCCTGGCTGATCAACCAGATGAAGGCCAGAACAATCCACTTAGCTTTAGTGAAGTTTCAGTCCTTGCTAGAGTACAAGGCAGTCCCCATGTTCCCAGACAATGCCACAGCAGTAGCTTACATCAACATGCAAAGAGGAACTCAAAGCACCGGAGTGGCATTCGAGGTGGCTGCCCTGTGCAGTTCGTTGGAGGAACTCCTGGTCTCTGTCAGCAGCCAATATAGTTAGTATCAGCAATGTTCAGACTGATTTCTTAAGCCAGAATTTGGTGAATCCCAGAGAATGGGAATTCAGTCTACTAGTGTGAAGGTGGGGTCTTCTAGTGATCTAATGACCACACTGGAGAACGCCAAATTGGGGAACTTTTTCAGTCACAGGAGGGACCTAGGAGCAGTGGTCATGGATGCCCTCCTCCAAATATGGCCCCAGGATGGTGCCTATTTTGGACATGAAAATGATGAACCACCTCCTAAGCAGGATTCATCCTAGCATAGTGATTGTAGTGGATCCTCCTCTACTTCTATCCCACTCTCAGTTGGTGTACCCCATGGGTCTGTTCTGGGTCCATTCCTTTTCTCTCTCTATACCCAGTCCCTTGGTGCATTCATCTCCTCTCATGGCTTTCACTACCATTTTTCCACTGATGACTCTCCGATCTCTCTTTCTACACCTGATATCTCTCCGACACACCAGGCCTGAATCTCTGCCTGCCTATCTGACATCGTTGCTTGGATGTCTCACTGACATCTGAAATTGAACATGGCCAAAACTGAAATTCTTATTTTTCCTTCTAAATCCACCTCCCCCATGCTTCCTCAATCTCTTTAGATAATACTCTTCTACTCCATTTCCTCAGCCCGCAACCTTGGGGTCGTAAGAACATAAGAAATGCCATACTGGGGTCCATCCAGCTCAGTACCCTGTTTCCAACAGTAGCCAATCCAGGTCACAAGTACTTGGCAGGTTCCTAGAAAGGCACACAAGTTCCACAGTTCTCATCCCGGTGCAAGCAGTGGATTTCCTGAGTCCTCTTTAATAATGATTTATGGACCTTTCCTCCAGGTACTTGTGCAAATGTTTTTTAACCCAGCTACACTAACAGTTTTACTACATCCTCCGGTAATGAATTCCAGAGTTTGCTTACGTGTTGAGTGAAAAAATATTCTCTTATTAGTCTTAAATGGGTTATGTTGTAGCTTCATTGCGTGTCTCCTAGTCTTTCTACTTTTTGATGGCATAAACAACCAATCTATGTTTACACTTTCCATTCCATTCATTAATTTATAGACCTCTATCATATCTCCCCTCAGCCATCTCTTTCCAAGTTGAAAAGCCCTAACCTTTTAAGCCTTTTCTCATAGGAATATCCTTCCATTTTCTTTAACATTTTGGTGGCTCTTCTTTGTACCTTTTCTAATTCTGCTATATTCTTTTTAAGATATGGCGACCAGAATTGCATACGATATTCAAGCTGCGATAGCTGCATGGAACAATACAGAGGCATTATAATGTCCTTGGTTTTATTCTCCATTCCTTTTCTTATGATTCCTAGCATTCTATTTGGTTTCTTAGCCGCTGCTGCACACTGGGCGGAGGATTTCAGTATATCATCCATGATGACACCTAAATCTTTTTCCTGGGTGGTGGTTCCCAAGTGGAACCTTGCATAGTGTAACCATAATTTTAATTTTGTCAAAAGTCTCTCATGAGGGACCTTGTCAAGGGCTTCCTGAAATCCAGATACACTATATCAAACGGCTCACCTCTGTCTACCTGTTTATTCATGCCTTCAAAAAAATATAACAGAGTAGTAAGACAAGGCCTTCCTTGGCTAAATCCATGTTGGCTTTCTCCCATTAAACCATGACTGTCTACATGCTCAGTAATTTTATTCTTTATTATAGTTTCTCACCAGTCTGTAGTTTCCAGGATCACCCCTGGAACCGTTTTTATAAATTGGCGTTACACTGGCCATTATCCAATCTTCAGGTACTACTGATGATTTTAATCATACTTCACAGATTACTAATAGTATGTTTGCAATATCATCTTTCAGTTCTTTCAACACCCTCGTATGTATACCATCCGGTCCAGGAGATTTACTACACTTCAGTTTATTAAATAGTTGTAATACATCTCCCTGATTGATTGATATTTCTTTCAATTCTTTTGATATATTACCTTTTTAAATACCATTTTAGGCATGGGTAACTTCCCTACATCTTCAGTAAAGACTGAAGCAAAGAATTCATTCAATCTTAACGCTATGGCCTTGTCCTCCCTTAGTGCCTGTTTTACCCCTCTATCATCCAGTGGTCCAACAGACTCTCTCACTGATTATTTGCTATGAGTGTACTTGAAAAAGTTTTTATTATGCATTTTTGCTTTCAAGGCAAGCTTCCTTTCAAATTCTACCTTTGCTTGCCTTATCATTGCCTTGCATCTAACTTGCCAGTGCTTATGCTCTTTCCTGTTTTCATCATTTTGCTCCTTTTTCCATTTCCTGAAAGATGCATTTTTGGCTACAACAGGCTCTCTGACATTGCCTTTAAACCATGCTGGAAGTTTTTTGTCCTTCCTTACACTTTTCTTAAAGTGTGGGATATATCTGGTCTGTGCTTTCAAGATGGCATTTTAAACAACGCCCATGCTTGATGTAAATCTTTAACCTTTGCAGCTGCTCCTCTTAGTTTTTTCTTAACTATTTTCCTCATAGTCTCCCTTTTGAAAGTTGAAAGGTAGTACTGTGGATTTCCTTGCCATCATTCTTCCATTTATTAAATCAAACATGATCATGCTATGATCACTATTGCCAAGTGGCCTCAACAACCTTATCTCTTGCACCAGATCCTGTGTTCCACTAAGGACTAAGTCCAGAATAGCTTCCCTGCTTGTCGGATCATGAACCAGCTGCTGCAAGAAGCAGTCATTTATTTCATTAGAAACTTTATCTCTCTAGCGTGTCCTGCAGTGACATTGACCCAGTTGATACCGGGTAATTTAAATCATTATTACTGTGTTATAACCTTTGTCTGCTTCCCTGATTTCTCTTAGCATTTCGTCATCCATCTGTTCATTCTGGCCAGGCGGTCGGTAATACACCTCCACTGCCGTCACCTTTCCCTTTTTACATGGGATTTCTGTCCATAGAGATTCTACAGTGTATTTTGTTTCATGCAAAACTTTAATCCTGTGTGACTAAGTGCCCTCCCTAACATAGAGCGCAACCCCTCCACCAATTTGATCTACACTATCATTGCGATATAGTTTGTACCCAGTATCAGTGTCTCATTGATTGTCCTCCTCCTCCCAGGTCTGAGGTGCCTAACTTTTCATTTAGTGCTATATATTCTAGCTCTCCCATCTTATTTTTTTAGACTTCTAGCATTTGCATACAGGCATTTTGGAGGCTGTATTTTATTCATATTAATCTGGTTATCAGTTGATAGGAGTAATCTTTCAGCTCTGTACGTAAAGGCATCTGGGTAACTTTTATTTTTATTGGAAACTCTCTGCCAGGATGCCCTAACTTCCTTCTTTTGCTAGTATCCTTCAAGGATGCATCCTTCCGAACCATGCACTCTTGAGCGACTGTTCGACTTTCCCCTATTATGTAGTTTAAAAGCTGCTCTATCTGAGGCCTATTAGCTTTGCACCAGTCAGGCATGTGACCAGGTGATCCTCACGTACACCAGTCATCCAGCTATTTACATGTCTAATGATCGAATTTCCAACTTCAATGGCCATCCTGATCCTTCTCTCATGGGCATATGGCCCTGGAGAAACCTTCTCAGTGTGAGAGGGTTTTACATCATCTGAAGGACAGGTCCTAGCTACAGGATCACTTCCTGCCACACCAAAGTAATGCTCTCCTTTGAAGCTATCTCTCTCATCCATGACAGAGAGGCTGCCACACTGGAGGTGGGACTTCAGTACTACATCCCTGTAGGTCTCATCTATATACCGTTCTGTCTTCCTTAGCCCTTCCAAGTCTGCTACTCTAGCCTCCAGAGATTGGACCCGTTCCCTGAGAGCAAGGAGCTACTTGCACCTAGTGCACACAAGACCCCTCACCAACTGGGAGAAAATTGTACATGTGACACTCAATTCAAAAGACTAGATAGCCCCCATCTCACTGCTGGACTGCTGTCTGCATCTTACTTTTAAGGTTTTGTTAACATATTTAAGTTGTTTACTTAAATTTGCTAGGGATAGTTGTGAAAACACAAGTATACCTAATAGGTTTAAGGGACTTTGTTCACGCCAGGATTAATTTCAGGGTCTTAATTAATTAAACTATACCAAATGAGAATAACCATGTACACCTGAAAATGAATTTGAGTACCCGTCCCTGTAAGCCTGTAAATTTGATTATGCCTGGGCTGGGTGTGAGGGTAAGAAACATTTAATAGAAGCTGGCTTGCTAAAACAGTGCCCTGTGTGACTTTATTTTATCAGTTTAAAAACAAAGAGTTCCCTTTAATCCAAGAGTCTGAGAAATTGCCAGGAGGTAAATACTTACAATTGCAGAATCCTTTGCAGCAAGAGAAGCTTTTCTCTGTAGTCTCCTCCTGTGGAGAATCTTTTTGAATTAGTGTAGTAAATGCAGTTAGTTGGCTGGGTTTTAAGAAAGGTTTGGACAAATTCCTGGATGAAACGTCCATAACTCATTATTAATCCACTTGACTTCGGGAAAGCCAGGGGTAAGCAGCATGGAATCTACAAGGCATTATGTTTTGGGATCTTGCCAGGTACTTGTGATCTGGATTGGCCACTGTTGAAAACAGGATATGGAGCATGAGTTGCCAAGTTACCCAGTTCCATGAATGAGATTTTTTGCTACTTTTGGTTTTAAATTTGCATTGTAGTGCAGTATGATATTTGTAGTCTCTGATTTCACCCACTGGAATCGGAGCTACAGGTCCCATAATGCATCAGGATGAGCTTGTCAGAAATCCAGGACTGGCTTAAAATCTCAGTTGTGGAAATAAATAACTTGATAACTCTGTTAAAACTATTTCAATCTCTAGAAATTATTACTTGCCAAACAGAGTACCAAAGGATGGCCCATCCTAAAAAGTGAGATTTACTGCACCAATGAGTGAGATTTTTCAGTGGAGATTCAGAAGAATAAATTTATGTGCACAGACCCCTCCCCCCAAGTAGTCTTTCCCCTTTGAATCATTCTCTGTCCTCCAGCATCCTCTGACCTTAGTTTCCCTCCTCCCAAAGTGGCCAGTAATCTCCTCTTCACCTCCTACCCAACTCAAGGTGACCAGCATCTCCCACCTTTCCCCACCAGGGCAACCAATATATCCCTTTCTCTTCTCTATCCCACCACATGCTGTCCCCACGAGGCAACCCTTTCCCCATGTAGGGCCCCACCATTAGGCACTTTTTCTCCCCTCTCTTCTTTCCATAACATCCTTTTCCCTAATCAAACCTCCATTTGCCTCTTAAGATTCCCTCTCCTATCAGAAGACTCACCCCGATTAGGACAAACCTTTAGTCAGGTAACCTCGGGATCAACACAGGGGCACAAGGAAGAGGCAGTCAGGCAATACACTTAGTGATCTGTCACAACATGTAAAGGAAAAGATGCGGAGCTGATGAGCTGCTGCTGGATATAGAGGCGAGTTCAGGAGGAGTGAGTCAAGGCTGCTCCAGGGATCCATGAAAAACTGCCCCGAGTAACCAAATTCCTTAAAACAGTTGGCAAACTTAAATAACAAAAGACCCCCATGCCCTCATACTGCCTGCTAAGCATAAAATAAATACAGTTTAAAAGAACAGGTCTTATTTTTTAAAGTACACGTTTGTTGTTTTTCCGTGCTGATCCAGATGACCCAGCTGGTCCCCTTGTTGGGTGCATGCAGCCCAAATCCTAACCCAGCCGTAACTTCTCTTTGTCTCTTTGCACATGTAGTTCAGACTCCTTTCTGTTTACAGGGGAAGCATGAGCCTAAGTTCCACATCCTCTCTTGCCACCAAGGGACTAAATCGCATGAGAGTTAGCTTCGTGATGGCAAGAGACAACATGCTGCTTCGGCACGTGCTTCTACTGTTGACAGAATGCAGTTGAACTACATACACAAAAGACTGAGCTAAAGCCATGTCTGGGTTAGGAGTCGGGCTGCACCACACAGCAACATGATTGTGGGGGCTGTTTGAGAATATTTGAGAAGAGGGGGCCTGAGCATGTGAACGTGGCAGTGGGGCTGTAAGTGTGCATTATATGCCTGATGCATGTGACTTGACATGTCTGCACACGATTGCGTTGAGTGTCACATGTATGATTTTCTTCCAGTTGGTGAGAGGTCTTATGTATGCACTAAGTGCAAGCAGCTTTTTGCTCTCAGGGAACAAGTCCGTTCTCTAGAGGCTAGATTAGCAGACCTGGAAGACATAAGAAAGACAGAGAGGTACATGGGGGAGACCTACAGGGATATAGTTATAAAGTCCCACCTCAAGTCTGGCAGCATCCCTGTTGTCATGGAGGAGAGAGGTCACGTGACAGGAGAGCATCACCCTGGTGTGGCAGGACGTGATCCTGTAACTAGGACCTATCCTCCAGGTGATGTAAAACCCTCTCGCACTGAGGACGTTTCTCCAGGGCCATGTGCCCATGAGGGAAGGGTTAGGACAGCCGTTATAGTTGGTGATTTGATCATTAGGCATGTAGATAGCTGGGTGGCTGATGGACGTGAGGATCGTCTGGTAACATGCCTACCTGGTGCTAAGGTAGCGGACCTCACGCACCGCCTAGATAAGGTCTTAGATAGTGCTGGGGAGGAGTCTGCTGTCTTGGTACATGTTGGTAACAATGATGTAGGAAAATGTGGTAGGGAGGTTCTGGAGGCTAAAGTTAGGCTTTTAGGTAGGAAGTTGAAATCCAGAACTTCCAGGGTAGCGTTCTCCGAAATGCTTCCCATTCCATGTGCAGAACCCAAAAGGCAGGCAGAGCTCCGGAGTCTCAATGCGTGGATAAGACGATGGTGCAAGGATGAGGGTTTTGGATTTGTTAGGAACTGGGGAACATTCTGGGGAAAGTAGGGGCTCTTCAAAAGGGATGGGCTTCACCTTAACCGGGATGGAACCAGGCTGCTGACATTAACCTTTAAAAAGGAGATAGAGAAGCTTTTAAACTAGAAAATAGGGGAAAGCCGACAGTCGCCCAAGAGCACATGGTTCGGAAGAAGGTATCCTTGAAGGATACTACCAAAAACAGAGAGGTTCCAAAAAAGAGTAAAGTAGCCCAAATGCCCTTAAGTATGGTGCAGACAGAGCATAAAGACTCCAAATTACCCATGCCTACCAATAACCAGATTAATATTAATAAAATACAGTCTCTAAAATGCTTGTATGCAAATGCTAGAAGTCTAAACAATAAGATGGGAGAGTTAGAATATATAGCACTAAATGAGAGGTTAGATATGATTGGAATCTCAGCGACATGGTGGAAGGAGGATAACCAGTGGGACACTGTGATACCTAGGTACAAACTATATCGTAATGATAGAACTGATCAAATTGGTGGAGGGGTTGCGCTCTATGTTAGAGAGGACATTGAGTCAGAAAGGATTAAAGTTTTGAAGGAAACAAAATTTTCTGGAGAATCTCTATAGATTGAAATTCCATGTATGAAGGGGAAGGTGATGGCAGTGGGGGTGTACTATTGACAGCCTGGCCACAATGAACCAATGGATGATGAAATACTCAAAGAAATCCAGAAAGCTAACAAAAGTCAAAGCACAGTAATAATAATGGGTGATTTCAATTACCCCAGTATTGACTGGGTCAGTGTCATGGCAGGACATGCTAGGGAGATAAAGTTCCTAGATGAAATAAATGACTGCTTCATGGAGCAGCTAGTTCATGAACCAACCAGAGGGGAAGCCATATTAGACCTAGTCCTTAGTGGAACACCAGATCCGGTGCAGGAGATAAGGGTGTTGGGGCCACTTGGCAATAGTGATCATAGCATGATCGCGTTTGATTTAATTAGTGGAGGAGGGATAGTAAGGAAATCCCCAGTACTACAGTACCTTTTAACTTTCAAAAGGGAGACTATGATAAAATGAGGAAAATAGTTAAGAAAAACTAAAAGGAGCGGTTGCAAAGGTGTTTAAAAATACTATCCTGGAAGCCCAGACCAGCTGTATTCCACACATTAAGAAAAGTGGAAGAAAGTCCAAAAAACTGCCAGCATGGTTTAAAGGTGAGGTCAGAGAGACTGTTGCTGCTAAAAAATCATCTTTCAGGAAATGGAAAAAAGAGCCAAATGACGAAAACTGGAAACAGCACAAGCACTAGCAAGTTAAATGCAAAGCATTTATAAGGCAGGCAAAGCGAGAATTTGAGAAGAAACTTGCTATGGAAGCAAAAACGTGAAATAAAGACGTTTTCAAGTACATTCGTAGCAAAAAACCTGTGAGAGTCAATTTGACCGTTAGATGATAGAGGGGTAAAAGGGGCAGTAAGAGGAGACAAGGTTATAGTGGAGAGACTGAATGAATTCTTTGCTTCTGTCTTTACTGAGGAAGATGTAAGGATGTTACCCAAGACTGAAGTGGTATTTAAAGGTGATACTGCAGAGGAATTGACAGAAATATCGCTACACCGGGAAGATGTATTACAACTATTTGATAAACTGAATAGTAGCAAATCACCTGGACTGGATGGTATACATCCACGGTTGTTGAAAGAACTGAAATATGAGATTGCAGACCTGCTATTAGTAATCTGTGAACTTTCATTAAAATCATCTGTAATACCTGAAGACTGGAGGATTGCCAATGTAACGCCAATTTTTAAAAAGGGTTCCAGGGATGATCCGGGAAACTACAGCCTGACGTCAGTATTGGGAAAAATGGCAGAAACCATCATAAAAAACAAAATTACTCAGCATGTAGATAGTCATGGCCTAATGGGAGACAGCCAGCATGGCTTTAGACAAGGAAGATCTTGTCGTACTAATCTGTTATGTTTTGTTGAAGGTGTGAATAAACAGGTAGACAAAGGTGAGACGGTTGATATGGTGTATCTGGGCCTTCAGAAAGCCTTTGACAAGGTCCCTCATCAGAGACTTTTAGCAAAACTAAAAAGTCATGGGATAGGGGGCAGTGTACTATTGTGGATCGGGAACTAGTGCTAAATGGTCAATTTTCCCAATGGGAAAAGGTGAATAGTGGAGTACCCAGGGATCTGTACTGGGTCCGCTGATTTTTGACATATTCATAAATGACCTGGAAAAGGGAATTACTAGTGAGGTTATCAAATTTGCAGATGACACAAAATTATTTAAAGTTGTTAAAACCCAAGGGGATTGTGGAAAACTGCAGGAGGATCTGGATAAATTGGAAGACTGGACATCCAAATGGCAGATGAAATTTAATGTGGACAAGTGCAAAGTTATGCACCTAGGAAAGAACATCCCACACTATGGTTACACGATGCAAGGTTCCACATTGGGAACCACCACCCAGGAAAAAGATTTAGGCATCATCGTGGATAACATGATAAAACCCTCCACCCAGTGTGCAGCGGCGGCCAGTAAAGCAAATAGAATGCTAGGTATCATAAGGAAATAAATGGAAAATAAAACAAAGGATATTATAATGCCTCTCTATTGTTCCATGGTCCGACTGCACCTTGAATATTGTGTGCAGTTCTGGTCGCCATATCTTAAAAAGGATATAGCGTTATTAGAAAAGGTACAGAGAAGAGCCATCAAAATGGTAAAGGGGATGGAAGGCTACTCCTATGAAGAGAGGCTGCAAAGTTTAGGGCTCTTCAACCTGGAAAAGAGACGGCTGAGGGGAGATATGATAGAGGTCTATAATTTAAAGAATGGAGTGGAACAGGTAAACATAGATCAGTTGTTTACGCTATCAGAATATAGAAAGACTAGGGGACATGTAATGAAGCTACAGGGTAAACTGTTTAAGACAAATAAGAGTAAATGTTTTTTCACTCAACGTGTAATCAAACTCTGGAATTTGTTACCGGAGGATGTAGTAAAGGCTGTTAGTGTAGCTGGGTTTAAAAAAGGTTTGGACAAGTTCCTGGAAGAAAGGTCCATAAACCATTATTAAAAAGGGACCTAGGATATCAATGCTTGACCCAATACAAGCATTGTGGAACCTGTGTCTCTTGGGGATACTGCTAGGTACGTATGACCTAGATTGACCACTGTTGGAAACAGGTTACTGGGCTTGATGGACCTTGGTCTGACCCAGTATGGCATATCTTATGTTCTTAAGTTCTTATGTACTTAAGTTTACTTAACTTTTGATAAGTACAAAACAACTAATTGTTTAGGCATGGTGGTAGAATAAGTATTGTAAAATTTGTTACTTTTAAGCCAAATTTCAAGTTAATGTTAAATAGATTTTGTTAACTTGTGTCTAAAAGTTAATTGCTGCTGCCTGCTACTAAAACTGCCATCCAGAATCATTTTTTAGACTTTTAACCCATTTCCTAACAACTCTAGGTTCCAAGCTTTTGTGTGGAAACTCATTTTTGAAGTGAGAGATTTTTGGAACAGACATGAACGGCTCTTATTGTACGGGTTACATATAAAGCATTCAGTTTTATTCCCCAGCAGTTATGACCTCTGAGATACTTACTACTGGTTGCAGTATGTAATAAAGCCAGTAGTTGTGTAAACATGAATTTGCATCATAGTACATTCTGACCCTCCCACCCCCACTGCTACTAATTTATATTTCTGTTTAAACTAGAGTTGGCAAGTTCCAACTGACTTGCACAAATTAACTCGTAAACATAAGAGTATTTACGTGTGATGATGTATATGACTACATGTCTGCAGATTTTCTATGAATTATGCATCATAAAGGCCTCTGGCGCTTTTGTTGCAATTTTATAATTTGTGAAACTTGACTTTTCATGTTCCTCTTGCTGAAATATAAGTCTCAGGACACTCACTTGCAGGAAAACTTTTATTCATCAGTACTCTGACCAGGATACAAGAAATCACTACTACCAACCTTCCAAGGCTGCTAAGCAGCAGCTGTTTTTCAGATCCGTTGCAGTCCTTCACAATCCAAGACCAGCAGAGTACTGGATAGGAAGACACTAGTGGATAGGGACCATTGACAGAGGAGGTGATAGGACAGGAAGTGCTACAGTACAACATCTAGTTTGAAAACCTGGTGCAAACAAGAAGGATTTATATTGTCACGCTCCCCTGCTACTGGCCAAAGGCTTTATAGTAGGGGTGACCGCTGTTTTGCTTCTGAGTGTCCTTTATGCTATCCAGCAGCAAGGGTTGCTGGGATATGTAGTTTTTTGTTTCACTCTCACAAAAAAATGTGTTGTGGCACAAGGGTCTTTTGGAACAGATAAATTTATTATTGTTGGGTTTTTCCCCTCATAGGAGGTTCTCAGGCAAATAAGCAAAGCAATATAATTCTTTTCCAGAATAAACAGAAAAACAGGAGCAAATGAAAAGCATCAAATAAAAGTGGAAAAACTGTTTCTTCACAGCAGCACAAAACTTCCAAACAACTTTGTAATTCTTCTTACCAAAGCTTGTTTATCTTAGGAGCAGTCTTTCTACATTATACATGGAACAGTCTCTCTTATAGTAATCAGGTGAGTCAGGAATATCAGCTACGTCATTAAACATCTCCTTGCTTGCATTCTCACGGCTCTGTTTAGGAGAACTTCTTGGCTGCAATCCTGGGATAGCTATTTGCAGCTGTTCTAAGAAGACTCCACTCCCACTGACCGTGACTTCTTCTAGTTCAGGAAATGGGTTAGAACGTAAGCTCTTCCTTATGGTTGTCACATTAGCTTTAAACCATTTGTCAAAAGAGTATCTGCTAGGTGCTTTCACAGCCGTGCTACCCTGGCACCTATTAGCACTTGCTCTTAACTGTTTCACAACGTCTTCCACAAAACTCTGGCTTGGCAGTAACCCTGACGTACCTTTTCTGCTGACCTTGCTTTGTCTGTGCTCGGAGCTCTCTTCCTCTCTACAGGGAAATGGCTTTGCCCTGTCTTCAGGAAGCTCCCACAACGGCTTAGGTTTAGCTTCAAGGTAACCAGTAATGGACCCACCAGAATCCTTTTTGCCTGGGGCTGGGTTCCAAGACTCCCTCAGTTGCTGCCTTCCTTGCTGAAGTGGAATAGACACTTGTAAAGGCTTTTCCCTGCCTTCTTGTACGTCCTGATTCTCTGTGCTGCTCTGCAAGACTAGCCCTGAAGCTGGTTTAAAACGGCTTCCTTGTTCAGGCACGCCCTTCTGACTATCCAGGTGCACCTCGTTAGGGCTGCTTCCAGCTCTTACGTCATGAATCTGACTGAGCTGCATTCTCTCTGAAAGCTTCCTGCTGTCATGGAAACCTGGCTTGCTCTGGCTTTTAAAGGTGCAGTGCTCGCCCTTTTCCCCTTCTGTCTGCTCAGGAATGCTTTCGGTACCACAATATATATTGGCAACTGGGGAAACAGATGGATCAAGAAGAGACTATACTGTGCTGATGGACTACATCTCTCTGTCGCAGGGAAAAGAATCCTAAGTGAAAAATTCAGGCAGTATGTGGACAGGCATTTAAACTAGGGAAAAGGGGTGACAGATGGAGGAGGACAAGTTCAGGACATCACTCCCATCAAAAGCATAATAACATTGGAAACAGTCACACTTTTCAACTACACATCAGTGGCAAGTGGGAAGAGGCGTATGGATCAAAATCCATGCAAAATACAGACAAGCCAGTCAACAAATGCTGAAAAGCAATGAGCACAAATGCTCAAAGCCTAGCCAACAAAGTTCCTGACCTGGAAGCCCTAATGGTGGAAATGGACTTGGACATTGTGGCCATTACAGAAACATGGTTTAACGAGTCGCATGAATGGGATATAGCCATAGCTGGCTATAATCTATTTAGAAGAGAATGAAAGGGTAGAAAAGGAGGAGGAGTAGCCCTATATATCAAAAGCAATATTAAAGCTGCTGAAATGCAGGGGATGTGGGGAAAAGAAGAAGCACTCTGGATTGTGCTGGAAAGAGGAGATGGCACTGTCATCTATATTGGTGTAGTCTACAAGCCTCCAACTCAAACCGAAGAAATGCATAGCGAATTGATTATTGATATTGCAAAGATAGCCATAAGAGGGACGTGATCATATTGGATGACTTTAATCTACCCTGATGTGGAATGGAGTATTCCTTCTGCAAATCTGGAAAGAAGTAAAAAAATTGTCTGCTGTGTCTGTCTTTGGTGCTGTATCTGGAAGTGCGAAGGAGGGAAGGGGTTTCCATATGCCCCCCTTGACTGGCCTTACTGTGGTTGCTACTGCCATCTGTTTCAGCATCTGACAGATGACACTGAGGATAGCCCGTCACTGGCAGAAGTTTCCCTGCTGTATAAAATGAGCAGCTGCTACACACGGTCCATGGGTCGCAAACTGAAGGGGCGTCAAAGGGGCAGGACATGCTCCTTTGATGCCCTTTAGGCGCACCAGCAGCTACTGGTGGGAATCTTTTAGAATTTATACTACTAGAATGGGCAAGTGTAAGAACAAAGGAGGTATAAGAGGTAATGTTACTGTGTCATCTACAGGTAAAATAACTGGGCCCATTGATAAACATCTCGTTCCTTCACCTGCTGGCTAGTCCTCACCGGAAGGAGCTGCACTCAGGCCCAGTGGTCAGGCACTCCATCACATCCATTTCCTCCTCTGTCTTCTACAATGCTTGAAGGAGCCTCCCTGATTGTGAGTGAGGGTGGCTCTCCCGTACTAATAACTAAGGGCCCGATTCTGACCCACACGTACAAAGGGAAGCGCGATTCTGATCCCGCGGGGCACGTCTAGCCCCATGGGATCAGAATCATGACTAAGCATGTACGTGCAGGCCGGGACTGCGATTCAGTCCCAGCCTGCATGTACAGCCACAGTTCAACTAACTCAGTCAGGGCTGTTAAATGGAGCCGCAGCGCCATGGCACCACAGCTCCATTTAAAAGCTGCAATGCCAACTGCCAGGTTAAAGTGATTATTCCCTGTAGCTCGACCCCCGATCTGGCCTCCTAAGGCTAGGGTCGGGCTGTGGGGAATAATCCCTGGACCTCCCAGTCCCATCCGCACCCTGGCATCACTAAAAAGAAACATCCAGGGAAGTTTTTCCCTGGCCATTTCGCCGGCCCTGGATGGACAGGGCCAACATTAGAATCAGCCCTGTACGTCCAGACCGGCGACTGCCCACTGCCTGCCCACTCTCGCCACCAGGCCGCCCATTCCCTGCCCCCGACTAACTTCCCTGCATAACTAGCGGGGAAGTTAGTCGGGTGCTGCCACTATTCGTGTCTCAGAATAACCCCCTAAGCCTGTAACTCCATTGGATTCTGTGGAAGTTCTCAAATTAACTTCCAGTTGATATTATTCAACTTTTTATATTCCCACCAAGGGGTCATTTGGCTGACCCTGGCCAAGGGAATTTTGATTCGCTTCATCCATTGGTGAGACAAAATTTAACTGAACTTCTTGAAGATTTGGCTGATATAATTGCAAAACATAATAGTTACCTTTGCTATGGAGTCTGTTAAGGTTAAGTCTTGAACTTTTCCTACACCAGTACCTGTTCCGGAGGACCTGCGGTTACTCAGGCACTGATGTGGACATCACCAGGGGGTTTATAAAATCTTGGTCCCAGCCATGGGATGTGGTCGTGGGCGTGTCTCCGTGGCGGGTTCGAAGGGGCATGTCAATAGGGAACCCTTTGGTGCCCCTTTGGAGCATTGAGGAAGATTGAGGAGCGGGTGAGGCTTGTCTTTGGTTCTGGGCATAGGGAAGCGAAAAAAGAAGATGACTTTCCTGAGTTCCACTATTCCTTCTAAGTCTGTAAAAGTGCTTAGCCCTATGGACAGACATTTTGTAACTTCTCACAAGATGGAGCTTTCTTTACTGTCTGAGACTTCTGCTTCTCTGGCTGCCTCTTCCTTGATGCTGGGGGGAATTACTCCAACTCCACCTTCTGGCTTAGGTTCTATAGTAAGCCCAATAGCAATGATGGTGAAGAATGGAAAGGGATCTCCGCTGCTGAAGCATCAAGGAGTACTGACTTGGTAACTTTGGATACTTTACAAGTTCCGGTGTCCAAGTTGGTGATTTTCCCTGGGAATGGTGCCTCATCCGGGGTCTCTGGTACTCAGATACTTCAGTCATCTTCGGAGGATGAGTCCCTGAAAGATCTGTGGGACCTCTTATCTCGTATGGACGCATGTCTAACCAATCTCAAATTCTGGCTTTCCCAACACAATCTACTTATTAACCAATCCAAAACTGAGATCCTTCAAGTATTCTCCAACCCTTCATATACCCCTCCCCCAACACTCACCCTTGGCGATCTCACTCTCACTATAAAAAACCAAGTGAAATACCTTGGAATCATCCTCGATCAGAACCTCTCCTTTATTGAGCACATAAAGAAAACTACCAATACAATTTACGCGAAGTTACGCACCCTCCGGAACCTCAAGCCCCTCTTAAGCCCCAACTCCTTCCGTACTGTGTGTCAGGCCCTCACAACCCCTTCACTTGACTATTGTAACCTTATCTATCATGGCCTCTCTAAGACCACCATCCAACCTCTCCAACTTGCCCAGAATACACTAGCACGATTAATAACTAACAACCCTAGACGATCCCATATTACACCTGTCCTCTATGACTTACACTGGCTCCCAATCCAACTCCGATGCAAATTTAAAGTGCTCACCCTCATTCATAAGATTATCTCAAAAGAATCAGCTCCATGCCTTTCCCCACTCCTTGCCTTCCCTAACAACACAAGAACACGCCGCTCCTCCACCAAAAACCTTCTAACCATTCCTACATCTAAATTACACTTTAAACAATCTACCAACAACAGGGCCTTCTCTCTCTACGCCCCATCCCTATGGAATACCCTTCCCCATGACCTACGTAACTGTGAGCCACGCAGAATTCAGAAAGAGATTAAAAACCCACCTCTTCCTCGAACACTTTTCCCTACCACCCTAGTTCCTCCCCCCCTACTCCTACCCTCCTCACTAGTCCCTCCAATTGATATCCTAGTGACCCACAGTTACTTCTTATGTAAACAAATGATCCATATTATTGTAAATAATTTATTGTAAATAGTTTATTAGCTCATTAGTTCCTTATGTTACCTATGTAGCCTGTTACCTTGTTCTATGTAAACAGTTGTACAATACTGTCAGTTACGTTCCATGTAAACCGTCTTGAATTGTAGAAAGACGGTGTATAAAAACTGTTAAATAAATAAATAAATAAATAAATAAAAATCACTCTCAGGCTCACTGCAGTAGTTTTCTGCCTTTACTGTGGAGTCAGTGGCAAAGTTTACTCAACATGATGAACAAAATATTGTATTAGAATCCCATTGTGCTAAGATCAATGGTCAGCTTTCTACTTTGCAATCTGTAGCTACTTAGTCTGTTAAGGATAGCTTGGTGATTCATCGCCGTATGGAGGCTTTGGAAAATGCCTCCAGGGCATGGAATCTGCGATGTTTAAATTTTCCATGTGCACGTTTTTGTCTCCTCCGATTTTGTTTAAAAATATCTTGAAGTGTTACGTTTTCCTGGTGAGGAGAATTTCCAGGCCAATCTTTTATTTTTGCCTTGGGATCTCAACGTGTCTATTTGTTCTGAGGGGACAGAGAATATGGATCAATTGATTTCTATTGAAAGTTTAGAGTTGTCGGCTTTCTTGGAATCTTCTAAAGATAATATTCCTGTGTGGGCTACCTTATTAGTTTCCTGTCTTTCTGAGTCAGATAAAAACTTGATTATGAAATTGTACTTCAAGAAAAGGAACGAGTTATTCTGTGGGAAGACAGTTTCTATTTTTCTAGATGTATCTCTTTCCACGCAGCTGCAGTGTAAAGTTTTTCTTGTATTAAGACCTCAGGCTTTGCATTGGGGGTTGATTTTTTTCCCCTTAAATTTCCTTGTAAATGTTTGATCTCGTTGCAGGATGTTTCTTATACATTTTTTGATCCTTCCCATCTTGAGGGAAGAATGTCTGACTTTATTACTTAGTTTGGTATCCATAGTAACCCTTAGTAAGTAAAGAACTTAAAGATCTAAACAAAAACTTAAAACTAAGATACAGACAGCAGTCCAGCAGCAAGATGGGGGCTTTCCAGTCTTTTGCATTGAGTATCACATGTATGATTTTCTATCAGTTGGTGAGAGGTCTTACGTGTGCACTAGGTGCAAGGAGCTCTTTGCTCTCAGGGAACGAGTCCGTTCTCTAGAGGCTAGAGTAGCAGACTTGGAAAACATAAGAAAGACAGAGAGGTACAGAGACGAGACCTACAGGGATATAGTCCTGAAGTCCCACCTCCAGTCTGGCAGCATCCCTGTTGCCATGGAGGAGAGAGGTCACGTGACAGGAGAGCATCACCCTGGTGTGGCAGGAAGTGAGCCTCTAACTAGGACCTGTCCTCCAGGTGATGTAAAACCCTCTCGCACCGAGGAAGTTTCTCCAGGGCCATGTGCCCATGAGGGAAGGGTTAGGACAGCCGTTATAGTTGGTGATTCGATCATTAGGCATGTAGATAGCTGGATGGCTGGTGGACGTGAGGATCGCCTGGTAACATGCCTGCCTGGTGCGAAGGTAGTGGACCTCACGCGCCACCTAGATAAGGTCTTAGATAGTGCTGGGGAGGAGTCTCCTGTCTTGGTACATGTTGGTACCAATGACATAGGAAAATGTGGTAGGGAGGTTCTGGAGGCTAAAGTTAGGCTTTTAGGTAGGAAGTTGAAATCCAGAACTTCCAGGGTAGGTGGCCAATGTAATGCCTCTCTCTGATACCATAGGCAATTTTATTGATAGGTATCAAATTACTAATAGTAGCTCTGCAGTTTTATCTTTGAGTTCTCTTGGCACTCTTGGGTATATGCCATCCGATCCAGCTGATTTGTTTTAGTTTATCAATTTTTCTACTATACTCTATATTCCAGGTTCACTGAGATTTGATTCAGCTCTTCTGACTCATCACTGTTAAATACCTTTTCTGGCATGGGTAGCTTCTTTACATCTTCCTCAGTTAAGACTGAGGCAAAGAAATAATTTAGTCTCCCGGCTATGCTCTTGTCCTCCTTGAGTAGTGCTTTTACCCCTTCATCATAAAAAAAAGTCCAATTGATTCCTTCCCTGGCTCCTTGCTTCTCATGTACCTGAAAAAATTGTCTCTATGGCAAGCTTCTTTTCAAATTCTCTTTGCCTTCTTTATCAATGCCTCACATTTAACTTGCCCGTGCTTATGCTATTTCCTATTTTCTTCATTTGATCCCTATTTCCATTTTTGAAAGATTTTTTTTTGGCTCTAATAGCCGCTTTCACCTCACCTTTTAACCACGCTGGTTGTCATTTGCCTTTTTTCATGCATGGTTGTCACGCCTCTGACCACAGACTGCTGGCACACACCTAGTGGTCCCTGCTCTCTGGTCTCTAATTTGGATAGTCCAGTGTTGTCTGGATCTGACTGTACAAAACAACTCCAGGAACACACAAAAAAGGTCAGTCTTTGTTTTGCCAGAAAGTGCTCTCCCTTTAGATGCAATGTTCTCTTTGGTCCTCTGCCCCCCCCCCCCCCAAATCTCACTTATAGCAGCAGTCTCTCCAGTACACAGATAGATAACCCTAGCAGTCTATGGATAACACTTATGTCACCATTCCCCTTAAGGGAAAAAAACAAGTCCACTGTAAGACCAAGGAGTTCTGTCCAGTGAGAAATCACGAATTTGCAATCTTTGAACCTTACTCCAAAACAGCAGTCCTATCTTTTCTCACTCTACACCCTTCCTCCTCTCTTATCTCACTCTACACCCCTCCTTGGGAGCTTCCTCCTTCTGCTAGATCCCTTTTATTTGTGCCCTTCTCTGCCGCTGCCAACTCCAGACTTTGTTCATTCCATCCCATTGCTCCATATGCCTGAAACAAACTACCTGAGTCTGTGCGTTGGGTTCCTTCTCTAGCTCTATTCAAATCCAGGCTGAAAACCCACCTCTTTGAAGCTGCTTTTGGATCCTGTTGCTCCTCTTCCTCTTGTCTGCTACTTATGTGTATCTTACCATACTCTAGTCCTCAGTTTTGTCTTGATTAGATTGTAAACTCTGATGAGCAGGGACTCTGTCTTACATCTATGGGTATATTTACAGCGTTGCATACACCTTTGTAGCGTTCTACAAATGATTAGTACAGGTACATCACTGAATTTCCAGCATCCTTGGTTCCAAAGGCTTGCTAGATTATTGATTTTGCTGGACCAAAAGAGGTCAGGGCCGTACCAAGCCATAAATGCGCCCTGTGCGACTTGCACATCTGGTCCACCTACCATCCCACATTACAGATCTGTCATTTGCCCCATGCCCAGCATCTCCCCATCTTACCCCATATCTCCATGTCCAGTCGGCTGTCCCCACGCTAAATGCCCGGCCTGCTTTTGCCCCACTGCCACCAGCTTTTATGTTCTCTTGGTGGTGGTGGCGGTGGCAGCAATGGCGATGGACCTCCAAGTGAAAAAAAAAAGCCACGTGAGTCTTTCCGACTCTGCACTTGCATGTTTTCCTGTGACGTATGCTCGCATCAGAGAAGGAAAAGACCAGACCAGCCATTCAAGTGCAGAGTTGCAAAGACCCACATTTAAATGGCTGGTCTGGTCTCTCCCTCCTCTGAGCATACATCAGGGGAGGGACAGGCCAGCATGCAAGCACGGAGTCGGAAAGACCTACATGTTTGTTTTTTCAATTGGAGGAGATCTACTGCCACTGCCAAGAGAACATGAAAAGCGACAATGGCGGGGAAAGGGCAGGCAGCGTGAGGGGCAGCAGAGGCCGGCAACCACAAATATGCCCTGTGTGGCTGCACCACTCTGTTGTCCGGGTTAAGAGGTGTTGGACCATTAGTTGCTGGAAAATCTGTGGTGTACCTGTAGTAGTGATGGAAGCAGCAGTCCTGGCTGATTTGTGTTAACCATTGCTTTCCACAGCACACGTACTCTTGCTGTGGACCTGTATAACGGGATTAAAGTCCTGCCTCTTCACAATTCATTAACAAACAAAATCCTCTACCAAAATTCAGTCTTTTTGGGCTTCAAAGCCACCTTCCTGACTCCACGCTCATGAGCCCACAATGCAGATTCCCTTGCTGTGGTTTCTGTCAGGTTTGTCCAAACTGCTTTACATCTCCAGGCTGCTGGAAAGGTTAATTATTTCCAAGATGAAGCAGAGTTCTATTCAATACTGTGCTCAGAAGCACAGCACAGCTTTGTCTAAAGCTTCTTAAATAATAAGATGAAGTGTTAACTAAAACTAGCGTTCACCATTGGAGTCTCTCCCTGAGACTGAGCTGTCCAGCCACACCTCTTTCGGCCCATACTCCTGGGTTACCTGGGAGACCAGCCCATCCTTTTTCCTTAGTACTAGTAGCATGGAAAACTTGGCCTGTATTTAAAATTGTATTTATCTCTTTCTCTGTAAGCCTTAGAGATGGGGCATATACCCCATCACAGTGGGACTAGGGTGTATGCTAGGAACTATGAAAGGGCAAACTGGATGGGTCTTGTGGTCTTTTCCTGCCGTCATGTTTCTAGCTTTCTAAGGATGCATCTAGTCTGGGCTTCCAAGACTGCTTTTAAATAAAGTCCATGCCCAACATAACCTCTTGACCTCGTGGCTGCTCTTTTTAGTTTTTTCCTAGCCATTTTCCTCATTTTAAAAGTCTCCCTTTTGAAAATTAGATGCTGATACAGTAGATTTCCTCTTTATACTCACTTCAGTTACTAAGTCAAGTTATTAAGTGGTCCCAATATGCTTAGCTTGTGTACCAAATCCTGTATTCTACAAAGAACTAAATCTAAAATAGTTTCTTCTCTAATTGGCTCCACGAAGCAGTCATTTATTCCATCTAGGATCTTTACCTCCATCACCCATTATTATCTGGCCAATTTTGTTACTTTCCCTAATTTCTGATAACATTTCATCATCTGTCTGCTCTTTCTGTCCAGGCAGATGGTAGTAAACCCCATCACACGTGGAATTTCTATCCATTAAGATTCAATGGTGCCTTTGGGTTTCTGCAGAATTTTTATTCTATTTGACTCAATGCTCTCTTTACAGATAATGCTACCTCTCCACCAATTTGATCCATCCTATCATTGCGATATAACTTGTACCCTAGTAACACAGTGCCCCATTGGTTACCCTCCTTCCACCAGGTCTCCAAGATGCCTTTTGTATTTCTCTTCATTTAATGCTATATATTTTAACTCTCCCATCTTATTTTTTAGGCTTCTAGCATTTGTATAGAGATTTCAAGATGTTTGTTTGAATTGACAACTATCATAGCAGTTGACGGGGATAATTTGCAATCTTTCAAGTTTTTCTGCTCTTCATTTAAAAGTACTTGGGCTATTTTTGCCTTTATTGCAACCTGTCAGGATGCCTTTACTTCCCATTTTCGATGGTATCATTCAAGGATACCTTACTCCAAACCATATGCCCCTGAGTAACTGTCAGCTATCCCCCATTATCTACAGAAGTTTAAAAACTGCCCTGTCTCTATTTTGAATGTTAGTGCCAGCCTGGTACCATCTCATCCAGTTAAGGTGAAGTCCATCTCTACAAAATAGATTCCCCCTTTCCCAGAATGTTGTCCACTTCCTCACAAATCTAAAACCTTTCTCCTGCACCATTGTCTGATCCATGCATTGAGACTCCGTAGCACTGTTTGTCTCTTGGTTCCTGCACATGGAACAAGAAGCATTTCTGAGAATGCTACCCTGGAGGTTCTGGATTTCAACTTTCTACCTAAAAGCCTAAATTTGGCTTCCAGAACCTCCCTCCTACATTTTTCATAAGCCACTGGCATCAAATTTTTCCAGGACAACAGACGCCTTCCCAGCACTAAAACCCTATCTATCCTATCCTATGTTTGATGTCCGCCACCTTCGCACCAGGCAGGCAGGTGACCAAGTGATCCTCATGCCCAACAGCTACCCAGCTATCTACATGCCTAATTATTGAATCACCAGCTAAGACGTCCAATCTAACCCTTCATTCCTGGCAGAAACCCCTAGAAACACATCCTTGGTGGAAGCGGATGTTTGATCCTCTGAGAGGCAGGTCCTAGGTACAGGATCACTTCCTGTCACACCAAAGATATGCTGTTCTTTCAGGTGACCTTCCTCCTTTAAGGTATCACAGAGGTTGCCAGGCTGGAGGTAAAACTTCTCTATTATGTCCCTGGATGTGTCCTCTGTACTGCTGTCTGCATCTTTATATTAATGAGTTGTTTAGAGTTACCAAGACAGTAGGGATACCTAGAATAAAATAAAGGCCTTTGGGATTTTTTTGGATATTATCTGCTAATATTTTGTGTTTGCTTTCCACTGAACTGCTAATAATCTATTATTGGTTCATTACTTGCTGATCAAAATAGCCTGTGCTGACAAATTTCACTCTTAATTTGGAAAACGGACTAAAAATTAAGGATGTGCCTGTGTTAGATGAGAAAAAGAATAACTACTTGTCTGTTTTTTTTTGTTTTAAAACTATAAGGCTTAACTATAAACTAGGGCAAAGTCATTCAAAATCTTTAATTTAAGTACCTACTTGTCTGTTTTGTTTTAAAAATCTACACAGTGTAACTACAAACTAGGGTAAATGGATTCGAAAGCCAAGTCAATAAGTGATTTGTGCTCTTAGAGTCTTCAGCTGTCCTGAATGAAACTGCTCAGCTGATATTTGAAGCTGACTAGTACCTGGATGGATGGTCACCTTGGAATGAAGGCCTGACAATCTACTTCCAATTGCATCTTGCCTGGAAAACCGAGGGGCTGGGTCAGCATTGACTCAATGGCACACGTTGCATTGCATATTCCTGCTGACGAAGGCTTCGATTATTTCTCTTCTGAAAGGTTACTTTTGCAAACGAGTTGGATAAGAGAGATGTTCTGCGAGCTTACTTTAAGAAGAAAGCAGTCCTTTTTTGTGGAGCACCATTTGAAATTTTTCCTAATGTTTCACCCTCGACTCAGTTATGTAGGAAGGCGTTTTTGGGGTGGAAGCCTTGGGAATTGGGCATGACATGCTTTGGGATTCTGGAGGGTACGTTCTCAGTAGGCGTGCACATAGGCGGAGTTTGGGGAGAGCATGGGTGCAGTACGCAAGTATAAAAAGGTAATCTAGGTACTCAAGGGCGGGTATGAATGCCTGTACCTGCAGTGTAGGCAGGTGTTATGCTATTTACACTAGTATTTTGTAAAGATACATAGGTGCCTATGTGTCTTTCTAAAATTGCATCTATGTAGGTGCCCACATTAAACGCTTCCTGTAAAGTTAGACATTGTCTTTTGCCTCTTGCCTGTTACACCGAAGCAGGCCTTGTGGGGTGAGCCTTGAAGTACCAACCCAGTCTTTGTGCAAAGGCCAAAGAGGATCTATTGTGCTTATTTTCTGTAATTCTAAAAAGGTAGTGAGTTCCAGGTCTGCAGGGATTGAGCCCAGAATTACCAAACTGGGGCCCACAAGAAAGAAATCCCAGAATTTGGGTAGGTGAGAATTCCTAGTCCTGAAACCTGCTCGACTCGGACTGTTGAGGGTCCTGACACTCAAGTGTCTTGTACAATCAAGAAAGCTAATAACCACTGGGGTAGTAATCCAGTTGCCCCAGGGTGATGCTCAAAGAGCTGAGCTGAGCTGAGAGGAGAGGAGAGGGGGAAAAGTGCTTAATTGGCATTTTTTCAAGGAACAATGAGAGTTACAGAATAAGAATCTGAGGTGTTTTACAGGCCATTTGCATCTCAGAAGAATGAGTCTCTGACTGTGAGTCCAGAGTGTGGAGGAAGATGAATACTGATACTTTGAAGCAGAAAAGATCCTTGATTGGAGACTGGAAAAAAGGAGCATGGAGAGAAGGATAAATGAGAGCATTCTCACACTTACAGACATTTATCTTCTTACATATTAGCTGTGAATATAATAGTTTTTTAAATGACCTAGGGGGTCATTCCAGAACACACATAAAAGGTTTGTACATTCGGCGGGGACGATTATGTGCCAAAAATGTCCCTGACCATGTTCTGAAACATTGCCGATATGCATATCCATGGCGCTAGCACAGGGATCTCAGAACGCGGGCGGAAGAGTGCAGAACGGGGGCATGGTCGGCCATGGAAATGTAGAAAGCGTATTCAGGAAAGGCCCATGTACGTATTAAGTGTGTCCTGGAAACGTCCACGTTATTCCGGCTGAAACGTGGTACAAGGCTAGGACTTAGAAATAGTCTGTTGTGCTCTGCAATGCATCCCATATAGAAGAATGGTTGTGACGAGTATGTTTTGAACCGGTGTGACTGCAGTCTGGAAAAATACAAGATGCAGTCTTAAGGTACAGGGAGCAGAGGTGAGGGAATGTTGTAAGGTAAAGAAACATTTTTAAACATCCTTCCAGAAATATTAACAAGAGCAATAATGTTTATTCAGGCTATGCACTTATGTGCTGTTTGCTAAAGGAGCCAATCTGCAGGACCCTAACAATTCCCCTGTTCTGGAAAATGGGACTGATGATGCAGGGGATAGTACGGGCATGAGCAGGGAAAGGATTCCTTTTTGGGTGAGAAACGGAGATCATAGTTGTCGTCCTGGTATCCCATGCATTTATGTTATGTCATAGCTGTTATGTATAGGTTCAGGGCATCTTTTTTGGCAGAATCATATTTTTGTGACAGAAAGTGAGTGTGTGTGTGGTTTGAGGGGTACAAAGAGGGATCTGGCTGCCCCAGCTGGATATTAGCCCCTTTGATTTTCTGTATGCATACAAAACTGAACTGGATCTGACTTCGTTGGGGTGAGTGAAAAGCGCTTGGAAAGAGAAAGAAACGACTACTACTGCTGCTTATTATTTGTATAGTGCTAAGGTATATGCAGCGCTATACATGTCAATGTGAGAGAGAATTCCTGTTCAGTAGAGCGTACAATCTATACAAGACAGACAAATAAAACAAACAGGGGACTGGGGTAAAAGTAAGGGGAAATGGTTATAACATACATGGGTGATAAACAGGAGAATATAGGGGGGTGGGAGAAGACATCAGGATTCAAAAGCATCCTCAAAGCGGTGGGATTTTAGTCTGGATGTGAATAGGACCTGACTGAGCCTGATGTCTGTTCCAATCATACGAGGCAGCAGAGTGGAACGGAGAAAGTTTGGAGTTAGCAGTGGAAAAGAGAGGCAGAGATAAGAAGGGTTTTTTTGATGGGCAGAGTCCCTAAGGGGGATATGTAGGGAGAAAAGAGAGAGGAAATGAGGGGCCAAAGAATGAAAGCACTTATAGGTCATTAAAAGAACTTTGAACTGGATGTGGAAATGGATATGGAACTGGTGAAGTGACTTGAGAAGAGGGATTACATGAGTGTAGCAATGCTGGTGGAAGATTTGTCATGTGGTTGAATTTTGAATGCTTTGAAGGGGAGAGAGATGATGCAGCCTGCTTCTTGCTTGTCTTCCCCTGTACTAGTCAAAACAGGAAGTGACTAGAGAGTGAATAAGCGTCTTGGTAGTGTGTTCAGAAAAGAAGGGATGAATTTTGCTGATGTTATAGAGAAAGAAATGATGGGTTTTAGTTATCTGTTGGATATGTGGGGAGAAAGAGAGAAAAAGAGTCAAAGACAAACCCAAGGTTGCGAGTTGAGGAAACCATGGAGGTGACAGTTATCCATAGAAAGAGAGAAATGAGAAATGGGGAGGTGGGTTTAGGGGGAAAGATAATGAGCTCAGTCTTGGCCATGGTTCAGTTTCAGACAACGGAGGGGCATCCAAGTAGCAACAACAGATAAGCAGGCTGATACAGGCAGGTGTAGAGATGTAAATCTGAGAGTGATGGTACTGAAAACCATGGAAAGAGATCAGGGCACCAAGGGAATGAGTATAGAGAGAAAAAAAGAGGTCCCAAGACAGAGCCCTGAAAGTGGGATAGCAATGGAGGAAGATCCACCAGAACACACACTAAAGGGGCGATAGGACAGATAAAAAGAAAGCTAAGGCAGAATAGAGCCCCTAAATCCAAGTGAGAACAGGGTATCTCAGAGAAGGTGGTGATTAATGTTGTCAAACGCAGCAGATAGGCTAAGAAGGATGAAGATTGAATAAAGGCCCTTGGATCTGACCAGGAACAAATCACAAGAGACTCTGGAAAAAAATGGATGTTTATATATTTTAAGATACCTTACTGTGGTAAGCGTGGGGTGCGATGGGAAGCGTTTTTCATTAAAACACAGGCCAGACAACAGTTCAGAGAAAACAAACCAGCTGAAACACATGGCCTGCCATGGGCACCATGCCTCCTACAGAGGTCAGCCACCCTAGGCAGCTGTCTAGTACTTAGTGGACAGACCGGCCCTGGAAAGGAGAATGAACATTTTATAGTCCAATGAGTTGCAAGACCTGAGGCAACATAGTTTTACCAAAAGCAAATCATGGTATACCGATCTCTTTGATTTTCTTTGACTGGATGACCAGAGGCCTATATCAAAGGCATGCACTGGAGGTGGGCTGCTTGGATTTTAGCAAAGCTTTTGATACTGTTCCTCAAAGGAAGCTCATGAATAAACTGAGCTGCCTAATGTTAAGACCCAAAGTGGTAAACTGGATTAGAAATTGTAAAAGGAATTCACTTAGTCAACTCTGTTCAAAATATTTGTGAGAAATATTGCCAAAGGGTTCGAAGGAAGTTTGCTTTTTTGCAGATGATACAAAGATATGCATCTGACTGGACATCCCAGAAGGAATAGAGCTCACAAGAATGGATCTGCAAAAAAATAGAAGAATGGTCTAATGCTTGGCAGTTAAGATTTACTTTTAAGAAATGCGCTTGGGGTGCAGAAATCCAAAGAAGCCCTATGTGCTAAGAGAGAAGCTTTTGTGCAGGAGAAAGACCACAGAGATCCTGTCTGAGGATCTTAAGGTGACAAAACAATGTGATACAATGTTGGCCAAATCCAGAAGGCTGCTAGACATAACCAGCATCAAGGAGGAGGTGACAAGTCCCCTGTACGGGTCATTGCTGAGGCCTCCTTTGGAATATTGTGTCCAGTTTTGGAGGCAGTTCTTCAGTAAGGATATAAAATGCGAAGCACTTCAGAGGAAAACAACCAAAATGGAATAGGGTCTGTGTCGGAAGACATATAAGAAGAGACTTGAAGACCTGAACGTGTATACCCTAGAAGAAAGGAAGGACAGAGGAGATATTATACAAATGTTCACATTCCTGAAAGGTATTAATGAACAAACAAACCTTTTCCAAAGACAGAACAACCGTAGAGCTAGAGGAAATGAAATGATGCTGCAAGGAAGTAAGGGTAACATCAGAAAAGTTGGTGGATGCCTGGAATGCCCTTCCAGTGGAGATGGTAAAGACAAAAACAGTGCATTGGATAAACAGAGGATTCCTATACAGCAAGAGGATGGCATCTAAATATAGAGTATTTGCACTCAAAGCAGAGAGTAACCTGCATGGAGCGGCAGTTACAACCCTAAACTCCTTATCTGCTGGCATTTACTATGTATGTTACTATTTCTGTATTAAAATCCCCACAAAATCAGCTACTACTACTACTACTGATCATTTGTATAGTTCCAAAAGGCGTACACAGCGCTGTTACACAGACATGTAAAAGATGGTCCCTGCTCATTAGAGCTTACAAGTTACTTAAGACAGACAGCACAATAGCTGGTGACAAGGAAATATCTAGTGGAATGGTAAGGAAACGCATAGTTGGAGATCAGGAGACTATGGGGTAGATTCTGACCCATGTTTATCGGGGATATGCATCCGTAGTGGACAAATATGCACTGCTAAATGTCCGGGTCTGATTCCCACCATAGAGCTCCCCACATGTACAGCAGAGATGTGCGGGGATCTCTGTGCCAGGGTGGGAGGGGACATTCTGGAGGAGGAGCAAGGGCGGGTCAGAGGTGTGAACCTCAGTACGGACATACAGGGCTTATTTTGGTGACTGCCCTGTAGTCTGGCCTGGTTTAATTAGGTGGGGGACTCTTCCCTCCCCCCCCCCCCACGATGTCGGTGGCCATCAAGACCGGGACCACCAGAAGAGGTGAGAGGGCCAGGGGGTTCTCCGCAGCCCAGTCTCAGCCCTGGAAGGCCCAATCGGGGATTGGATGGCGGGGAAAACGGACTTTGCTGCTGATGTGGGCAATCGGGGCTCCTGCATGGAGCCGCAGGGCCATGGTGACAGGACTCTAGTGCACCGCGGCTCCATGCAGGAGCCCAGACTGAGCTAGCCAGGGAAATACCTGGATGTGCTGCGGGTCAGAATCGGGCACCCCATGCCAGTCCAGGCCCATTGCACCTGATTCTGATCCCACGGGATGTCTAGCCCCTGCAGGATTGGAATCGGGTGCAAATCCAGCCCATCCAGATTTTGGACATCCGAACAGACTGGACGTGCCCCAATTGGAATTGGCTTCTATGCAAATCAGCATCCGAAAGCGGCCTCGAAGAAGTGAGTTTTTAGCCTGTATCTGAAAAATCTGGAATATTCTAGATCAAGCAGATGATGATGATGTAAGAAATCAGTGAACCGAGAGGTGACTGTACTTTTGATTTTTAGTAAATTTACAGTGGCTTTATAGCTTTTGCAAAGTGTAGTATAAAGAGTCATTTTCTTCAGGCTTATGTGAAGATGGTTTCTAAAGGTTGCAGCATTTGTCCCATCTAAAGGGACCTATTAGTTGTCTAAGTTCAAATTGGGGACCCTAAGCAAAATTTTGCTGAGGGCCCTTCAGAATTTCTTCTGTAAAGCCTTGTGTGGTCAGAATGAGCAACTATACTTACTTTTCATACTATTGCAATGCCCCGTCCTGATCTGTTTATTCAGTTAAGTGACCTTATCTCACCCTGCAGCCGGAGAAGGCACGAGTACATGGGAATGATTAAGGACACTAATGGTGCTTCTGAAGAAGATAGGTAAAATATTGAGAGGGCTTCAAAAGCAAGCTTTTCCTCAGCAACTGTTTTTTATCATCAGCATGAGAGAGTGAGCCTGTTTCCTCAGAGAGTGAGTGTGATGGGCCTCCCAGAAATAATTCCCAGATAAGATCAGCGGGACCTTATAAATTTATTTTATGTGCCCTGAACCAGCTAGCTAGGTCAGAGGGGTTCGTTTTACAGTAATTGTAATTTTAACTATTTATCATTTTGTGTAATAACATTTTTTACTTTGTTTATTAATTGTTATTTGTTTACACAATCTTGGTTAATCAGTTGTTTGTTCTCACCAGTGACACATACAGAGGCATTATATCCTTTTTTTCCATTAGCTATGTCTCCTCCATGTACATGCAGGAATTCTTTTTTCTCTGATCAATAACTTATCACACTGTTTCATTACTTTGAGATCATCACATATTATCATTCTGAGGTCTCTGTCCTGGTGGGTGAACACTAGTATTTCACTTACCATTATGTACTGCTGTCTTGGATATGTTTTAAGTTCAGAAGCAAGAATTTGCAATTTTTTGGGTTGAAGCTTAGCTACCAGTTACTGTACCACTCCTTTAGGCTTCCCAAATCTCTTCTCATACTGCTTACCCCCTCGGATATCTTAGAGGTCTGAGGGTGAGGATGGGCAAACTATAGTCTGCAAGCCAAAACTGGCCCACAGGCGCAAAACATTTGGCCTACTGCCTTGCAACAAAAACAAATGGCAAACAGCCCACGAAACCCCTCCCATGACCTGTCATCACCTACTCGCAGCTGCCAGTAATGCAGATCCTCCGACCTCTAAACTGTCGTTAAGTCGTTAATCTGAGCTGGCAGGTCATGTTTAATAATGAAGAAATACCTGCCAGTTCAGAGCGATGATGATTTAAAGGCCGAAAGGAGATCTTCATTACTTGACGGTCACAGAAAATAGGAAATCCGACATGCAGCTCAGAGCACAGTGGAGGCCGTGAGGAGGCCTCCTCCACTCATTGGCTTCCCACTCCAGTCACAATTCCCAATGTGCCCCTCGAGAACAAAATGTTGCCCACTCCTGTCTTAGCAGAATGTGTACTAAAGTGCGCTAACGGTTAGCATGGGGTTTACCATGCGCTAAGCATGCTGTGTTGATAGCCTAGGCAGGTGTGATAAAAATCCTATGCTAAGCACTTTGTACATGTTGGGCTAGAATGGTTGGGTTTGGGGTGGAAGGTGGGTGTTGACAGCACATCGCAG
Source organism: Ichthyophis bannanicus (assembly GCA_033557465.1). Lineage (NCBI taxonomy): Eukaryota > Metazoa > Chordata > Amphibia > Gymnophiona > Ichthyophiidae > Ichthyophis > Ichthyophis bannanicus. The sequence continues at coordinate 359,499,675 of CM066033.1, forward strand.
TAAGCATGGACAACATTAGCGCATGTTAACCGTTAATGTTGCCATTAATGCAGGTGCACTTACTGCATCCTCAGTGCGTGGTGGGAATTACATCACCATTAAGTGCGCTTGCCATTTAGCGCAGTGAGGCAAGGCCCCACACCAATTTGGGTTTCGCCCATTCCATGGAGTAGAAACTCTACTAATCACCCTAATGGATTTCCTCATCAGAGGTACAGATGACAACAACCAAGGCTTCCTACTTCTATTTATAGATATTTCTGCCGCATTTGACAATATTAACCACTCCACACTGATCAACAGACTTCAAAGCTTAGGTATAGGCGGGACTGTACTGGATTGGTTCAAGTCCTACATATCAAACAGATTAATACGCGTACAAATCGACCAAGAAGCATCAGAACCATTCCCTCAAGGCCAAGGAATACCCCAAGGGTCAGCCCTCTCCGCCCTCCTGTTTAACCTGTATCTACAACCAATAACAGACATATTTAAAAAACATAGGATTAACCACTTTATTTACGCTGACGACATCATGCTCGCTATCCCTATAACCACTAAAAACCCCTCATATGATACTCTATCAGAATGTATGACTGAAACCTCCTCCTGGTTAGAATATAACTACCTCAGCATCAACCTCAAAAAAACGGAAGCAATGTTCGTAACGAGGTCATCAAACACAGAGAACACCTTCCCTGAAACAATCACAATTAACAAAACATCCATACCTGTTAGAAAGGAAGTAAAATATTTAGGTGTTATAATAGATCACACACTCACCATGCTACCACACATAAAACAAACCGTAAAAACTATCTACTACAAGCTAAAAACTATACAGCATCTAAGGCCACTCCTAGAAACACAAGATTTTAGATCTGTAGTAAATACACTAATCACCCCCCACTTCGACTACTGCAATAGTCTATTAATAGGCCTCCCTCAAAAATACACATACCTTCTTCAAAGAGCTCAGAACATCTGTGCAAAAGTAACAGCCAAAGCACGTCTAACAGACCACGTAACCCCAATACTGCTAGAACTACACTGGCTCCCAATCAACAGCCGAATCAGATACAAAACTATCCTAACAACCTTTAAACTCATAAAAGACATAGCCCCCTCACATCTATCCACACTTCTGCAATCACCAAACAAAACTAGATCACACAGACAAAATGAAGCCTACTCTCTCATCACACCAAAAGCCATCAGGAAGACAAAGAAAACTACTAGCTCCAGAGCTTTCACTTTCACTGCCCCTACGCTATGGAATGACCTCCCAATAGACCTTCGCGTCATAAATGACCTCTATCAGTTCAGGAAAGAGCTAAAAACTTACCTCTTTACTGAACACTTTGAAATCCCATATTCCCCAAAACACCTCCATAACCATGGTAATACACACACGAACCCCCCTACTCAAAACTAACTCCCCTGTCATTAACCCTAAACACTTCCCCGATTTACGTCAAAAAAGGAAATAAATTCCATAACATACACAACCACTGTAAATATCCAATGTAAATAATAAGTTAATGGATGTTTGTATTATTAGTACAACTTGAAGTTGAAGTTTTGTTCAATGTAAACAGTTAAACTCAACCGTTCATTGTAAATAGTTAAATCTAATTGTTCAATGTAAATGTATACATCTGTGTACAGTTGTTAAAATGTTCCCTGTAAACCGCCCTTGATCGCTGGAAGGGGCGGTATAGAAATATATACATAAATAAAATAAATAAATAAAAATAAACATGGTAAATGAACGGAGACAGGTGGGCGCGCTCCCAGCAGACTTTAGTCAAGGCTGGCCCAACCATCAGGCAGCCAGGCATCACCAAGGGCGGCAGCTTCTGGGGCAGGAGGCAGCAAAGAGCAGGACATAAGGTTTGCCTAAGGCGCTAACACCTTGAACCAATGCTAGGGCCAGCCCTGACCTTTGTAAATATGTCCCTTAGTGCCTTAAGCAACCCCATTTACTAATATACAGCCATGCACATTGCTGGGAAATTCTCATAATCTTGGGGAAAAGAGAATTCTTTGGCTTAAGCTGATAAAATCTGTCTGTTTAAAATTCTTTATTTATTAAGCTAGGGTATATTTTTAACAAACTCTCCGTGATGTTAAAGTCGGTTAGGGTATAATTTTAACAAACATTCTCTCAGTGAAGTTAAACAGACAAATTCTCAGTGTTTTTCCCTGCCCTCCACCCAGCTTCCACCCACCCCAAGGACGATCTGATTTATTGGCTCTTAAGCTAGTTAAGAGGAAAGGAGGGAAATTTAACACTGTCAGGTTTAACTGGTTACCTTCATCAGTAAGTTCTTAGGAATAGATTAATTCTTGGTCCTTGTAGTTCATCCTACAAAAAAACACTGCCAACCCTTAAAGACATCCCACTCAAAATAAGCCTCAACACCATGATTGATAAATGGAACTCTGTCATAACCAGTGCAGCCACAACACCTCCACAAGCTTCGCCCTCAAAGCAACAATACCACGTGCCCTGGTACTCCACTGAACTCCATGACCAAAAACGTGCACTCCGCCAAATTGAATGCCGATGCAGGAAATCCAAAGACCCCGAACTGAAGCCATGTACCTGGACCAGCTTAAAGTATTTTGCAACAATACCATTAAATCCAAACATAAATACTACAGCAACACACTCCTCTGAGCACTCCACAAACCCAGAGAGCTCTTCAATCTGGTGAAATCCCTCACCAGGGACCCCATCCAACCACATCAGGACAACACTGAATCCACAGGACATGCTAAGCATAGCTCAACCACTCATGCCGTGCCCCAAATACCTACAACAGACAACGCTCCCGAGGCCAAGCAACCATGGACCACATTCAGAAATGTAAAACCCGAAGAATTTGACACCATCATTTCTCAACTCAACACAACCACCTCTCCAATTGACTCTTGCCCATCACATGGATGAAATCTACAAGAACTCCTCTCCAAGTCATCTCACACATGCTCCACACTTCCTTCTCCCATGCTAGCCTCCCCCCTCTCATCCTTAAGAAAGCCTCAATCCAACCTCTACTAAAGAAACCCCACTTAGATGTATTTTATTTATTTAACAATTTTTCTATACCGCCTTTTCGTTCAATCAAGGCGGTTTACAATAAACTTCAACTTATACAAAGAACTTGCAAATATCAGCTTATACAAAGAACTTGCAAATATCAACATTATAACTTCAAAAAACCTGTAACATTATCTAAACTATATACATCTTACTGAGAGTAATGGGATGTTTGTATGGTGTGAATGTCATGGCTTGTGTAAATCTGCTTGTGGAGTGATTGGGGTGATTGGTGGTCTTCATTGAATTGTTCAATGAATAGGGTGGTTTTGAGCAGCTTCCGGAATTCTTTTATATCTGTTGTTGATTTTAGATTATCTGGGAGGACATTCCAGATAGCAGGGGCAGCAAGAGAGAAGTCTTGCATGGATGTGGATTTGTTGGTTCTTGTGAATAGAGTAGGTGTTGGTATATTGTTTTTGGTGCTGTTTCTATCTGGTCTTTTGCTTGTTTTGGCTCTTATGAGTTCCTGTAGTATTCCTGCTGAGATATTGTTTTTTAATTTTAAAGATGGTGAGTGCTGATTTATATTTTGCCCGTGAGGAGATTGGTAGCCAGTGCAGATCATGTAGTATTGGAGTTATATGGCCTTGTATTGAAGCGCTAGCAATAATGTGGGCAGCAGTGTTCTGGACTATTTGTAGAGGACGGGTGGTTTGTTTAAGAAGACCTTAGTATAGTAGTATATTACAGTAGTCTAGCACAGGTGTAATGATGGCCTGGCATACTGTGTGGAAATGTTCTTTATTGAGGAGAGGTTTTAGTCTCTGGAGCGTTGCGAGTTTGAAGAAGGCTGTTTTGGATATCTTGTTGATATGCGGTTGGAGGATGAGTTGCTTGTCTAGAATCACTCCAAGGTATCAGACTTCATCTTTTATTGTTATCGGTGTATTGGATATGTTGATAGAAGTAGGAGGAATGAATGTGGAGTCTCTCGTAATGATGATTGCTTCAATTTTTTATGTTGATGTTTAAGTTGTTGCTAGTTAGCCAAGTCATCATTTCTTGAATGCAGATTGATATAGTGGTATAGTCTGGGGAGTCCAGTTGAATAGGGGTATATGCCATGATATCAGCATATATGACGTATTGTATCTTGTATTAAATATTTTGCATATAGGCTGAAAATAGATGTTGAAAAGAAGAGCTGATAGTGATGAGCCTTGGGGAACTCCTTGAGTAGTCCTGAAGGGTGCTGAAGTGAGGTTCCCAGATTTTACTTTCTGCTGTCTGTCTTCAAGGTATGATTAAAACCATTTAATAGTGGTATCTTGTAGTCCAATCTCCATTAGGCGCTTCAATATGATGTGATGGGAAACTGTGTCAAAGGCTGATGATATATCGATAAATATTAGTAAGAAGCCCTGCTTTATCTTGTCTATTCCTTTGATTATGTTATCAGATAGATGTATGAGTAGTATCTCAACGCCATGTTTTGGATGGAATCCGTGCTGGTGGGGATCTAGTGGGGCAGATTCATCAATATGATCTTGGAGCTGTCTCTACAATTTTTTCAGTTATTTTAGCCAGGAATAGGAGGCTGGATATTGGGCGGTAGGTTGAAGGGTCGGTACTGTTGGATGAGGTGGTTTTAGGAATGGGGCAGATAGTAGATTGCCTGAGTGCTTTTGGCATGTAGCCCTGAGTGAGAGAGGTGCTTACTATCATTTGGATGAATGTGTTGAATTCTTCTTTGGTGGATTTAATCCAAGTCACCGGGCAGGGGTCTGATGGAGAAGTGGCGGTGTTTAGAGCAGTGATGGTTTGTTCTATTTGTTTAATAGATAGAATACTGAAGTTCTTCCATTGATTGGTAGTTGTGGAGCCATCTGTAGTTGGTGTGTCCATAAAAGAGATGTTCTTATGGGTTGTGATGGTACTGTTCTTGGCTATTAGATAATCAGCAAAGGTTTGTGGATGCATCTTGCTTTCGTCTTTCATGGTCGGGTCATTTGTTAGGGTGTGAACGATGTTGAAGAGTTCTTTAGGTTTATTGCAGGCTTTTAGTACAAGGGTTGTGTGGCATTGTTGTTTGTTTATTAGGTTATTGTAATCTTTTTGCATCTCGTGGTATTGTTTCAATGTAGTTTCTGATTTGTTACGTCTCCAGTGACGTTCCAGTTGTTGTAATTTTCTTTTGGATTCTCTTATTGTGTTAGAGTACCATGGTGTAGATCTGGGCCTGTTTTTGTTGTGGTGTGAGTTTATTCGAGGTGTGAGTTGAGATGCAGCAAGGATGGTGGTATTCCATGCGTTGATGGCTTCGCCCAGATCGGTGAAATCTTGGGGTAGGGACTGCACGGTATCTTTGAGGAAGCGCTCTTTGTTAAAAGCTTTGAAGTGTCTGGTTGGCTGTTCCATTTTCCGAGCTGCCTGTTGGGTATTGTAGTGGAGCTCAAATGATATGGCATGGTGATCTGACCATGGTATTGGTGTAGTTTTAGGTGGTGTCATGAGACCTTGATCTAGGGTGTTAGTTGGTAAGAATATGCGATCTGGTGTAGAGCCAGAGCGATGGGATGGGCCTGGTAAGACTTGCTTGAGTTGAATGGATTCCATTGCTTTGTGAAAAGCGATTTCAATTGTTGAGGCAGATGTGAGGTTTCAGTCTCCTAGCACAATGAAAGTCTTGTGTGGTGAGTTAGCTGCATATATCATATCCAGGGTGTTGGATGTTTCCTTTGTTGGTGGGTCAGTATATCAGGCAGATGGATAGATGTTTATTTTCAGTGTTGATGAATTTACAGTGTTCAGAGCTTTTGGAGGTTGACGTCTTCAGCCTTAAGTCTGTTCGGGCAAGGATTAATACTCCACCTCCTCGTTTGTGGGTTCTTGGGCAGTTGTATGCTGTGAATGCTGGTGGTGTTATTTGGTTCAGTATTACCTGGTCTGTATTCTTGAGCCATGATTCAGTAATGCATAGGATGTCAATGTTGCTTTCATGGATGTAGTTGGTAATAGTGTTTTGTTGCATATTGATCTTGTATTTATCAAGCCTATGGTTATGTGGGTGGTATGTGGAGAGTGTGACTGAGATATGGATGTTAGTGACCATGGCTTTGTTTGAATGTATCTGGTAGATCTCTTGCTGGGGGGTATGTAGTAAGCAGATGTGTGTATAGGTTGGTCTATGGTAGGGAAGTATGATATATATATGGGCGGAGCTTGTAAGGCTGTAAAGTAGCTAGTGTAGTAAAATGCATTTGTTTGGTAAGAGCATAGGGTAAGAATTAGTATAAAAGCATACATTTGTTGGAAGAATGTTCTTTTGTACATTTGCTGTCCGTACAAGAGTTTGTAGCAGGAAGAGCATGAGGGTGTTGATGTTCTATGTTAGTGTCCTCCGTCTGGGGTGCGCTACTCACCGCTGGTTGGTTAGATCCCAGCTCACCTACCTCATACAGACCCATTGCCAGTGTATCTCTCCTCTCAAAGATCATTGGAAAGACTGTCCAAATCCAGCTGCAAGAACATATCGAGCTACATGCACCCTTCGACACACACCAGCACGGGTTTCACCCGAATCACTGTGCCGAAACCTTGCTGATCTCCCTACTATAAACTCTCATCTCTGGAATGGAATGAACCACCAGTGGCTTCATATTACTATTTTTAGACATCTCCGCAGCCTTTGACATCGTTTGCCACCAAACGTTACTCAACCAACTTCACAGCATTGAAGTACAGGGAAAACCTCACACATGGTTCCAATCATACCTCTTTCAACGCACTCAACAGATAAGAATCGGTCAGCTTGCATCAGCCCCCTTCACCCTGCCTCAAGGAGTCCCCCAAGGATTTGTTCTCTCCTCTCTACTCTTCAACATTTACATCTGGCCTCTGTGCATGACCATCTAGAGCTTCAACATCAGCTACCAAATCTATGCTGATGACATAATGATCTTCACTCCATTCTTCACATTCGCTCCTGACTACTCAAAACTCATTGCCTGCTTTAAAGAAATAGTCAACTGGCTCCAGCTCCACAATTTAGCAGTTAACTTCGGCAAAATGGAGATCCTACATGTCACAAAGGACCCCACTTTCACACCCCCTCATCCATCAGATTCAATAATTTGGATCTTCAAGTCAAGAACCAAGTCATATTTCTCGGCATCACCCTGGATCAGCAGCTGAACTTACAAGCTCACATCTGGAACACCACTAAGTTAGTCTACTTCATACTCGGAACTCTACACAACCTACACCCCCTTCTAGCCCCGGAACACTTCCGTTCTGTATGTCAAGCTTTCATCACCCCCATCCAATGTTTCCTCTAATTTTCTGTAGGCTGTGTGCACATAAAATATCAGCTGTGCAGCTTTTGAAGGAAGGTTACATTTTTGTGCACCACATAACGACACTCAGAGTTATATACTTTAAAATTTGACTACACGTCAGAATACAGTATGTACACCACATTGATTGCACTAGAGAATATTGTAGAACTTGTGAAAACCATAAATACACAACAACTTTTCAATTTTAAGGACGTCTGTGTTGTTTTCTATCAGAATCAGAACCGTAATTTTTGTGCACTCTGTTGTAAAGTATGTGCGCTCACTCGGCGAGGTGTGTGCACGCACACACGCGCAGAGCTTAGAGGGAATAGTGCCCCCATCCTCGACTACTAACAACTCTATATACTAGGTGCTCCCCAAATCCACCATCCTTCCGCTACAACTCCCCCAAAACACTGCCGCATGCACATCCTCTGAGCCACCAGACACACCCACACCACACCCTTCCTAAAAACTCTCCATCAGCTTCCAATAGTTTCCAGAATCAAGTATAAAATCCTTACCATCATACACAAGGCCTGCCACCACATCACCTCCGTGCAACTTCAGATGCTTATCAGCAGCCCCAAGACTAACAGACCACGAAGGCTGAGCACCCAAAACCTACTCAACCTACCTTCACAGATTTACAAGAGCACTCAACACACTCGCAAAGAGCCTTCACGCTATACACCTCTACCCTCTGGAATGCCTTACCCCCCACACTATGGGGTATACAATCTCACCAGGCCTTCAGAAAGAACCTGAAGATTTACCTCTTTGAAGAACACTTCAGCACTGATCAGCCATTAGACACCCACAGCAGGATAACCTCCATCTAGCAGACAAAATTCCTTCTATCCCACCCCTGTAGGCACCTTCCCATGAGCAGTCCCCTCCTAAACTACTCCTAACTACCATGTTAGCAACAAGCCCTCGTTATTTTGATGCTCAATAAAATGTTCTCAACATTGCTGCTTTATCTCACTTAGTCGCACTCCCATTGCTAAAATCTTGATGTTGTGATATAATTTTACCATTGCACATTGTTCATTGCACACCATTTTGACTGGTAGAAAAAAGGTATAGCAAAACCACTTAAATAAATAAATATTAAACAAAGTCCCTTAAACATATTGGGTGTGATTCCGTCCCCTGCCGGCTAGGAGATCTTATTCCATTTCCGAGGTGGAATAAGTTCCCCATTCAGGCTGCCGGCCCCAGACATATAGGGTGGACATTGGAATTGCCCTGTATGTCCAGGGCCAACGACCGCCCATTGCCCTCCCTAATGCGGCCTCCGATCCGCCCCTTTCCTGTCCCTGTCTATCTTCCCCATACAACGAGTGATGAAGTCAGTTGGGTTCGGAAAAGGGCCCAGTTAGCGAGAATGGACATCCCAATTGGACATCCACTCCTGCTATTCGTGTCTCGGAATGACCCCAATTAGGTATATTTATATTGGTTCAAGTAACCCTATTGCCCTAGCAACTTTAAACAACTGAACAACTTTCAGCAGCTAGCCAAATCATTAATACCAAAATGCAGATAGCAGTCCAACAGCAAGATGGGGGCTATCCAATCTTTTGCACTGCGTGTTGCATGTATGATTATATTCCAGTTGATGAGAGGTCTTGTGTGTGTACTAGGTGCAGAGAGCTTCTAGCTTTCAGGGACTGAGTCTGATCTTTGGAGGCTAGAGTAGCTGACTTGGAAGAGTTGAAGCAAAAAAGAGATATAAAGACATACAGGGACATACTTTAGTAGAGAAGTCCCACCTCAGTCTGGCAGCCTCTGTATTGCGATGGAGGTAAAAGGAGGATAACCAATGGAACACTGCAATACCTGGGTACAAATTATATTGTAATGACAGGATAGATCAAATTGGTGGAGTGGTGGCGCTATATGTTAAAGAGGGCATTGAGTCAAACAGGATAAAAGCTTTGCAGGAAACAAATTCATTGTAGAATCTTTATGGGTAGAAATTCCATGTAAAAAGCAGAATGAAATGATAGTAAGGATGTACTACTGTCTCTGTCCAGAATAAACAAATGGAAGACAAAATGCTACCAGAAATTAGGAAAGCTAATAAAAATTACAACGCAGTCATAACAGGTGATTTTAATTACCCTGGTATTGACTGGATCAGTGTCACATCAGGAGATAAAGTTTCTAGATGAAATAAATGATAGTTTCTCCTCATGTCAGCTCATGAACCAGCTGCTCTATGAAGCAATTTTAAACCTAGTGGAACGTAGGATCTGGTGCAAGAGGTAACAATGTTGGGGACACTTAGCAAAAGTGATCATAACATGATCACATTTGATTTAATAAATGGAGAGAGAACAGCAAGGAAGCTCATGGTGCTAGCATTTACCTAAGGCCTACTTTAAAATTTTAATCCACATTTTGCAGCCGGGTTAATTTTTGCATATTTCAGGAAAATTGTACCCGTCTTATTCAATATGTTCTAATAGTGATTTTCCTTCTGCTATGGTCATGTATTATATACCAAAAATGCAATGTGTGCCTTTGAGTCAGTCCTGACTCCTGGTGACCCAGAAGCTCCTGGGCTTTCTTGGCAGTGTCACTGGAAGTAGATTGCCAGGCCTTTCTTCTGAGGCAATGGAAGGTTAAGTGACTTGCCCAAGGCCACAAGGAGTGCTAGTGGGAATTGACCCCTGGTTGCTTGGTTACCAAGCCAGTGTTCTAACCACTAGGCTACTCCTCCACTCCGTATTATATACCATTTGATAGGAATATTTAGTCAGAATTTTGGATCCCAAGAGTTTTGGGCTCGGCCTGGAAAGGGTTTAAGGGAGACTATGATAAAATAAGGACGATGGTTAATAAAAAAAAACTAAAAGGAGCATCTATAAAGATTAAAAGTTTTCATCAGGACTGGTCATTATTTAAAAATACTATCTTGGCAGCTCAGACCAGATGTATTCCACACTTTAAGAAAGGTGGAAGGAAGGCATCTTTTAAAGGTGAGGTCAGAGAGGCTGTTATAGAGAAGAAAGCATCTTTCAGAAATTGGAAAAAAGAGCCAAATGATGAAAACAGGAAACAACATAAGTACTGGCAAGTTAAATGCAAGGCATTGATAAGGCAGGCAAAAAGAGAATTTCAAAAGAAGCTTGCCATGGAAGCAAAAGGCATAATAAAAACTTTTTCAAATACATTCATAGTAAAAAAAGACCTGTAAGAGAGTCAGTTGACCATTAGATGATAGAGAGCTAAGAGGAGCATTAAGGAAGGAAAAGGTCATAGCGCAGAGTCTGAATGAATTCTTTGCTTTTGTCTTTACTGAAGAAGATATAGGGAAGTTACCTATGCCAGAAATGATATTTAAAGATGATGCATCAGAGGAATTGCAACAAATCTCAAATAAACTGGGAAGATATAATACAGAAATTTGTTAAGCTGAGGAGTAGCAAATCACCTGGACCAGATGATATACATCCCAGGGTGCTGATAGAACTCAAAAATTAAATTTCAGACCTACTATTATAAATTTGTAAACTAACATTAAGGTCATCTATAGAGCCTGAAGATTGGAGGGTGGCCAATGTAATGACAGTTTTTAAAAATGGTTCCACGGTTGATCCGAGAAACTACAAACTGTTGAGCTTGTGGTCAATGCTGTGGAAAATTGTAGAAACCATTATAAAGAACAAAATTATTGAACATATAGTCATGGTTTAATGCCAGAAAGCTAACATGGATTTAGCCAAAAGAAATCGTGTCTCATTTTCTTTGAAGGTGTGAATAAACAGGTAGATAAAGATAAGCCAATTGATATAGTGTATCTGGATTTTCAGAAAGCCTTTAACAAGTCCCTCATGTGCGATTCTTAAGGAAATTTAAAAGTCATGGGTTAGGAAGCAGTGTACTATTATGGATTGGAAAGTGGTTAAAAGATTGAAAGCAGAGAGTAGGGCTAAATGACCAATTTTCTCAGTGGGTAAAAGTAAATAGTGGAGTACCCCTAGGAATCTGTGTTAGGCCCACTGCTTGTTAACATATTCAGAAAATGACTTGGAAATGTGACCAAATGAGGTGATCAAATTTGCTTATGACACAAAACTATTCAAAGTTGTTAAATCACAAGAGGATTGTGAAAAACTGTAAGAGGACCTTGATAAATTGGGAGACTGGATGTCCAAATGACAGATGAAATTTAATGTGGGCAAGTGCAAAGTTATGCACTCTGGGAAGAACAACCCAAATTATAGTTACACGTTGGAAGATGCCACATTATGAATCACCACCCAAGAAAAGAATGTAGGCGTCATTGTGGAAAATATATTGAAACCCTCTGATCAGCGTGCAGCAGCAGCCAAGAATGCAAGGACCGGTCGAGGGACAGTTTCCATGTGCAAGATGCCTGCAGGCTGAAGCCCTCATGAAACAAGCGGAGGGCTCAGAGAAGAGATGGCAAGACTGAGAAGCATTCAAGACAGTGAGAAGTACATTGAGATGCTTCTTGAAGCATCCAAGCTCTCCGACAGATAAAAGATGTGATGCTACAGAAAAAAAGAGTTGGACACAAGTCACCAGAGCCTGCAGACCTGAAAATCCAACTCCTCCAGCCCTCAAATTGAAGAACCAGTATGCAGCCCTGGAAGTGGAGGAGATGAAAGCATCCAAACAGCATTGTGGACATGTGAAGGCAAATTTTAGATAGCACATGGAGATCAGAATTGAGGTATTTTAGAAAAGGTTCTGTGAAACAGCTGTATAGGCGTGCAGGAGTGCACATGTAGAGTCCGATGAGCCATTTTAGCAATCCACACATGGGAAAAATCAGCGAGGGGCAACTCATCACTTTACACGTTAGTTGGTATTTTGCACCTTGTATACGGTATGTCACTTGGTATTTTGCAAACCTAAATGCATAAATCCTGCCAATTAACTACAGCCACTGCTGTCTTGAATACATTTCAATTTGGAGGGGGAAATAAATAATGGAAGATTAATGAGAATATTCCCTTTAATCCCTCTTTTAAAGATCTGGACAAAAAAAAGACTTTTTAAAAACCTATCTGTGCTAGGGTACAGGTGTACATCCTGACAAGGACAACTTTGGGCAGACATGCACCTTCCCTATATGAAATGGGGAATAAATGTGTACATTTTCAAACCCCCAGGCCATGCTATAACCATACCTTTGACATGTCCCCTTGCAATTTCTATGTATTATGGACATCCACGTGTAAGTTTATCCCTTTCTAAAACTGCTGTTTACACATCAAGGTAAATTGCTAATAGAAACATGCAAATGCCATGCGTGCCTTTGAGTCAGTCCTGACTTCTGGCAAGGCAACAGCTTCTGGATTTTATTGCGACTAGAAGTAGGTTGCCAGGCCTTTCTTCCAAGGTAATAGAGGGTTAAGCAACTTGCCCAAGACCTCAAGGAGTGCTAGTGGGAATCAGACATAAGAACATAAGATATGCCATACTGGGTCAGACCAAGGTCCATCAAGCCCAGTATCCTGTTTCCAACAGTGGCCAATCTAGGTCATACGTACTGTGGTAAGGAGAGCTGTATAGAAGGGATGGAATGGGAAGAAAGTGAGACCTGTGCCTTTAAAAGCAGAGATCAACAGAGTTCCCATAGTAACCACAAGCCTCCGAGGCAGACTACAGCTAGTACTAAGCCACGCCCACTTAATGACGTTAGAGCTAGGTTGAGCCCTAACAGCTCTCACGTGTGCAGGGAGAAAGGCGTGGTGCCTAAGAAGCACCAGTTTAAAACTGCTTCAGTGTTTGATAGAAGGGGGGAAGGTGAGAAGCAAAGCAGGCAGCAGCAGACACGGCAGAACTTGCAGGAAAGCACGCAGCAAGAGAGTCCGGAGCAGCTGGGAGCTGAGCAGCAGAGAGCCCTGGAATCAAGGCAGAAACGTGTCTCAAGGTACCTCAGAGAAAGGAAGCTGGAGGAGTCAATTCCCAGGTGGGGAAACAGCTCGGGAAGCCAGTTGAGCCCTGGAGGTAGAGAGAATAAGTTGCCTGAAGTTCCTAGCAAAGCTCTTTCTGAAGAAGTGGTTAGAGAGCTAAGAAAAAGTGCCAGCCGCTGTGTTAGCCAGAAAGCTGTAAAGCAAGCTTCAGACAGAAATAAGGAGTGTGCCAGTGACTGCCGTGACTCAGCAGTGAGAGATATTGAAAGGCTGATAAGGGAGAGAGAAACTCCGTCTTTAAAGCCTGTGACTACAGATCAGAGGGAACGCTGGCTGCTAAAGCTGGATGAGCTGCTGCAGGGTGTAAATCATAAATCCTATGATACTCGTCCACAGGAAGATAGCTCTAGTGAGTCTACGCATGAAATGGAAATAGAATTGGGTGAAAACCCCTGTGAAAGTGATACTGAAGAAATGCAATGCTCTTATTGCAAGGCAAATGAACTGAACATGTGCTAAGCTCAAGCCCATGTGAAGGAGTGGTTTGTTTAAAGCAATTATAAGCTTGGTTCTGGGAACTGAGAAGGGAAAGAAACTTGCTAGAAGTTTGAAAGCCATTGTAGCTTGTTTCTATATGGTGTGAAAGAAAAGAAACTTGCTGGAAGTTTAAAAGCAGGTATAACCTCTTTTCTATGGAAGCTGTGAAAGAAAAGAAACTTGTTGAAAGTTTGTTACTTTGATATGGTCAACAACCTTAGCTTTAGAAGGTAGTTACCAGAAAGAAGCTAAGAGTTGACAATGTGAAGAAGAAATTCCTGTCTGTTTGAGTTAAGCCTGTTGGAGTTTATTTATCCTTTGCCTTTGGGAGAAATTATCCTTACCTGTGTTTAGTGCAACGAATTTGATGCGAGGGGGAAACCCTGAAAAATAAATTTCTCTGTTTTTGCCAAACAAACCGTGTGGTCACACTGCTTGCTCAAAAGAATAGCTGAAACTACATATCCCAGCAGTCCATGCTGGCAGACATATTGGGGCTAGTATTCAGAAGGGCAATTAAGGCGAGCCCTCTTGCTCATCGGCCACCGGCCCGGGCGGGAGGACGCGACAGTAACTAGCAGTTTCCCCAAAAGACACAGGTTCCACAATGCTTGTACTGGGTCAAGCATTGATATCCTGGGTCCCTTCTTAATAATGGTTTATGGACCTTTCCTCCAGGAACTTGTTCAAACCTTTTTTAAACCCAGCAACACTAACAGCCTTTACCACATCCTCCGGTAACAAATTCAAGAGTTTGATTACACATTGAGTGAAAAAATATTTTCTTTTATTAGTCTTAAATAGTTTACCCTGTAGCTTCATTGCATATCCCCTAGTCTTTCTATATTCTGATAACGTAAACAATCGATCTACGTTTACCCGTTGCACTCCGTTCATCAATTTATAGACTTCTATCATATCTCCCCTCAGCCGTCTCTTTTCCAGGTTAAAGAGCCCTAACCTTTTTAGCCTTTCTTCATAGGAGTCTCTTGGTTATCAAGCCAGTGCTATAACCACTTAGCTACTCCTCCACATAATAACATAGAAGATGATGGCAAATAAAGATCATACGACCTACTCGTTCTGCTCATCCATAAGAACTATAAAGTACTACAATCCCATCGTCTCCCTCAGAGATCCTCTGTATTTGTCCCATGCTTTTTTGGATTCAGATACAGTCCTCACCTCTACCAGCTACACTGAGAGGCGCTTCCATGCATCCACCATCCTTTCTGCAAGGAAATATTTCTTCATATTGCTCCTCAATAGGGCCAGGTCAGCCATTAGGCAAACTAGGCAGTTGCCTAGGTGGCACTTTGGGGTGGGGGGGGGGGGGGAGAAAAAGAGCAGGGCATTCACAGCTAAACAACACATTCTGACTGCCAGGATGGGCATAAGGCTTAGGATGAGGGTGAAAGGGGATAGACTCAGGTAATATGCAGAAATATTTCTTTACGGAAAGAGTGGTAGATGTGTGGAATAGTGTCCCAGCAGAGGTACTTGAGATGAGGACACTATCTGAATTCAAGGAAGCATGGGACCAACACAGAAGATCTCTAAAGGAAAAAAAAAGGGACTATTAGTTGGTTTGGAAGGGCAGACTGGATAGGCCATATGGTCTTTTTCTGCCATAACACAGTAACATAGTATATGACAGCAGATAAAGACCAGTATGGTCCATCTAGTCTGCCCAGCAAGGCGGAAATAGTAGGTGTGCCTGCCACTTCGTGCAAGTCACCCCTCCCCATGCTTTTGTTTAGGGGTGTCCCCACCTCTCCGTGTAGGTCACCCCTATTTGCTGAGATATAAAAAGGGGACTGTTTTAGTTGTTATGGAAGGACAGACTAGATAGGCCATGTGGTCTTTTTCTGTCGTCATGTTTCTATGTTTCTATATAAGAGATAATTATGTTTATTTTGATTTTATCCTGTTGCTATAAAGGGATCCTCTCTTTCTGTCCCATGCCATTTTGAATTCTGTCACTGTATTTGCCCCACCACTTCTATCAGGAGGGCATTCCAAGCATCCACCACCCTTTCAGTGAAAAAGTATTTCCTGACATTTTCTTTCAGTTTACCCCTTGCAGTTTCATATCATGCCTTCTAGTTTTACAGCTTTCCCGTCTTTGGAAGAGGTTTGTTTGTTCATTAATACTTTACGTATTTGAAGGTCTGAATCATATCTCCCCTCACCCTCCTCTCCTCCAGAGTGTATATATTTAGGTCTTCTATTCTCAAAAGTCTTCTGATGCAGGCTTCAAATCATTTTGGTCACCTTCCTCTGAATTGTTTCCAGCCTTTTTATGTCCTTTGCGAGATTTGGAATATTGCGTTCAGTTTTGGAGACCATGTGAGGCCTCACCAGCGGCTTGTACAGTGGCATTAGTACCTCCTCCTTTCAGCTGGTAATTCTTCTCTGTATGCAACCCAGCATCCTTCTGGCTTTTGCCTTGTCACACTGTTTTGCCGCCTTGAGATCCTCAGAAACAATCACTCCGAGGTCTTACTCCTGGTCTGTGCACACCAACCTCTTGCCCCCTATTGCATACATTTCCCTTGGATTTCTGCTTCTCAAGTGCATGACTCTGCACTTTTTCACATTGGTTAAGATTTATTCTTCCAGCTTTTGTATGTTTTTTCTCATGTTATCCACTGCCATCATATTTCTATGGCTTAAGGTTTGTCTAGGGTGCCCAGACCTTGAACCAACTCTGAGGCTGGCTCTGCTCCTCAGTCTATCCCCTTTCACCTTCATTCTATGACCCCTCTTAGAATGAAGGTTAGCTCCCTTTCAATTGAAAGACCCACCTACTGTGCATTTATTTCACAAAGGTATTTAAATGTCTCTATCATATCACCTCTCTCCCATCTCTCCTCCGAAGTATACATACTGAGATCTTTAAGCCTATCTCTTTATACCTTATGGGGAAGACCACCGACTATTTTAGGAGCCGCTCTCTGGACCGACTCCATCCTGTTTATAGCCTTTTGAAGGTGCGGTCACCAGAATGTACACATACTAGAGACCAGTACAAAGGCACCGTCACCTCCTTTTTCCTGCTTGTCATTCATCTCCCTACGCACCCAAGTTTCCTTCTGGCTTTTGCTGTTGCATTTTCTACCCATTTGGCCGTGTTTAGATCATTTGAGATGATCACCCCCAGGTCCCATTCTTCTTTTGTTCACTAACGTATTTCACTTCCTATCAGAAGCATGAAAACATTGGTTTTGAATGTTTGTGCAAGATGCATAGTCCAGTCCTCCAATACAAAATAGATTATTCAAAGGATCAGCTTTCTTTTTTTTTAAATTCTTTTTTTCTTTTTGGGGGTAATTTTATAAGAAGCTGCCTAATGTTATGTGCTATCAACATGTATAAATGATGGTATTTTAGTGATTTGCTGTTGTAAATGTGCTTTTAGTCACTCTCTTTTCCAGAAATATATGCATAGGGCAGGCGATGCGTTCTTTCATTGTAGGCATACGCGTGGATGGAGTTTAAGCGGAGCACACAAGTATGCTCCTAAATTATAAAATAATATCATTTAAGTTGGTTCTACAGAACTAGATGTAGGTATTAATATCAGGTAGGGCTGATGTAAGTGATTGAAGATGCTTGTTAATTTAAGGCACAATCACTTGTGCTAATAGCTTATAAAGAAAAGTAGGTGCTTTTTCTTTATAAAATAGCGCCTAAGTAGTTGCCTATTTTGAGCCTAAAGTAGGTGCCTGCTTATAAAAAATGACTCTTGTACTATAGATCTCTTTTTTTCTGTCTCATATTTTGTTTTTTTTGTTTTTTTTTTAGTAAAGGATCTGAACCAAGTAAAATGATCACGTCCTTGTGTTTTAAACTCTCCTGAACAAGGCCATTCTCCATCTCTTTATGATACTGACTAGCACAGCAGCAACCTGACATATTAAAGGCCTCTTTTATGAAAGCCTGCTAAAGATTTGCAATTAACGTGCCAAATAAAATACACATTCATTGTAAAGCATCTTTGCAAGCCGTCGGTGGTGTGACCAGTATGTTCCTGGCAGCTAGCGAGTGATGGACCACTCAAATTCAGACTTTCTTAAGATGGGTTCACTTAACAACTCCCATAGAGGAATTATCAGGTGAACTTGCGTTAAGAGCTAGGTTGCTGCTGAGTGCACAGCAATTGTCCTGATGCTAGTGGTAATGCGTTCTGCATGTCCACTCGCATGCCGTTGTATGCCCTCTAGTTTTACAGTTTTCCCTTCTTTGAAAAAGGTTTGTTTGTTCATTAATACCCTTGAAGTATTTAAAGGTCTGTATCATATCTCTCCTGTCCCTCCTCTCCTCCAGGGTATATATATTTAGGTCTTAATTTCTCATCTCTTGTACGTCTTCTGGCACAGGTTCCAAATCATTTTGGTCGCCTTCCTCTGAACTGTTTCAAGTCTTTTAATATCCTTTGTGAGATTATGATCTCCAAAACCGAACACAGTACTCCAAGTGAGGCCTCACCAACATCTTGCACATGTGCATTAATATCTCCTCTTTTCTGCTGGTTATTTTTGTCTATATGCAGCCCAGCAGGCTTCTAACTTTGGCTACCGCCTTGATGCATTATTTCACCACCTTGAGATCCACAGACACTGTCTCTCTGAGGTCCCTCTCCTGGTCCATGCACACCAAGCTCTCGCCCCCCTATATACAATTCCTTTGGATATCTGCATCCCAAATGCATGACTCTGCACTTCTTCACATTAAATCTTAACTGCCAAGCATTAGAATATTCTTCCAGTGCTTATAGATCTTTTCTCATGTTGTCCACTCCCTCAGAAGTGTACACTCTGTTGCAAGTTTTCATGTCATCTGCAAAAGGCAGACTTTTCCATTCAGTCCTTCTGCAATATCGCTCACACACACATTAAACAGTATCGGTCTCAAGACCAATCCCTGAGGCACGCCACTGTACATCTTCCTTTCTTCTGAGTGAGTTCTGTTTACCACTACCTTCTGTCATCTGTCAGTCAACCAATTTCTGATCCAATTTACCACCTTGGGACCTATTCCCAGGCTGTTCAGTTTATTGATAGGCCTTCTATGAGGAACGGTATCAATAGCTTTGCTGAAATCTAGGTAGATCACATCCATCACATGCCCTTGATCTAGTTCTCTGGCTGCCCAGTCAAAGAACTCAATCAAATTTGACTGGGCATCATATATCAAGATAGAGCTGGATGAACTATCAGAATGTCTAAACTGGCTTTCTTTGTTGTAGGAAATAACTACAGTAAGAAAAGGTTTAACCCATTGCTTTCCAAACTTTTATCCCATATGACCTAATTTTAGCAGCTGAAAATTCACATGACCCCAGATGATGATGAAATCAAAATAGCAGGTGTCCGGCCTGCTTCCCTTCCCTCCACTCAAAATGAATAAATACATCACAGCAGCAGTCAGCATAGGGTCCCTTGTGTCAGTGTGCAGTGTGTGTTTACAGACCCCAGTATTCAGCATGGATTTCCAGTCTAACAGGAGCTTATCCAGGTAGAAGAAAGGGCCTGTGAATGTTCACCGGTTCACAGGCCATATGCTGACTATTGATTGTCACTGCTTGGCATAGGTCACAGTGGAAATCCAGAGAGAAGGGGAAATGTTTCTGTGACCCCATTTGGGGTCCGGACCCCAAGTTTGGAAACCACTAGTTTAACCTGTTCCACAGAAGGAACACACCCATTGAAGAGTTGCATCAATGTGTGCATCATTTGTTGACATGAAACTCTAGCCAGGGGCTGGCACTCCTTTCAGTAATGCTCTGCTGTGCTAGAAATTTCAGTGCAAGCCTTATAACAGGGATAAAGGATAGTGTGTTGCTCTCAAGATCCCACTTTCAATCTGTGAATCCCATGGAGATGGGCAAGATTTAGGGGACAAGAAAACAATAGGAGCGTGCTGCATTCAAGCATCATGCTTGATTTGTGAGGTGACTAAATTATTCATTGCACCAATTTTGCATTGTGATTCCCCATGTTTTAGGGAAGCTTGCTTCCTCCTCTGATGTCACTTTTGGCAAAGGATCTTAAGAAGCGTTATATAAAGCTGTGTAAAATACAGCCTTTCGCCAGTGGTCACCTTTGAGCCACTTCATTTAAATAATAGTAACTGAGGGAAGCAGCAGCTTCTTGTGATAATCCAGCAGCACATATTAAGATTTGCTGTTTCTTACGAAGATTAAATCGAATATTGTTACAAGAAAGCTTATACTTCCCAGCAGCAAAACAAAACAAAACAAAACAAAAAACTCAGGCCTTCCATTTATCTGCTTTCCATCAGGTACATGAAGTTCTGGAGTACAGCCCAGTGGCATAAAGTTGTGGAGTGTTATCCTTTGCTGCAGTGGGAATATTCTCTGCTGAATTTGGCCTCTGTGACCGAGCTTTGCTTGTTAGTTGAAGTTCACACAGACTTCTTGCCAGGCCTGCCCAGAATACTGTCTCCTTTAACTTCCCGTGCTCTTGCATAATACTTCCTTGCTTCTTGTAGAAGCGTGTGCTGCTGATTCTTACATCCAGATAATAAAGGGCAATTACTTTCAGCATCGACATGTACAAGAAGGCGGGAAACGCAAGGTCTGCGTGTGATGAACCAAGAAAATGACTTTGTAATTAGCTCCTCTAAGAGGCATAATGTCTTTTGCTCTCTAATGCGACTGTCGTCAAGTGGATGTCTGTTAAATGTTAATGTTTGAAAAGTATAGTTATGCGTGATTGCATTTAGCATTTTAATAAAAGTAAACAACTTGCTTTAGTTTGTATTTGTATATTTCTAGAGAAGGGAATGAAATCCCATTGGCAGAATTCCAGTTGTATTGTAGTCTGTAATCATTGAACAGGGTGGGAGAGTCGTATGAGGATGATTTGAATGTAAAATAGCATTGCAGGCATGAAGTTCATATACTACTCTGCATCAAAGAAAGATTTAGCTAAAAGAAAGCCATATTGAAATGTAGAGGGTAATTTTATATTGGAGTATCTGGCATGGGAAGGCGCATAGACACATTATGCTATGCCTGTTTTCTACAGGCAACACTTGCCTCGTGTACCTTTATAAATAGCCTCCCTGAAAGCTCCCAGACAAAGTTACATCTGCCCCAAGGCAGACAGCTTTTCTGTCTGTTTTGTTTAGATATGCACGCATTTCGTAACTTATCTGGATATCTTGCAAGTCTGTCCCAGTTCCAGCCGACCTCTGCCCCGGAATGCTTCCTCATATACCATGTGCTATGCATTGGCAGGGCATATTTTCATGTGTGTATATGCCAGAGCAATTGTATAAGTGCCCGTACTTGGATATAAACACCATATAAAAAAGACCTATAAAATGACCTCCCCAGTTAGCAACCAAAGAAAGCTTAAAACAGGGGTAGAAAAAGCCCTGTCATATAGAGCGATGACTCCTGTGGCTTGTTGTGGGCCCAGAAGAAGAACCACCGTAGAGGCACAGAGAGAGAGCCGCCATTTTTCTGAGGGCCAGGATTGCCAGTTGTGACTGAATCTATGATTTAAAAGGGATGGTCAACTCCAGTTCTCAGATGATGTCAGCATTTATTTATTTATGTATGTCACTTATATATTACAAGTCTCTATTCTATGTGGTTTGCAAGTAAACATATGAAATAGAAAATATACGATAAATAATATCAATTACCTAATCTGGCAAAATCACATCTAAAATAAAATTCTTTAATTTTCTTCCAACCTGGGTTTCATAATTTCCACAACACATATCCATCCATAGGATATGTCTGCAGACATTTGCTTTGAGAACAGGCTGATTTGCATAAGGTGGCTATTCTGAAAACCAGACCTGTTGGTGGCTGGTGAGGACTGGAGTTAACAGTCCCCAACCAAATGATTTGGACTAGGTTTATTGAAACTCTTTTGTTATATAGACCAGTAGCTCTCGACTTAGTCCTCTGGGACCCCCAGGCCAGTCAGGTTTTCAGGATATCCACAATGAATATGCATGAGATAGATCTGCATGCACTGTTTCCATTGTATGTAGATCTATCACATGCATATTCATTGTGGATACCCTGAAAACCCAACTGGAATAGGGGTCCCAGAGGAATGTGTTGAGAACCACTGTATTACCTAAACATATATGTTTAGAAAATGTGTCAGACAGCCTTTGTTTGTCTTGCCTATTGGAACGTTCTTTCCCCTATCTAAGATCAGGATTGTCTTTCAATAGAGTTAAAACAGGAGTGAAAATGTTTATTTATTTAACAGGTTTTATATACCGCTTTATCATTTCATTCAAAGCGGTTTACATTGAAACTTAAAGTTGGTAATCTACATTAAATAGGGACATTGATAACTTGGAATTTTATTTTGAGGCATTGGAGGGTTTTGAGGCATTGGAGGGCATTGCCGAAGGCCACAAGGAGTTCTAGGGGGAATTGAATCCTAGTCTCATGGGGCCCAAGCCAGTGCTCTAACTATTAGGCTACTCCTCCACTCCAGATTGAAATGAGGTCAGGATAATGTGCTTTGTAGCTAACTAGCAGCAGCTGCCCATCTTGCAAAATGGCTCACATGCACCTGTAAGTGCCAATATTCATATGTTTGTATTGTAAAAATGCTGACACTTATACGTTTAGGTTGCCGGGTTTCTTCCAATGTTCTCCCACTGTACGTGGATGTCAATTCATGTGCATCTTGCACTTCCTTCTATGTATTTAAAAAACACATTTAGCAGAGTCATTTCTAAAGTACTGTTGGAGTTGAGTACATCCCATCTCAACGTCTCAATTCTGATCTCCATATACTATTCAAAATGTGCCTTTTTATCTCTAGGCACAAATTTCTTACTGCATTATCCTTGTAAATGTTATCTGGTTAGTGGATGAATTTCACTATTAACAGATAGTGACGCTGCTGTCTAGTGAACCCAGATATTCAGTGTTAGAAACCAGATAGGTTTTGACACTGAATATCTGGGTTTAATTAAAATGGCGGTAGTACTGTTTTCTTCTCTTGTATGTCTGGCGGTCACATGGTCTGTACATGTGTTCCACCCAAGCAGCTCCAATGTGCATTTCTACCCTAGCACCTATAACGCATGCGACAATTAAAGTGCAGTCAATGTACTCTGCAGTGAAAGCGCAGGTAATGCACACCTTCCAGCCGCCAAAGCCTTAGCACGTGCTGTCGTGATACTCGCCTTAACTCTGTCTTCTTCCAGGAAATGTTGTTTGACCTGTAGCAAGCGAGGTGACTCATCTCTGGATTCTGGACTCTGCTGTTCTTGCATGGCAGTTTCTGAGTAGCTCCTGGAGGCCCTGCTCCTCCTTTTTCAGCTGGGGGATGCGATTAGTTGGGCCTTGCCTGCCTCAGGGCTTGGAGCTGATAGATGGTGCTATGGGTAAGGATATCCAACTGGCTGGAGGATACGGTGACTGTACTGTGAGCTGCTCATCATCCTCTAGGGGGTCTGTGGTGGCTGTGCCCCCTGGTGCCGGGGGGTCATTTCTAAAAGGAGAGCTTCAGTCTCCAGATTGTCCTCCCTAGAATTCTTTTTTTTTGCAGCAGACCTGGTCTTTCTGGCATGGTAATTCAGACCCTGCAGCCTCTGGATGTCCCCAGACGTAGTCTCATGTGGGGCAGGCAGAGAGTGGAAGCCCTGTTTGATTTCCTTTGACTAAGCATCCTTGGCATGGGGCGTGCACTGGAGATGGGGAATAGCTGGGAGCTGTCTGAGATTTGACTATGACTTAGATTCAGATGGCTTGATACTGGCCTGTGACGTGGATGTAGAAATACCCTTGCCTTCAGAAGATTGTGAGGAAACTGGTGAGATCTGCCTATTCCAGAAGGAGGAACTGGCAACATGACAGATGCTTCTGGAAGCACGAAGCAGGAGCCAAAGGTACACCTGATCCTCAAAGGGTGCAAAAATCCACTACTGTTTTCCCATTTTCAGATGTGATCAAGGATATGATTTGGACGGAGTGGGACTCTCCCGACTCCCCGCCTAAAGGGTTAAGAATATGTCTGCCCTCCTGGAGGAGGAATGCATTGTGTGGTTTCACATTCCCAAGGTGGATGTGCAGGTGACAGTGGTTACCAGACGGACCTCCATTCCTGTTGAAGAAGGATTGACCTTAAAAGATTTTCTGGACCCTAAGGCATATTCGTCAGTATGTACTAGCCTAACATCTTGAGGCTGCTCCAGTGGATGCAGTCTCTTCCGCTGGATGATATCACCCATCTTGTTGAGTCAGCTACGACCTTCCTTTCTGATGCCATGTATGATCTGGCATGTTTGGCAGCCATGGATGGTGCCCTGATGAGTGTCATGGCATTGGATTTGGCTCCGGCACTAGGCAGCACACACATCTTCCAAAGCCTGGTTAACCAAATGGTTTTTAAGGGGAAGCTTCTGTTTGGAGCCCTGTTTGATTTGGAGAAGCTCATGAAGGACCTGAGCAAAACAAAATCTACTGCCTTCTGGAAGACGGGTCCAAGGGGCCTGTAAAATGGACTGGCGCCCCTTCTCGTCAGCCTTTGCCCATCCACCAAGGGCACACTGTCCAGATTCCCAGGGATCTCAGGATTCTCATCGTTATCAACCTGGAAAACATTTCTTCCCCTCTGATTCTTGGTTTCAGGTTCATTCTCAGTCCTTTTGTTGAGCGTGTGGCCCCAGATACTCAGTCCCTTCCAGAGGAGAACCCTCCCGGACTGCGCAATAAAGGTTTTGGGACTCATTCCCTCGTTCCTCCAGTTGGAGACAGTTCGCCTTTTTTTTCCAGGAATTTTATATATTTAACAAGTTGTTTTTTTAATACCATTTTATTCTATGGTCAAAGCGGCCCAGGTTTCCAAGGATCACTGGGTGCTAGACACCATTCAGGTCTGCTATGTCCTGGAATGCAAAGAGCCGATTTCGGATGTCTTCATCATCTCTCCTTGTGAGTCTGCAATCAAAAGTGCCGCTGTGCAGATCACCTTGGACAAGTTGCTGTGCCTAAGTCCTTTCTGCCAGACGAGTGGGGCCAGGGCAGATACTCCATCTATTTTGTGGTGCCCAAAAGGATGGTTCTTACTGGCCCATTCTGGACCTAAAGGGGTCAATGAGCACTTGTGCGTCCTGCACTTCCAGATGCAAACCTTGTGCTCCATGATTCAAACAGTGCACTGAGGAGAGTTTTTGGCTTCTCTAGATTAGCCGAGTCATATTTTCATATCCCGATCGGGGCGGATCAGCAAAAGTATCTGCGTGTTGCTGGGCGTGGCTCTCACTATCAGTTCACCGCCCTCCCTTTCAGGCTTTTCAAAGCCCTGAAGATTTCTCAAGATCTTGATGGTGCTGGTTGTGGTGCCAAGAGATCTGTATCTTTCTTAGAAAGCCTCGGCTGGGAGATCAGTCAGGGAAGAGCCAACTGTGGCCTTCCCAGTACATAGAGTCTCTGGAAGCATGTTTTGACTCTCAAGTGGGCAGAGTTTTCCTGCCAGAGGAGAATGTCAAAGTCTGTTCGATTTCCTGGTGGTGTTTGTGCACAGCAGGCTCCCAGAATCTGGGATTCTCTTCAGCTCTTTGGATTAATGGCGATGACCATAGAGATGGTGCCATGGGCGCATGCTTACATGTGACCGCTCCAGTGGTCCTTGTTGACTCGGTGGTCCCCGAGTTCTCGGGAGTTTGAGCACAGGCTCCCACTCCCGTTGATGGTAAAGTCCAGAATGCTGCCCATTGATGGTAGCAGCAGCCCTGTCATCTGAGGAAGGACGTGCCACTGGACCATATCTCCTGGATCCTTCTGATGACACATACCAGTCTCTCGAACTGAGGGCTTGTTGCCAAGACCGAACAGCCTAAGGCTATTGGAACAACAGGGAAAGCAATGTGGTTCTTCAACTGCCTTGAGGCAATGGCCATCAGGTTGGCTCTTCTGTGTTTCCGGCCCCTGATCAAGGGTTGGGCGATTCAAGTGTTTTCAGACAATGCCATGGTGATGGCTTATGTCAATTGCCAAGGCAGCATGAGGAGTGCCAGATAGCTCTTGACATGGCTCCCTGTTTGCCTAGGTAGAGAAGAACCTCCTAGCTTTGATGGCTCAGCACATTGCTGGGGTGGACAATGTGGAAGTGGACTTCCTCTGCTGGCACTCTCTGGATCCCGGAGAGTGGGAGTTGAGTCAAGAGGCATTTCAGTTAATTCTGAACCACTGGGGTTGCCACGAAATGGATCTAATGGTGACCCGCTGCATTGCCAAAGTTTGCCACTTCTTCAATCACCACAAGGAGACAATAGCCAGAGGGCATCAATGCCCTGTTTTTCCTTCATAGCCCCTGGTGGGCATGTGATTTGGTGTATAGAATGCTGCCTGGGCAGGATTGTTCTGGTGGTGCGAGATTAAGACCTGATGTGGCTCTTCTAGGTGCCTCCTCTTTAGTTGCCTCTGTCTCAGGGCCTGTTGCAGCAGGGACCGTTGTTCTAGAGGACCCAATTCCCTTCTCACTTACAGCCTGGATCTTGAAAGGAGAGGACAGGACTACAAAAGGGGACTGTTACTTCTGGAGAGAGATCTGCAATTGTGAGTATATACTTCTGGGAATTTTCTGAAAGGAATTCTTTGTATTAAAGCTAATTAATCTATGAACCCACTATTTTTTGTTAAATCAGTCAGGGCCTAGTAGCAGCAGTTTAAGTTTAAATTTAAAACACAGAAGAGAACTTTCTGGTTACATATCATACCCAGCAGAGAGCTTGTAGTTTAAATTAATAGTCACTCAGGGCCTAGTATCAGCAAAGTACTTTTAGTTTAAATTTAAAACACAGAAGAGAGCTTTCTGGTTTAATTTGGAACCCAGCAGAGCTTGTAGTTTAAATTTCATAATAAGTTAGAGCCTAGCAGCAGCAAAGAGCTATAATTTAAAATTTTAAATCAAATAAGAATATAGCACCTCAGCAGCACAGGACAGGGTACTATATAGCAGCCCTCTTTTAATAAGTGTTATTTCCCTCCCTCCCTCCCCACACCCACCCACCCCTGGGATAATCGTAGCTTTATAGGTACTTACACATCTTAAAAGACAGGGGGTGCTCTCAGGTGCAGCTCATTACCAAAATCAGTCATACACTAAGGACCTGAGATTAATTAAACTTCAGGTGAACAAGATATATTAAACGTATTAGGTACAGGTTTATTAGTATAAATATCCATAGCAACCCTTAGGAAGTAAAGAACTTAAAGATCTAAACAAAAACTTAAAACTAAAGATGCAGACAGCAGTCCAGCAGCTAGATGGGGGCTTTCCAGTCTTTTGCATTGTGTCACATGTATGATTTTCTCCCAGTTGGTGAGAGGTCTTACATGTGCACTAGGTGCAAGGAGCTCTTTGCTCTCAGGGAACAAGTCTGTTCTCTAGAGGCTAGAGTAGCAGACTTGGAAAACATAAGAAAGACAGAGAGGTACATAGACGATACCTACAGGGATATAGTCCTGAAGTCCCACCTCCTGTCTGGCAGCATCCCTGTTGCCATGGAGGAGAGAGGTCACGTGACAGGAGAGCATCACCCTGGTGTGGCAGGAAGTGATCCTGTAACTAGGACCTGTCCTCCAGGTGATGTAAAACCCTCTCGCACCGAGGAAGTTTCTCCAGGGCCATGTGCCCATGAGGGAAGGGTTAGGACAGCCGTTATAGTTGGTGATTCGATCATTAGGCATGTAGATAGCTGGGTGGCTGGTGGACGTGAGGATCGCCTGGTAACATGCCTGCCTAGTGCGAAGGTAGCGGACCTCACGCGCCACCTAGATAAGGTCTTAGATAGTGCTGGGGAGGAGTCTGCTGTCTTGGTACATGTCGGAACCAGTGACATAGGAAAATGTGGTAGGGAGGTTCTGGAGGCTAAATTTAGGCTTTTAGGTAGGAAGTTGAAATCCAGAACTTCCAGAGTAGTGTTCTCATATATGCTTCCCGTTCCACGTGCAGGACCCAAAAGGCAGGCAGAGCTCCGGAGTCTCAATGCGTGGATGAGACAATGGTGTAGAGATGAGGATTTTGGATTTGTTAGGAACTGGGGAACATTCTGGGGAAAGGAGAGGCTCTTCCAAAGGGATGGGCTTCACCTTAACCAGGATGGAACCAGGCTGCTGGCATTAACCCTTAAAAAGGAGAGAGCAGCTTTTAAACTAGATAATAGGGGAAAGCCGACAGTCGCCCAAGAGCAGATGGTTCGGAAGAATGTATCCTTGAAGGATACTACCAAAAGCAGAGAGGTTCCAAAAAAGAGTAAAGTAGCCAAAATGCCCTCGAGTATGGAGCAGACAGAGCTTAAAGATCCCAAATTACCCATGTCTACCAACAGCCAAACTAATATGAATAAAATACAGTCTCTAAAATGCTTGTATGCAAATGCCAGAAGTCTAAAAAATAAGATGGGAGAGTTAGAATATATAGCACTAAATGAGAGGTTAGATATGATTGGGATATCAGAGACATGGTGGAAGGAGGACAACCAGAGGGACACTGTGATACCTGGATACAAACTGTATCGTAATGATAGAGCTGATAAAATTGGTGGAGGGGTTGCGCTCTATGTTAGAGAGGGCATTGAGTCAGAAAGGATTAAAGTTTTGCAGGAAACAAAATTTTCTGTGGAATCTCTATGGATTGAAATTCCATGTAAAAAGGGGAAGGCGATGGCAGTGGGGGTGTACTATCGACCGCCTGGCCAGAATGAACAAATGGATGATGAAATGCTCAAAGAAATCAAGGAAGCTAACAAAGGTTATAGCGCAGTAATAATAATGGGTGATTTCAATTACCCCGGTATCGACTGGGTCAGTGTCACGGCAGGACATGCCAGGGAGATAAAGTTCTTAGATGACATAAATGACTGCTTCTTGGAGCAGCTGGTTCATGAACCGACCAGAGGGGAAGCCATATTAGACCTAGTCCTTAGTGGAACACCAGATCTAGTGCAAGAGATAAGGGTGTTGGGGCCACTTGGCAATAGTGATCATAGCATGATCACCTTTGATTTAATTAGTGGAGGAGGGATAATAAGGAAATCCACAGTACTACCTTTTAACTTTCGAAAGGGAGACTATGATAAAATGAGGAAAATAGTTAAGAAAAAACTAAAAGGAGCTGTTGCAAAGGTTAAAGATTTACATCAAGCTTGGGTGTTGTTGAAAAATACTATCTTGGAAGCCCAGACCAGCTGTATTCCACGCTTTAAGAAAAGTGGAAGGAAGTCCAAAAAACTGCCAGCATGGTTTAAAGGGGAGGTCAGAGAGGCTGTTGTTGCCAAAAAAGCATCTTTCAGGAAATGGAAAAAAGAGCCAAACTACCAAACCTGTAAACAGCACAAGCACTGGCAAGTCAAATGCAAGGCATTGATAAAGCAGGCAAAGGGAGAATTTGAGAAGAAGCTTGCTGCGGAAGCAAAAACGCGAAATAAAGATTTTTTCAAGTACATTCATAGCAAAAAACCTGTGAGAGAGTCAGTTGGTCCATTAGATGATAGAGGAGTTAAAGGGGCACTAAGAGGCGACAAGGCAATAGCGGAGAGACTGAATGAATTCTTTGCTTCGGTCTTTACTGAGGAAGATGTAGGGATGTTACCGATGACCGAAGTGGTATTTAAAGGTGCGGAAGAATTGAAGGAAATATCGATACATCGGGAAGATGTATTACTATTGGATAAACTGAAGAGTAGCAAATCACCTGGGCCGGATGGTATACATCCAAGGGTGTTGAAAGAACTGAAATATGAGATTGCAGACCTGCTATTAGTAATCTGTGAATTTTCATTAAAGTCATCTGTAATACCTGAAGATTGGAGGATCGCCAATGTAATGCCAATTTTTAAAAAGAGTTCCAGGGGTGATCCGGGAAACTACAGACCAGTGAGCCTCACGTCAGTACCGGGAAAAATGGTAGAAACCATCATAAAGAATAAAATTACTCAGCATGTAGATAGTCATGGCCTAATGGGAGACAGACAACATGGTTTTAGACAAGGAAGATCTTGTCTTACTAATCTATTATGTTTTTTGGAAAGTGTGAATAAACAGGTGGACAAAGGTGAGTTGGTTGATATAGTGTATCTGGACTTTCAGAAAGCCTTTGACAAGGTCCCTCATCAGAGACTTTTGGCAAAACTAAAGAGTCATGGGATAGGAGGCAGTGTACTACTGTGGATCAAGAACTGGTTAAAAGATAGAAAGCAGAGGGTTGCGCTAAATGGCCAATTTTCCCAATGGAGAAAAGTGAATAGTGGTATACCCCAGGGATCTGTGCTGGGTCTGCTGCTTTTTGACATATTCATAAATGACCTGGAAAGTGGAATAACGAGTGAGGTTATCAAATTTGCAGATGACACAAAACTATTTAAAGTTGTTAAAACCCCAGAGGATTGTGGAAAATTGCAAGAGGTTCTGATAAATCGGAAGACTGGGCATCAAAATGGCAGATGAAATTTAATGTGGACAAGTGCAAAGTTATGCACCTAGGGAAGAACAACCCAAACTATGGTTACACGATGCAAGGTTCCACATTAGGAACCACCACCCAGGAAAAAGATTTAGGCGTCATTGTGGATAGCATGTTAAAACTCTCGGCCCAGTGTGCAACCAAGAGAGCAAATAGAATGCTAGGTATCATAAGGAAAGGAATGGAAAATAACACAAAAGATATTATAATGCCTCTATATCGTTCCATGGTGAGACTGCACCTTGAATATTTTGTGCAATTCTGGTCGCCGTATCTTAAAAAGGATATAGCGTTATTAGAAAAGGTTCAGAGAAGAGCCACCAAAATGGTAAAGGGGATGGAAGGATACTCCTATGAAGAAAGGCTAAAAAGGTTAGTGCTCTTTAACCTGGAAAAGAGACGGCTGAGGGGAGATATGATAGAAGTCTATAAATTAATGAACGGAGTGGAACAGGTAAACGTAGATCAATTGTTTACGTTATCAGAATATAGAAAGACAAGGGGACATGCAATGAAGCTACAGGGTAAACTATTTAAAACTAATAAAAGAAAATATTTCTTCACTCAACGTGTAATCAAACTCTGGAATTTGTTACCGGCACTGTTTCCTCTAAGCTGACGTGTAGTCAAATTTTAAAGTATATAACTCCGAGTGTCATTATGTGGCGCACAAAAATTTAACCTTCCTTCAAAAGCGGCACACAGCTGATATTTTATGCGCACACAGCCTACAGAAAATTAGAGGGAACACTGGTTACTGGAGGATGTAGTAAAGGCTGTTAGTGTAGCTGTGTTTAAAAAAGGTTTGGACAAGTTACTGGAGGAAAGGTCCATAAACCATTATTAAGAAGGGACCCAGGATATCAATGCTTGACCCAGTACAAGCATTGCGGAACCTGTGTCTTTTGGGGAAACTGCTAGGTACGTATGACCTAGATTGGCCACTGTTGGAAACAGGATACTGGGCTTGATGGACCTTGGTCTGACCCAGTATGGCATATCTTATGTTCTTATGACTAGCATGTAAGGGCTACACTCTAGCAGTGGTCTGCACTCTGTTCAGAGCCAAGAGGAGGTCTACCAAGCTAGCATACATGCAGATGTAGTGCCTCTTTGAGCGATGGTGCGGCGCTCAGCAGTTGGCTCCTGAAGCGATCAAGCTGCTATCTCTGTTAGCCTTTCTACAGGATGGCCTGTTCCCTTAGTTCCCTGAAAGTTCAGATAGCAGCTTTTGGCCTTTTTCTGAGGTCCAGTGGCTTGTACCCAGATGTCTCGTGCTTTTACCAGGAGATTCGGCGCCTGCGTCCTCCCCTCCAGTCTGTGATCCCTTCCTGGGATCTGTGACTGGCGCTCATGGCCCTGATGGTGGTACCCTTTGAGCCATTGACACAAACCAATTACTCAGCCTTAGTATGGTGACCTGTAGGTGAAAACAATTTTTTTGTCGGAGCTAGCCATAGGGATGTCGAAAGGACAAAACGACCCCCACCAAGCGGGCAGCTACTTTTATTCTAAAGGTTCTTCACCAAAATTTTTTTTTTATATATATATCTAATATAGAATCAGAACTTATCTCAATGCTGAAAAACGCTGGTTTCTGAATTGCACAAAACACTGTCGATGCAGCTCAGGTCTACAATTACAATGGCTAGTCCACCATGTTTAAAAGAAGAACTAACCAATCAAATGGGGATAGCCCCCACATGAAGGGGAATCCCAATTCCGATTGGAGGATAGGAACAATGACGACATCTATTTCATATAAGGCTCTGCCAGTCAATCTCCCGGTTTAAACCACCCGGTTTGACTGTATCTAAGGAAAAGATCCATCGTTGTTCTAAACGCTGTAAACATTCTTCTCTATATCCTCTTCGGGGATTCGCGGGAACATGATCAATAACAGACCATAGAAGCTGTTCAAAAGTATGAGCCCGATCTAAACAATGAGAAACCATAGGTGCAGATAGTACTTCCCGATGAAGACGAGAGGCATGTTCCATCAGACGGCGATGTATAGGACGAATAGTTCGTCCAACATACAACAAAGAGCATGGACATTTAATCAAATATACTACATATATAGAGTCACAGTTATTATCCCATCGGCGGCGGTAAACCCGTTGGGTTTTCGGGTGACTCCATTCTATGCCCGTCATTGCCAAAGCACAATAGACACAACCATGACACGTAGTATGGCCTGTCACAGGATCCGGAATTGTATAACGATCTTCTTTCAGAGAGGTTTTAACCAAATGATCTCCCAGATTCCTGCCCCTAGAAAAGGCAATTTGTAAAGGTACGTTGAAACAGTCATGAAGCTGGAGAATCCCCCAATGTGACTTCAAAATATGTAGAACTTGCCGACTTTGAGGTGTATATGGTAACACACCAACAATCTTAGAATCATCAGAAGAAATTGACGTTGAATATGCAGGATCAAGTAACCATTCCCTATGAGTAAATCTTGCTCTCTTATAGGCTTGAGCAACTACAGAAGCAGGATAACCCCGAGACAAAAGACGGTTTCGAAGATCTCGGGCATGTTCTTTATAGGATTCCAAAGACTGACAGAGACGCCTTAAACGTAAAAATTGCCCATATAGATCAAACTGAAGCATTGAATCTCTTACAAAATAAATTTTTGTATGCGCCGGAACGTCTCCCACGGGATTTTTTGCTTTAATTGGTGGAATTTGTACTTACTCGCAATTCTTTCCTCTCTGGAGGGATTTTTTACCAACAAATTTCGGGTATTGCTATGGGGGCTACATTGGCGCCCTCTATAGCTACCCTGTATCTTGCGGAGATGGAAACCTCTCTAATTGAACCATCGGCACAGTACCAACATGTGCTTTTTTGGAGGCGGTTCCTAGATGATATCTTTTTTATCTGGACGTCTGATATAGATTCTCTGCAGAGTTTCATTGTATGGTTGAATGGGTTAAAAAGAAACATTGCATTTACCGAACATATTGAATCTACCTCCATTGAGTTTCTGGATCTTCAAATATCTATAGAGAATGGAGCTCTATCTACATCTCTTTATCGAAAGTCGGTACAACGGAACAGTCTTTTACATTATCAAAGTTTTCATCCTGGTCCTCTGCAGCATGGCCTTCCATATGGGCAATTTTTACGTTTAAGGCATCTCTGTCAGTCTTTGGAATCCTATAAAGAACATGCCCGAGATCTTCGAAACCGTCTTTTGTCTCGGGGTTATCCTGCTTCTGTAGTTGCTCAAGCCTATAAGAGAGCAAGATTTACTCATAGGGAATGGTTACTTGATCCTGCATATTCAACGTCAATTTCTTCTGATGATTCTAAGATTGTTGGTGTGTTACCATATACACCTCAAAGTCGGCAAGTTCTACATATTTTGAAGTCACATTGGGGGATTCTCCAGCTTCATGACTGTTTCAACGTACCTTTACAAATTGCCTTTTCTAGGGGCAGGAATCTGGGAGATCATTTGGTTAAAACCTCTCTGAAAGAAGATCGTTATACAATTCCGGATCCTGTGACAGGCCATACTACGTGTCATCGTTGTGTCTATTGTGCTTTGGCAATGACGGGTATAGAATGGAGTCACCCGAAAACCCAACGGGTTTACCGCCGCCGATGGGATACTAACTGTGACTCTATATATGTAGTATATTTGATTAAATGTCCATGCTCTTTGTTGTATGTTGGACGAACTATTCGTCCTATACGTCGCCGTCTGATGGAACATGCCTCTCGTCTTCGTCGGGAAGTACTATCTGCACCTATGGTTTCTCATTGTTTAGATCGGGCTCATACTTTTGAACAGCTACTATGGTCTGTTATTGATCATGTTCCCGCGAATCCCCAAAGAGGATATAGAGAAGAATGTTTACAGTGTTTAGAACAATGATGGATCTTTTCCTTAGATACGGTCGAACCGGGTGGTTTAAACCGGGAGATTGACTGGCAGAGCCTTATATGAAATAGATGTCATCATTGTTCCTATCCTCCAATCGGAATTGGGATTCCCCTTCATGTGGGGGTTATCCCCATTTGATTGGTTAGTTATTCTTTTAAACATGGTGGACTAGCCATTGTAATTGTAGACCTGAGCTGCATCAACAGCGTTTTGTGTAATTCAGAAACCAGCGTTTTTCAGCATTGAGATAAGTTCTGATTCTATATTATATATATATATATAAAAAAAATTTTTTGGTGAAGAACCTTTAGAATAAAAGTAGCTGCCCGCTTGGTGGGGGTCGTTTTGTCCTTTCGACCTCCCTACGGCTAGCTCTGACAAAAAAATTGTTTTCACTTACAGGTCACCATACTAAGGCTGAGTAATTGGTTTGTGTCTATTGATTTGCTCGGGCCTTAAGGTTTTTATTTCTTTTCTTTGAGCCATTGAAGCATGCTACTTTAAAAGATTTGATGCTGAAGACGGTCTTTTTGATCACAATTTCAAAGCTGCAGGCTCTGTCTTGCTGAGATCCTTATTTGTCTTTTTCAGAGGAGGTCGTTTCCATTCAGCCTGTGCCTTCCTTCTTGCCTAAGGTGCTTTCTTCTTTTCACATGAACTAGATAATATGCCTGTGCTCCTGTTCTAAGGAGTAGTGTCAGAGGTAGTATAAGAATCTTTGCCTTGTGGTTGTCCAGAGGATGCTTCTTCGGTACTTGGAGGTCTCAAATTCTTTTTGTAAGTTTGACATCTTTTTGTACTATTTGTTGGCCTGAGCCAGGTTGAGGTGGTGGCTGTCAACTTTGGGGTACTGAATTAAGGAAGCCTTTGCCTCGGCATATCTGTAATGGAACTGGCCAATTCCGGAGGGTTTGTGCATCCATTCTACCCTTTTGGGCAGAGCAGAGCTCCTTAGCCCCTGCAAACATTTGTCAGGCAGCAACATGGGCATCACTTTGTGTTTTTGTCAAGCATTACCACTTAGATATCCACTAAAGGGCAGACACAATCTTGGTTCAAGGGTATTGTGAGCTGCTGTGTCTTCTTTCCACCTACTGGAACTGTAGCTTTGGTACATCCCACTTGTCTGGACTGGTCTAGCAGGATGATATGGAAGGTAACATTTTACTTACCAGTTAGTGTCCTTTCTTGAGTTCTGTTAGACCGGTCCAGGACCCGCCCCTGGAATATATTGCTCTGTTCTTCTGCTGTGGTACCCTTGGCCCTGTTCTGATTTTTATACTTGGACCTACAGGTTCATCGTCTACCGTCATCCTTATGTTTTGGCTTTCCTGTACATAGTGCTCTACTCTCTTGTTGCTCATTGTTGCCCATGTTGTGGTTGTGTGTGGCTTGCCATGTTCTTCCATGTGAAGCTTTGTATGACTGTGTAAGAAACCATGGCAGACCTCCATGAGCACTCATTCTGCTGCTCCTCACTACCTTTCCTCTCTTATCTCTCCCTACACACCTTCTTGGGAGCTCCTCTGTTCTGGCAGATCCCTTCTATCTGTGCCCTTTTCTTCTACTGCCAACTCAAAACTTCGATCTTTCCACCTTACTTCTCCCTATGCCTGGAACAAACAACCTGAGTCTGTGTGTCAGGCTTCATCTCTGGCCCTTTTCAAATCGAGGCTGAAAGCTCACTTTGAGACCGCTTTGGGATCCTGATCCACTTAGTCTCCTATGTGTTTCCTTCCCATTTCCCTAGATATATCCTTGTCCACAGCTGTTGTGTTGTCTGTGTTGACTAGATTGTAAGCTCTGATGAGCAGGGACCGTCTTTACATGTGCCTTTACAGTGCTGCGTAGCCATGTAGCACTTTACAAATGATAAGTAATAGTAGTAGTTATCTCAGGGATGATGATAAATCAAATGTAGCTCATTTGTTTGCTTGGCCTGTCTACCGAGAGTGAAGCATTAGCTAGTTCTATATACTGAGAAAAAGCACTGAGAAGTGCAATAAACTGAATCTGCTCAATCCTTTTGAGTATAACTTCTATACAAGTTGATGATGGGTGGATGTATCATTTGAGAATCTGTCCAGTGTCTGCATTTAAAGGCAAGTTGCACAGAGAGGACAAGCTTTCCTTTGTCATAGGAAACTACTTCTGTCATAGGGGATGGGGGGGATACTGGACTGCTGGGAGGGGGGAACCGAGAGAGAGAGTGGAGATGCTGAGCTGTGAGGAGATGTCAGAGATTGTAGACCCTGAGGGATGGACAGAGAGGGAAATGCTTTACTTTAAGTGGTTGATGGAGAGGAAGAGATACTGGGCTCTGAGGGGTGGACAGAGAGAGATGCTGGACTGAGAGGTGAACAGAGATGTTGAGCTCTGAGAGTTGGACAGATGGTAAAATTTGAATGGATAAAAAGGGAGTAAAGAGACATGGAGAAAGGAGCCATTAAGGAAAGATCTATATGTCCGAGACAGATATAGAGAGGGAATGGAGGAAGACAGGAGGAGCAAGGAGAAATGGAAGATGGACAGCAGACACTGGAAAGAGGGTTAAGAGAAAGCATAGGATAGCAGAAGGGAGACTAGAGCTATTGTGGATAAAAAATCAAAATGCCTAGATAACAAAGTTATAAAACAATATGTTATTTTTAATTTATTAATTGGATTATGTTAACTTTGGGAAATGTGCATTGTTGATGTCTTTGTTTTGTTCAGTACAAGAGGAAATGCATTTCTGTTTTTCTCCAGTGTTACCATCAATGTGGAGTTTGACGTCTTGCGATTCCCTTTTCAGTTATTGTCTTTATATATCTAGCTTTGTTTTATATTTGTTGAAGCTGTCTGTGTTTTCTATGTATAACTGAGATATGGCATTCTGTTAGTATGCAGTTTCTGAAGCAGTTTCACCTGTTCTGTTTTCCCAGTAGGAAAGGTATTGGTGTTCTCTAGGCTGTATTAGTTTAATATTTGTAGAACTGTCTTTTCATAGGTAGGACTGATACTGTGTGTGTCCTGCTATTATGTTTTGGCAAGTTTGCTATGGACTCTGACTGGTCTTTCTGCAGGGCTTTACAATACTTCCTTATGTATATGCTAGTTGGCGCTGGAGGGAACTCATGTAGAAACCTGGTAGCCTCTAACCCCACTGCACATATAAATGATCTTCAGACATTCAAACAAGTTATTTTTGGGACAAAAGTGACAGAAGCATGTGGCACATTATAGACTGACTAATTTGTTGAGGTTGAGCTTCAATAAATTGGTTGGTCTACAAGATGTCATAGGTAAAGGTGCCTTCTGCCTCTGTCATTTTTGCTATTCCAGTTTAACACAGCCACCCCTCAGAAAATCTTTGTCATGTTGGGACAAAAGAGAGGCCTGTGAAGGGCTCTATTGGAATCCACTGGGGGGAGGGAAGGGGGTGTCAGCAGCACAGTAATCACTTGCACAGGGCAGCAAAAATGCACTGGCCCTGTTCTCAGGGTCTACACAGGTCTGGATAAATCCAGAGGGGCATATTCAGCAGCAGTAGCCAGCACGATTAAAGTGACTGGCTGCCACTGCTTAAATGCTTGGACATTCAGTGTTCGGGCCATATCCAGTCAGCGCACTGAATATCCCGTTTGCCTGGATATCAATTTAGTGGCCAGTGGCAATATTCAGCCACTGGCTGGATAGTTAAACCAGCTTAAGTTAGGCCAGCTTTTTTTCTGCCTAACTTGAATTGGTTTAGGTTAGCTGGCTAGCAGCACAATATCACCACTGACTGGCTAATCGTGGGTGCCTTCCCTGCTCGGCCCCGGAATGCTCTGATGCTTAGAGGTTAGCATCGGGGCATTCAGCTGGCTTTAGAGGGATATTCAGTGGCACAAGCCAGGTATGTACTGCTTAATATCTCGCTCAGTGGGATTAACGTGGTTTTCAGGTCTGCAAACCATGTTAACCCTCCCCGGTTGTTTTGTCCAAAGAAGAAGGTGTGACATTTGCACAAATACAGTCTCATGATGTCTTGATCTTGGGAAAGCACAAATACAGCCAACAAGGTGATTATGTCACCACTTCCATTCAAGGCTCTTTGATCAATTTAGTTACATTTAAACAGGGATCAAAGGTTGTGGCTCTGGATGGATGTACATTTGGAATTCTGTCTCAATTTTGCCTTCTTTACCCTGACTTAATCTCTTTTGTGTATTTTTTTAATGTTCTCTTTATCTCGATGGTAAAGAGAAAAGGGAAGGTCAAGCAATGTCTTTCTGATGCCTCATCACCCTCTTCCTGTTTGAGGCAGTCTTTGATGACTGAGCACATTATCGTCCAACTGGAGCACTTGTCTGGGAGGTCTCTTGCTGAAAGTGAGTGAGAGGATACAGTTCTATCAGCACAAATGCAAGATTGGCTTCTGCCTTGG
Organism: Ichthyophis bannanicus; assembly: GCA_033557465.1. NCBI lineage: Eukaryota > Metazoa > Chordata > Amphibia > Gymnophiona > Ichthyophiidae > Ichthyophis > Ichthyophis bannanicus. The sequence continues at coordinate 359,538,288 of CM066033.1, forward strand.
GTTCTGTGGCGAGGATGATACAAGAGACTTGTTGGCCAAGGAAGAAGCAACATCTATCTTCTCTGCAAAACAAGATCGAGATTGGCGTCTGCATCGGGTTCTGTGGCGAGGATGATACAAGAGACTTGTTGGCCAAGGAAGAAGCAGCATCTGTCTTCTCTGCAAAACAAGATCAATCAAACTCAGAGTGGTATGAGTGACTTCAGATCTTTGGGAAGGGGGTGATTCTGTCAGAGATCTTGCGTGCAGCAAAAGTCAGTTATTGGGTCCTGGATTGGAGTCTGCGACTGCAGGATTGAGTTCAAATTTTTCTTCGAGGGTTGTTTCAGCACTTGCTTCTCTTTCTGGGAGACCACTCTTAGCAAGACCTTCTGTGATTACCATGGAACTGGATGCCTTGGTTTGTGTTGAAAAATGTATTTGCCATTAAACTTCAGTCTGTGGGGGAAGAAATAGGATCATAAGGGAGACAAAATAGGAAACATCACAAAATCAATTTTAAAAATCCCTACTCCTTACCTCAATTTCTCAGAGTCCTGAGGGGCAGAGGGAAGAATTAAGGCCGTAATGTAGACAATTTGTCACTATCAGTGTCTTGCATGTCCTGCACCCTCCACTTGAATGCTGCAATAGAAAATTGCTGTCTACTCCAGAGATTATAGTTTAAAATATGTAATTTACTGGGTGAATAAAATAGTGAATAGTTTATCTGTTACTTCTCAGACAGGCAACAACAAAAACAATGGATGGGATATTCTGTGGTGGTGATTAACGCGATTATAGTGGCTAGCCACCGCCGCTGCTGAAATGAACACCTGGATATTCAATGCCGGGGCCATATGACTAAACACAGGGCCGAGGGGGGGAGACAGAGAACACAAAGTGAGGGAAGGTATATAGAGGGAGATCATGGTGGCTAGATATGGAGGGCAAGTAGAGTAGAAGGCATGGAGAACAAGGGCTAGAACCTTAAACTGAATATGAAATGGGATGAGGAACCAGTGAAGAAAAATCAGCAGAGGGGAGATATGATCAACATGATGGGAACCAAAAATGAACTTAGCTGCAGTGGAATGGATAAGTTGGAGAGGATGGAGGACATACTGAGGTAGACCAACATAAAGTGCATTACAGTAATCATTTTTTTTGAAGACCAGGGAAAGGATGAGGAGGGTAAGCTGAGGAATAGAGAAGGAGGAGTGAAGTGAGCGAAGGTGGTGCAGAACTAAAAAAGAGAGAATTAATTTGGTTTTTAAAGAAGAGGTCAAAATCAAGGAAATCTCCAAGGGTTTTTATAGCATCACTGAGTGGAAGAGCAGAGTAGGATGAGGGGGTGGAAGGGGAAAAAGGAAATTAAGGGGGGAAAGCAGATGGATTCGCATTTAGCAACGTTCAGGAAAAGGTGATTGTCACGAATCCAGTGTTCAACTAGAAGAAGGCAAGACTGAAGAAATCATGTAAAGGGGATTGGCCAGTAAATAGAATTTGGATATTATCAATGTAGAGAATTTGGATATCTTCTGCTTAAAGAAAAGGGGTTCAACCAGGAGATTGACTTAGAAGAGGCAGAGGGGCCAAGAAGATATTGAAAAGGGTGGGGCAAGAAGAGAATCTTGTTGGACACCAGAGAGTGGAGGAAAGGAGAAGGCGAGTGTGGAGTTGGAAGAGGACTGAAAAGAGCAACCAGAAAAATAGGAAGAAAACCACTTAAGGCCAGTACCGCAAAGATTATTAGTATTTGCTGTATTGTTTGTCCTTAAGTGGTTTATCTCTTATTTTTCTGGTTGATCTTTCAGTTCTCTTCCAACTCCACACTCGCCTTCTCCTTTCCTCCACTCTCTGTCCCACAAGATTCTCTTCTTGTCCCACCCTTTTCAGTATCTGTTGAAAGGTGGTGAATACTCTATTAGGTGATGAAGCAAAAGACTATGATCTACAGATCAAAAGCAGAAGAGAGACTGAGAGTAACAAGAACAACAGAACTGCTATGGTTACATCAAAATGATAACTTGATTTTGATTTCATATCACTCCATGCCTGTGATTTTTAATTTGAGAATTGTCCCCAGGCGCCCCTACTGGCGTAGGAAATAAGGGCGTCCGGTGACATTTAATTTATTTTAAGGAGTGGTTGAGCTGAAGGACCAGGAGGATTCTGGTCCTTGTAGTGCAGAACTCCTTACAAAGAACAATCTACGCCAAAGTGTAGGGTAATAAGGCTTCATTTCCCCAGTCAACGCTTAGGTTCAATAAGGCACAAAAGAAAATGAAGGTAATTCTTTCCTCTAACAAAAAGGTTCCACCGTTATATAAACAGTTAAGGGTTGTAGGCTTCACAATTAACTGTTTATCTGGGTTAAGGCTTCTTTCAAATCAATAGAAATTAACATCAGGAAACAAATGGTTATCAACTTCACCATATGCAGAGTTATCTTTTCTCTATACATCTAGCAAGGCAATCAAGCTAGTTCTTGAACAAAAGATACATTCCATTGGTTCACTCTGAGGAATGGGAACACTGGTTTCACAATCACAGTCCATTGACTCTGGGTCACTATCTTCTTCAATGCTATGACTGTCTTCAGTATCTGTTAACTCCTCACAGGGGTTCTTTGGTTTCTCATACAACCTCCTTAGCACACTGTTGGGAAGTGCTTTTAAAAGGTTAGCTTTACTTCTTCTAACTTTCTGAGGCTTATCTATTTGCATAAGGTTTTCATCACTTAAACTTTCCCTTATAATGAAAGGCTTTTCATACCTTGGCTTCTGTAGGCTGCCACACCCAGGACTCAGCTTATGACGTAGCTTCTCAGGCTGACAAGCTGTTCTGTGCACTGCTCTACAATCAGAGTTACCAGGAAAACCTGACGTGGATTTCCACTCTCTGTGTTTCTTGGCAAAAGGATCACTGTAGAAGGAATCTCCTTTCCTTGTGCCTTTCTGGTTTAGCATAGGAGACTTAGTTGGGCTAGGAGAGTTGTTTTCATCAGGCAAGCTGCTTCTTTGGTTTGCTTGGCTTTGGACTCCGTTCCAATACCTTTGGCCTCTCTGGACTTTATCCCTTTGAGTATACCTCTTTTGGATTCTGTCTCCTTGAGTTGGCTGCACATGGAAGCCTTCCTGTTCCAGGCTTCTCTCACTGGTCCTGCTGCCGGTCCTTCTGACCTCGCTCTTGCCTCTGCCTCTGGCTGTTCTTCTTCCTCTTCCTGTTCCTCCTCCTGTTCCACTGATCATCTGGTTTCCTTTATAAAGGGATTTCTGGTTTGCACGTTCTGAGTTTGAGGACAGGTGAAACTGCTTGTTACTAATGTGATCAGTGCTAGAGCACGTTGCTTCAGGTACTGTGTAATTGTTCATGTGCCCTCTGGCTGAGCTGCGCTGGAATTGCGCTCTCTGCCTTTTCTGAGTTCCATGAAAATCAAGAGTGTTTTTCAACACTGTTTCTTCTCTAGCTCCAGCCTCATGACATATCCCCCGAGTTAAAATATTACAAGCTGAGTGTTCAGCCTCACTACAGCTTGTAATTGCAGCTTCTTCAACTGCCTTACAAGGCGGCTGTTTGTCCCTATTCTCCTTGCTATGGCAACGTGGGTGCCGTATCCTGTATTGAGATCCTTTCTTGACTGGCGTGAGAGACTGGCCTTATGTACGTCAAAGTCTAAGGACATTTATATGGTATGTCTGTTCCCGACCGTTTGTATCTCTTACCAAATAAGAGGTAGGACTAAGTGGTTTGACAATCGTATAAGGTCCCCTCCATTGGGCTTCAAACTTTGGGGTAGGCCCGGATACTAAAACCATTACTCTGTCACCAGCAGTAAGTTGTCTGTGCACAGTACCTTTGTCGTAATATTTTTTCTGCTTCCGCTGACTATCTTTCAGCTTCTCTTCCGCCAGCTTGGAAGTCCGTTTTAGACGGGTTCTTAATTTTTTCAAGAATTGTGGAATGACGCATTCATTTTCCACGGGCTCCACCCACTGTTCCTGGAGAATGTCCAGCAGTCCTCTAGGTGATCTCCCATACAATAGTTCGTATGGTGACGTACCCAACGAACTTTGCGTCCTCTCTCTGCACGCATACAGTATGAATGGGAGGATCACATCCCACTCGGTCATTTCGCCATCTAATGACCGACGCAACATCTGTTTTATGGATTGGTTCATTCGTTCAACCAATCCATTACACTGTGGGTGGTAAGCCGACGTTTTCAGATGATGGATTCCAAATGCGTCCCAGACCTGCGCTAGGTATCGGGACATGAAGTTACTCCCTCGGTCTGACAGCACTTCCCGAGGAAATCCTATCTCGCAAAATAGTTTTATGAGTTCATTGGTGATGGTTTTTGCGGATATATTCCTTAAGGGCATTGCCCAAGGGAAACGTGTGGCTTGATCTATGACAACCAGTATATACTGGAAGCCTCTGGGAGTTTTGATAAGAGGTCCCACTATGTCGACCGCCAGCCTTCGTGTAGGGTCCGAGATTATTGGCATCAGCTCTAGGGGTACCTCAGGTGGACGCAGGGATGTCACTCTTTGGCATGAGGCACAAGATTCACAGAACCGCAAGGTTTCCTTGAACACCCCTGGCCAATAAAATCTGGCCAGTATTTGGTCAAGTGTTCCCTGTATTCCCTTGTGACCGCCTATTGGGTGGTCGTGTGCCAACCTTAACACCGCGGACTTGAAGGTCTTTTGGAACGACTAATTGCTTCCGCACTTCATGGGTCCGGGGGTTTATGGGCTCCCTGTATAGTATTTCCTCTTCTTTTATAGACCTTGGAAAGGTATTTCTTTTTTCCTGAGCGTATTCAAACGCACGTTTTAGCGCAGGGTCATCCCTTTGTTCTTTTATAAACGAGGGGAATTTTTCCACCAGCTCTGCTGGGATCCAGGACAATCCCTTCCCTGCTTCTAAGTCTGCCCGGCCTTGAGAGCGGTATTGCTTCTCCTTACGTTTCTCTGCCGTTGACTTCTTTGTTTTCGTTGAGGGCTCCCCTATTAGGTCATCATGTGAAGGGAGGTCCCCCAAGTCTGTGTCATGGTAACAAGAAGGTTTTTCTAAAGTTTCTGCCTGGGAACGCATGGAGACAAAAACTTCATGGGGACGTAATCCTTCTTTTAACCCTCTTTTAAAGTAAGGCCAGTCTCGACCTAAGACTAAGTCCTGTGGTAGCCTGGGTACCACAGCTGCCAACATTTTTTTAGTTGTTCCCAAACCTCTTACAGTTAGGTTATAAACAGGGTACAATGTAGCCGTGCCATGAACACATTTTATTTTTACTTGGCATTCTGGTTGATCTGGTGCGGACTCTACTCGCTCCTTGACTAAGGACCAAAGCTTGCGAGAGATCATTGTTTGATCCGCACCGGAATCAAGTAGTGCCTTGGTTGGAACTCCTTGCACCAACACATCCAAGACTAAACCTTCACACGGCACTTCTCGGTTCTCTCCTAAGAGAGCTATGCGCGCTTGGCATTCAGTTCTCACATGAGCTGTTTTTCCACAAGCAAAACATCTTTTATCAACATTCTTTGATAAAGCATCATTACATTTTACATTGTGTGGCTTAGAATGGGACAGAGCTCCTAAGGACTGTTTGTATGTCTTTAGAATTTTGGGTAGCCAAATCCGCCTCCAAATATCTTTCCGTTAAGGTAACGGCATCTGCAGTGGTGCTACAATTTTGTAGAATTAGGAAACTCTACACATTACTAGGCACTGCACGCATAAACTGTTCTAGGACTATTTCATCCATAATCTGTTCTACATTTTTACCAGCAGGTCTTAGCCATTTTTCCGCTAAGCTCCTGAGCCTGTGGCCTAATACTTTCGGAGTCTCACCCTTCTTAAGGTGAGCAGCCCGCAGCAAGCGATTATATACGAGTGGGGACAAGCCTAAGCGCTCCCGAATGGCTTTCACCACCTCGGTATAATCTGCTGCTAATGCAGTTGGCATCGCCCGATAGGCAGATAGCGCCTCCCCCGTAAGAGAAGCGGCTAGCCTAATTGACCACTGCTCTTTTGGCCACTTTATTGCACTAGCTATCCTTTCAAAGGAGTCAAAGTCATCGATATCATCGGTGGCTGATAGTTTTCCTATGCTCAAAGAGTCAAAGGCGCCTGGTCCTACTGACCAGTTGCCCAGTCCAGAAACCTGTTCCCGTTGACTGGAGGCTCCCCCTGACATCTTCTGTTGCTGGGTGGCTCAAGCCTCCATCAGCTGTAGAATGGGCTTCTGCTGCTCCTGCAGCGCTAGTATAGCTTGTTGCTGGGTTTGAGCAGCAAGCTCCCTCTGCTTTTCAAATTGCATCATCATCCATTCCAGCAATTCCTTCTGCTCCATAGTGATAGACCTTACCTAGGGAAAAAGGAGAAAGAAAAACAAAACCAAGTGTGGTCCACAAACACTTAGCCCTTTTCTCCCTTTACTTTATATATTTTTTTTTTCACCAGTATCCAGACCAGTCTACCCCTCTACCTTTTACCTGGTAGCAGAGTAGATTCGAGCTTCCAGTAGGAGGTTGCAGCAGCTCCTCGACGTAGCCTTCTATGACTGCTGACAGCAATTGATGAGCTCCTCTCCTGGTTTCGTCTTCCTGGTCCTGGATTTTGTTAAACCCAATCCGGATTTTTTTTTCAACTCCGGTCCGGGTTTTCTCAGACTCCACTCCGGGTTTTCTCACCCAGTATTGGTGGTTTCTTGCTTTCTTTTCTCTTTAGCGTCTTAGGGCGTTGTCCCAACATCCTGCCAACTACGCCATTATGTCCCCAGGCGCCCCTACTGGCGTAGGAAATACGGGCGTCCGGTGACATTTAATTTATTTTAAGGAGTGGTTGAGCTGAAGGACCAGGAGGATTCTGGTCCTTGTAGTGCAGAACTCCTTACAAAGAACAATCTACACCAAAGTGTAGGGTAATAAGGCTTTATGTCCCCGGTCAACGCTTAGGTTCAATAAGACACAAAAGAAAATGAAGGTAATTCTTTCCTCTAACAAAAAGGTTCCACCGTTATATAAACAGTTAAAGCTTGTAGGCTTCACAATTAACTGTTTATCTGGGTTAAGGCTTCTTTCAAATCAATAGAAATTAACATCAGGAAACAAATGGTTATCAACTTCACCATATGCAGAGTTATCTTTTCTCTATACATCTAGCAAGGCAATCAAGCTAGTTCTTGAACAAAAGATACATTCCATTGGTTCACTCTGAGGAATGGGAACACTGGTTTCACAATCACAGTCCATTGACTCTGGGTCACTATCTTCTTCAATGCTATGACTGTCTTCAGTATCTGTTAACTCCTCACAGGGGTTTTTTGGTTTCTCATACAACCTCCTTAGCACACTGTTGGGAAGTGCTTTTAAAAGGTTAGCTTTACTTCTTCTAACTTTCTGAGGCTTATCTATTTGCATAAGGTTTTCATCACTTAAACTTTCCCTTATAATGAAAGGCTTTTCATACCTTGGCTTCTGTAGGCTGCCACACCCAGGACTCAGCTTATGACGTAGCTTCTCAGGCTGACAAGCTGTTCTGTGCACTGCTCTACAATCAGAGTTACCAGGAAAACCTGACGTGGATTTCCACTCTCTGTGTTTCTTGGCAAAAGGATCACTGTAGAAGGAATCTCCTTTCCTTGTGCCTTTCTGGTTTAGCATAGGAGACTTAGTTGGGCTAGGAGAGTTGTTTTCATCAGGCAAGCTGCTTCTTTGGTTTGCTTGGCTTTGGACTCCGTTCCAATACCTTTGGCCTCTCTGGACTTTATCCCTTTGAGTATACCTCTTTTGGATTCTGTCTCCTTGAGTTGGCTGCACATGGAAGCCTTCCTGTTCCAGGCTTCTCTCACTGGTCCTGCTGCCGGTCCTTCTGACCTTGCTCTTGCCTCTGCCTCTGGCGGTTCCTCTTCCTCTTCCTGTTCCTTCTCCTGTTCCACTGATCATCTGGTTTCCTTTATCAAGGGATTTCTGGTTTGCACATTCTGAGTTTGAGGACAGGTGAAACTGCTTGTTACTAATGTGATCAGTGCTAGAGCACGTTGCTTCAGGTACTGTGTAATTGTTCATGCGCCCTCTGGCTGAGCTGCGCTGGAACTGTGTTCTCTGCCTTTTCTGAGTTCCATGAAAATCAGGAGTTTTTTTCAACACTGTTTCTTCTCTAGCTCCAGCCTCATGACAGTATATATGATTTTGTGAAGCGCAGTAATGGAAGAATACTAAGGAGTCTGTTTACTAACGCATATAAGACTTTTTCAGCTAATGTGGCAAAAAAGTGCAGGTAGTATGGTGTTAACTGCAAAAGCTGTGTGTTATCTGTTGGGGGCATGCATACCATTTCCCCAGCAGATAATGCACAGAAATTGCAGACAGCACCTAATGCTTCCCATTGAGGCGCTGCTATAAGCACTGGCGCTGTCTGCAACTTTGACAGTTACCACCCATTCTCTGCCCATATCCTGACCACTTGTGCTACTTGCAGAAACTGCGTTATCTATAATTTCCCTGAGTTATCTATACTGTCTTGGCTCATTATTTGCCACGTTAACAGGTAATGCTGCTTAGTAAACATGCCCCTAGGAAGAAAAAGAAGAAAATGATCTTCCTATAAGTGTTATTTAAATTAACAGTTTTATACAATATCTGTAGGCAAATTTTTGAATACTGCTATTGAATACAGTAGTCTTTCCTTGCGGTCATTTTCTGTGTTTAAGTGATCTTGCATGATGCTAGCAGATTGGTGGAGACAAAGAACCAATGAAAAGCCCAAGTTTCAATGACATCACTCCCATGCCTCTATTCACCTCAGTCACCTCACCAGTCGTCTCTTCAGTATTCTTCTACCTCCAGCAGATATTCACCTCTCTGGCTTTTCTCACAAAGAATTACAGAGTCTCATTCCTTACAGCTTTGCTCAATTTATGCCTCTCCTTCTTTGTGCGCAAACCTCATCTATAAAACTCACTTGGTTTAGTTCTCCCAATTTTGGTCCCAGAGTTTATACTCAAAGCCTTGTTTGTTCTTTGTCTGGATGCATTGTCTGTCCTGACTAGATTGTAAACTCCAAGGAGCAGGATGTGTCTCATATGTGTCTTTGTAAAGCACAATGTAGACCTTCTAGCACTATGTGAATAATAATAAATTATTTGGAGCTTGTTTTGTTATCTTTTAGATGCAGTACAAGATGGAATGTGATTATTTCTATGTAATTTATTGCTAAATCACTAGAGCAGTGGTTTTCAAACTTGGATTGCAGTGTGCCAGTGATTGGATTATAGCCCCATTTCCATCCCCACTACAAAGTTTCCCTGCTATATTCAAAAGCAGTTTTTGTGGCAAATACCTGGTTCTGCGTGACTCTTAGGAAACTAGAGTGGGCCAGTAGCTGTACTTCTGTGCTGCCCTCATGTGGGGAAAAGAAGCGTAACACTACAGGCACTGCATGCCTCAAAGTGAGTAGAGCGACACAGAACAAGGAGTTTGCAGAAGTATTTGAGGGAGTGAGAGCAGTGGGGACTGGAAGGGGAAGATAGTGAAAGCAGTGGGGCTTCAGGGAGGATGAGAATGAGAGTGGTGCGGACTGGGGAAGGGATGAGAACGATCAGTGGGTGCTGGGAGTGAACAAGTGAGAAATGGGGACTGGGAGAGAGAGAATGAGACAGTAAGGACTAGGGGCTGAGATAGTGAGCAGTGGGGGTTGGAAAGAGAGGGAGTAATAGCAGTTGGGAAGTGGACGAGAGAGAGCATGGGGGCTAGAGAAGGTATTAGGGAGAGATTGGTGAATCCTGTTACTTACTGCTCCAGTCTCTAGGCATTGTCCTGTTAGAACTTTGAGGTCATAGGAACAGAATTTGCTTGAGGTTCCTTTGTTGTGGGTGGCTAGGAGAGCTTGCATACGTGAACATGCTTGTTCAATCATTGGCCCGCAACTATGGAACCAGTTGCCAAATGAATTTCAGGCAGTGAGGATTCTGAGACTTTCAAAGCAGTGTTAAAATTCTGCAATTTAAGGTATCTATTAAAATTGCTGTAGATACAGTGCATTAGCCTTGATTGATTTATTGTGTTTAAAGTGTCTGTCTTTATTATTTATATTTTAGTGTTGTTTGTTGTAAATAGCCTAGAATATAAATATTAATAAATGAAATAAAATGAAATTTAAGGGGGTGAGAGCAGTAGAAGCAGAGGGAGGGGTGAGAGAATGACTGATAAGAACTGGAGTGTAAAGGATGCTTTCACTAAAAGTTATTGCGTTTAATGTGTGCTAATGAAGTTAACACACATTAAGTGACATTGTGTCCATTGAATAAAAGGGCTATGGGCTCTTAATGCATGTTAAAACCTTTAGTAAAAGAACTGCCAAGTAATCAGTGGAGACTGGGGAGAAAGTGGAAGTGAAAGCAGTGGGGGCTATGGGAAGGGACGAAAAAGTGAGCAATGAAGACGTCTGTGGGCAAATAAATCCTATAGACGAGAGAGGGCGAAAGTGACAGAAGAATAGATCTTTTGTCTTTTGATCTTGATTAGGAGGAGATCAGGAATAGTAGTAGGCCTCTGTTACATTAATATGCAAGTGGAGCAATACAATCTCTTTTTTTTAACCATTTTTATTTTATACTCATTGTTTGATTTTGCTTGTGGCTTCAAGCTGTTGTCTGATTTTGGTTATTATCTGATCTGCTGATCAGCAGTTATTTCCCTTCATTTTTATTTTAGCAAAAATAAAATTAGAGAAATCCCTGAAGACCCACCTGTTCTCCTCCGCTTTTGACCTCCCCTCTCCTCTCATGTGATACTTCCCTCCCCCTCTCTTCTCTGTCTTGTCGTATGATTGTACTGTGTGCTTTTCTATCACATATTGTAACTTCCTTTCCCTTTCCGCCAAATTGGCTCTCTGTATATTTTCGTATATTGGAGAACAACACTGTGGGAGCACAGGTCACGCTGAACACAAAAACAAACAGTCACAAGCGTGAACTAAGTGGAAAGACAGAGTCCTTTATTACCAAATGGCTGCCCGACACAGGCCGTGTTTCGAACCCTTCATCAGGGGCAAGCCAGGCGGGAAACTAAAAACAAACATATTCAATTATAAAAACAATAGAGGAACAGACAAATCGTCCCATGGTGAGACATTATAAACACTGGTACATTAAAAATTTAAAACAATAAATATTTAAAAAAATTATTATACATGTAGACAAAATAGCATAAAAACAAACATGCACATACTCAAAATGTCATGAATTCAAATGCTGGAATCAAATGCTGGAACCAAATGCTGGAACCAACCAAAGAATAATAAAGCATAATACTTAAAATAAAAGACAATACTAACCTCTGTTGCAGTGCGTAAAGACAATTTAACGTCACACTGTTGTACTAATGTATAAGTGGTATGCTAATACTGAAGGATAAAAAATAATAGTTAAAAAACATATAAATAATTAAAACCAATAACTATAAAACAACTAAGAGGGAGAGCAAAGAGGGGGGACATAAAACAAAGTGTCTCAATGAGATACCTATAAAAAATAGTAAAATCAATAGGCAACAAATGACTAACATGGTATTAAAACATACAGAAAAAACCGGAGGAGGACATAGGACAGGATATGTACAAACATCTAACCAAATCTCATAGTGTTACATGAAAAAGGAGGAAGAAGATAACCATAGAAACTATTAAAGGGGTGAGTCAGAGAGCATTTTGATGCAAAACTCTTACTTGCACAAGTTGTAATGCTGCTGTTATCATGTAAAATAAAAACGGCAATAAAGCCAGTCTATGGATATAAAATAAAATGAAGAAGCATCACAGGGATTATAAGCATATATAAACTAATACTGCATGCAGTAATTGTGAAGTAAAACACCAGGAGGGGAGGCTAATAATAGTGCACTAATAATTACGATTTAAAACAAAACCAGAATTATCGTTACTAAAGAAGGGGGGGGGGGGAATTTTAGTGAAGGTTATAACTTGTGCATGCCATTTTCTGGTACAGCCATTGTTTCCTCTGGTTTGGTCCGTGTGCTTTTCGTGTGCAATGAGTTTCTATTTTATTATATTCATATTTTTGATTTTTATTATTGCTGAGATGTTTACACATTTTTTACCCTTGTTTATTTATTATTCATTATCCATTATCCCTTATTATTCATTATTATTATTCTTTATTGTTCCTTAGGACTCCCCTTCACGAGCCCGTTTTGGCTGATTAGGTACAGATTCCTAGGGTGTGTTCTTTATGCAGAATCGGCAGTTCCCAATGGTATTTTATAGACCCTTAGGGTCTTTTTTAGTAATCTGTTCTAGGACCACACTCTTAAAATAGTTATGATGCCTTAATCTTGTTTTCATGATCCTCTCTTTCATGTGTAATAATCCCGCCATTCAGTGGCTCCGCCCCTTTCTTTCTCCTTTTCAGTACGCATGTGTGGGCATTCTTCCTGCTGCTCGTCGTCTGTGTGAAGACAGCGGTTTTTTCGGAGGTTTGGCTGTCGTCTTTTACTCTTTCATCTTTTCATTTTCATTCCGGTTGTGTTGATTTTATGCTTTAATGTGCATTTTTGGCGACTTTTCATTTTAGATTTGATTTCTACAGTGTATTACCGTCAGCCGCCACTTCCGTGTGTACTATTTTATACTCTTTGAATGCATTTTCAGGTTGCACACGCGGTATACACCCTGGGCTACTTTCTTTATATTCACAGACAGGCGTTTGTGCCGTTTAAATGGATATAACCATTTTTAATTTATGAAAGTATTTTCCTGTAACGAAAAGCCCACCGCCTCACCCTTCTTGTATTTTAGTACTTAAAACTTTTTCCCCCCTTTAGTAACGATAATTCTGGTTTTGTTTTAAATCGTAATTATTAGTGCACTATTATTAACCTCCCCTCCTGGTGTTTTACTTCACAATTACTGCATGCAGTGTTAGTTTATATATGCTTATAATCCCTGTGATGCTGCTTCATTTTATTTTATATCCATAGACTGGCTTTATTGCCGTTTTTATTTTACATGATAACAGCAGCATTACAACTTGTGTAAGTAAGAGTTTTGCATCAAAATGCTCTCTGACTCACCCCTTTAATAGTTTCTATGGTTATCTTCTTCCTCCTTTTTCATGTAACACTATGAGATTTGGTTAGATGTTTGTACATATCCTGTCCTATGTCCTCCTCCGGTTTTTTTCTGTATGTTTTAATACCATGTTAGTCATTTGTTGCCTATTGATTTTACTATTTTTTGTAGGTATCTCATTGAGACACTTTGTTTTATGTCCCCCCTCTTTGCTCTCCCTCTTAGTTGTTTTATAGTTATTGGTTTTAATTATTTATATGTTTTTTAACTATTATTTTTTATCCTTCAGTATTAGCATACCACTTATACATTAGTACAACAGTGTGACGTTAAATTGTCTTTACGCACTGCAACAGAGGTTAGTATTGTCTTTTATTTTAAGTATTATGCTTTATTATTCTTTGGTTGGTCCACCAGCACTTAATTGATTCCAGCATTTGAATTCATGACATTTTGAGTATGTGCATGTTTGTTTTTATGCTATTTTGTCTACATGTATAATTTTTTTAAATATTTATTGTTTTACATTTTTAATGTACCAGTGTTTATAATGTCTCACCATGGGACAATTTGTCTGTTCCTCTATTGTTTTTATAATTGAATATGTTTGTTTTTAGTTTCCCGCCTGGCTTGCCCCTGATGAAGGGTTCGAAACACGGCCTGTGTCGGGCAGCCGTTTGGTAATAAAGGACTCTGTCTTTCCACTTAGTTCACGCTTGTGACTGTTTGTTTATTTACGTATATTGTAAACCACTCTGATCTTTTTGGAGAAGCGGTATATCAAATAAATAAACATCAACATTCTTGTTTGGATCATGGAGATTAACACTCCTATTCATGAAGGTTTGTTTATTTATTTATACAGGGTGGCCCAAAAAAAGTGAGAACATCTCGTAAATTAAAAGTTTAAATAGTTTACTTATTTACCTTTTGTAGCTATATAATGTCTTTATTTTGACAATTTCCGGTCGCCATCTTTTTTGTTTTAATTTGTCAATCGTTTACATCTGTCTTTTTGACTTTTTAAATAACTTATATGCTACGAGATGTTCTCACTTTTTTTGGGCCACCCTGTATTTCCCTCAGGCCCCATGATTTTCAATGGGGTTTATTTACTAATAATGTAGTTTTGAGCATGTAAACTCTTGGGGGTATGTTTATTAAAGGGTGGTAAGGGAATAAGTGTACCGTTAACACACGTTATCAGCGCCCATGAGCGATTAATGCTGCAGAAAGTGCCAATAACTCTGGATTAACGTTCGAAAGCGGGGCCCTTAGCGTTATGGCGAAAGGCAGTTGAGAGTGGGTGGAAATAGGGTGTGCTCCTTTAATGCTGGGTTGTGTTACTGTGCATTAGAGCTTCCCGTGCTGGGAACCCTAACTCTTGCAGAAAAGGCTATTTCAAGGAGGGGGGGGGGGGTGGGAAGAGAGCCTATTTCAATGTATGCAATGTGCTCCACTCACCGGTATTCCCAAATCTGTGATAGTAGTGCTCTATTGGCAGCAACAGCATGGTGCCCCATTAAGAAAGGGCTCTAAGTTGTTGGTGCCACATTGACAAAGGAGGTTTCAAGTGGCTGATGCAGTGGTGCTGGCTGGTCCACAAAGCCACTGCCTAGGGTGTACATCTGTGATGTCGGGTATGACTCCACCATGACAGTGGCAGCACACATACATGCTGCTGCAGTCAGAGGTAAATCGCGCCTCCCCCATTGCCATCATGCTGCCATGTCAGTATTGTGTGAGAGTGGAGGTGGCAGCGGCTTGCTGCAGACTAAACTTTGTCCTGGCAAGCATGTCAACAGTAGGTACAGCATAGCACATGGCGATCCCTCCCTACTGAGGTCTAAGGCAGCAGCACGTGTGTCCACATCCCCTGAGGGAGGGAGGCAGGAACGCCAAAGTGTACCTAACTGCATGTGTTCAATGCCAATAAGGCCGCCTGCAGCAATGAAACGGTGGCTGTGCCATGATGGGAGGGAGGGAGGGAGGCAATGGCCGGCGTGCTGTTCATCAGGATTGTTGGACCCTTGCACCTGGTTGGTTTCCCGAGTGTTAGGGCTGGCTCTGGGATCAGAATGCACCCCCCCCCCCACCCACACATATTGAGTAGCTGTGTGCATGTGGAGGGGAAATAAGCCACAGAAGCATAATATGCAGCATGATAACAGCCGTTCTCAGAGGAAAAATGCCCACCTTGTCCCGTCTCCTGCCATATGACAACCTTAATCTGTGCATGAGCCTGTGACTCCTTCATAAATAAATGGTTAGGTACAACCATCTGAGCCACATGTGAATCCAAAGAAGTCTTGTTGGTCTGCAAGATATGAGAGTATTCCATGACTGACCCAAGCACACACCAGGAAATGGGAAAATTAGCATTCTGCTAGTACACCTATGGTCTGCAATGTGTGTGTTCATGTTTCATGGCCTGCCCCTTTGACTGGACAGATCCCATATGTAAGACACGAATGACAGTTGAACCAGCAGCATAGCAAGGCAGTGAAACCTACAGACCTTACAAGATGTCCCTCTCCCACACCTGCTGAACATATCTTGTCAGACAAACATGACACAGATCCTTCAGAGATCTGAGCATACATAGGCATACCCCAACTCATGCGCACCTGCATCCTGACAGTGACCACATATATACCCATTGAATGATGAGTCCACACCACTGCTGTATGGCTCCAAACACATGGCCAGTGTGTGTATGAGAGAAGGATCACAGGTTGACCAACCTGTGGATCAGGACATATATGTCCAGGTGCATCAACTTTATCCTGTCTGTCCAGAACTGTATCATCATGTGCAACCTTCAACATGTCGTCTAGCAAGAGTCCACACACTGAGCTGCCACACTGAGAAGCTGCACCAACCACAGCTGGATGGCAGAGCACGTTAATAGCACCGCACACTGAGAGGCATTGACAGTGCTCGAGCAGTGGAGAGTACACTCATAGCCCTGCACACTGTAGGCATTGATAGTGCCCAAAAATAGCAAAGTACGCTAATAGCGCCAGCATACTGAGCAGGCGTTGACAATGGTGGAGCATCAAAGGAGGCCTAAGGGGCAGGTAAGAATGCAGCACTTCTGGACAGCAGGGTCATGTGTGTGTGTGTGTGTCTCCAGAGTAGTGTGAGCCTCAGCAATGCGCTGTGCATGCACGTGGTGCCCAGGCGCTATGGCTGCGCATACAACATGCTGCAGGTCAGCTGTTCAGCAACCCCACGTACTGTGTGAGACGTCACTTACAAGCAGAAGGTTAGTTTGCAGTAAGTAGGTGCAGCCTGTGGCTGTGATGCTATAATGCATTCCCAGTTACACCACCAGCAAGGCCCATCCCCATTCATTCCCCTACACTTATCTCCCAACATAGTAACATAGTAAATGACGGCAGATAAAGACTAGTATGGTCCATCTAGTCTGCCCAGTAAGATGGCAAGAGTAGGTGCACCTGCTGCTCCGTGCAGGCCACCCCTCCCCATGTCTTTGTTTTAGGGGTGAACCCACTGCTCCGTGTAAGACACCCCTGTATGTTGAGAAATTTGTTAAGTTTATTTCGATTTTATCCTGTTGCTGTAAAGGGATCCACTGTGTCTGTCCCATGCCATTTTGAATTCTGTCACTGTATTTGCGCCCAACACTTCCATCGGGAGGGCATTCCAAGCATCCACCACCCTTTCAGTGAAAAAGTATTTCCTGACATTGCCTTTCAATTTACCCCCTTGCAGCTTCATGTTATGCCCTCTAGTTTTACAGCTTCTCCGTCTTTGGAAGAGGTTTGTTTGTTCATTATTTCTCTTTGTATTTAAAGGTCTGAATCATATCTCCCCTGTCCCTCCTCTTCTTCAGTGTACATATTTAGGTCTTCAAGTCTCTTCTCACAAGGCTTCTGATGCAGGCTCCAAATCATTTTGGTCGCCTTCCTCTGAAC
Organism: Ichthyophis bannanicus; assembly: GCA_033557465.1. Lineage (NCBI taxonomy): Eukaryota > Metazoa > Chordata > Amphibia > Gymnophiona > Ichthyophiidae > Ichthyophis > Ichthyophis bannanicus. Next base: position 359,555,312 of record CM066033.1, read on the forward strand.
AGCTTCGAGTCTTTTTATATCCTTTGCAAGATATGGTCTCCAAAACTGAACACAGTATTCCAAGTGAGGCCTCACCAGTGACTTATACAGTGGCATTAGTACCTCTTCCTTTCTGCTGGTAATGCAACCCAACATCCTCCTGGCTTTTGCCACGGCCTTGTCGCTCTGTTTTGCCACCTTGAGATCCGCAGAAACAATCTCACACCAAGGTCCTTCTCCTGGTCCATGCACACCAACCTCTCGCCCCCTATCGTGTACAATTCCCCTGGATTTCTGCTTCCCAAGTGCATGACACTGCACTTCTTCACATTAAATCTTAACTACAAAGCATTAGACCATTCTTCCAGCTTTGGTAGATCTTTCCTCATGTTATCCACTCCCTCAGGGGAGTCCACTCTGTTGCAAATTTTTGTGCCATCTGCAAAAAGACAGACTTTTCCATGCAGTCCTTTAGCAATATCTCTCACAAATACATTGAACAGTGCCGGGCCCAGGACCGAATCCTGGGGCACCCTGCTAATTACCCTCCTTTCATCCGAGTGAGCTCCATTTACCATCACCTTCTGTCGTTTGTCAGTCAACCAATTTCTGAGCCAGTTTACCACCTTAGGACCCATCCCCAAACTACTGAGTTTATTGATAAGCCTCCTATGAGGAACAGTATTAAAGGCTTTGCTGAAATCCAGGTAGATAACATCCATCACATGTCCCTGATCTAGTTCTCTGGTCACCCAGTCAAAGAACTCAATCAGATTTGTTTGGCAAGATCGTCCTTTGGTAAAACCATGTTGCCTCAGATCATGCAACCTGTTGGTTTTGAGAAAGTCCACTATTCGCTCTTTCGGAAGCGCCTCCATTACTTTTCCTGCCACCAAGGTAAGGCTCATGGGCCTGTAGTTTGTTGCTTCTTTACTGTCACCACTTTTGTGAAGAGGTACCACATCCGCCCTTCTCCAGTCCTGAGGAACTACTCCTGTCTCCAAGGATCTGTTGAAAATATCCTTTAACGGCCCTGCAAGAACCTCTCTGTGCTCTTTCAGTATCCTGGGATGTATCCCATCCGGTTCCATGGCCTTGTCCACTTTCAGTTTTGCAAGTTGTTCTAACACATCATCTTCTGTGAATGGTGTGGTATCTACTTCATTCCCATTTTTATATTTGGGAGTCACAGGTGGTCCTTCTCCAGGATTTTCTTTAGTAAAAACAGAGCAGAAGTATTTGTTTAGCATTTTCACTTTTTCAATGTCACTTTCCACAAATCCGTTCCCAGCACTTCTGAGTCCTGCAATTCCATCTCTGATTTTCCTCCTCTCCCGAATATACCTGAAGAAAGTTTTGTCGCCACACTTCATATCTTTAGCCATCTTTTCCTCTGCCTTTGATTTTGCTTTCCTTATTTCTCTTTTTTTGTCTCTTTTTTAGTTTGTCCCTGCTAGGACAGCTTAACCACTAGCGGACTAGGCAGTTACTTAGGGACCCATTTTATAAGAGTCATGCAGAAAGCTATGCGCTATTGATGTGCCTAAGTCCCTATTTTAAAGGGCTTACGTGCATGAATTGACACTTGTGTGCGTGCTTTAGGTGATTTGCTATTCTCTAAGCAATTGCCTACGTGCCATCCTGTGTGCTTTTGGTAGGGGTATGCACAGGGGTGCTTCAGAGCCATGATTTATGCACCCAGGTTATTGATTAGTATGAACTACACACACTTCTGGGCCAGTCTATGCCTGCCCTAGGGTAGGAGTTCAGCCACGTTGATACCCTCCTGTTTTATAATCAAGCACCTGCATGTGGAGCCAGTCTACACGTGTACATATCGCTATTTACACATGGAGAGGCTTCTAAAATAAGGGTCTTAGGTTCCTAAGTTAGGTGCCTAAATTTGTCCCTTATTTCAGCCAGATCTGGGAACCTAGGTTTTCAGCTGAAAATTCATTTAAGTATATCCATAAAAAGGCCTGGCAATTTACTCCCGGTGATACGTTGCCAAGAAAACCCAGAGGCAGCTGGGTCGCCAGGAGTCAGCACTGACTTAACGGCATAAAAAAAATATCCATAAAATCACGGAGCTTCCCCCACATATTGTGTATTTTTCATCCTTCTAGTGACTTGCACATGCTCATATTGTACAGTGGCGTTTATGCTGATAATGACAAATTAAAATGAAATTGGGCTGGGATCCATGCTAGCTGTTCCTGCTGGGCGCCTTCTCTACGATTTATATTTATTATGGATAAAAGGAATAGTTTATTTACAAATTCAATGGGTGGCACTCACAAAGAGGGAAGATTTGGGTGGTAATACTGGATAGCTGGGGAGCCCTAAGCAATCGGGGTCTCTCGGTATTTCTCCAGCCCCCAGTCCTCACTCGGTCCAAGCTTCTAAATTACCACATCGGTCATCTCCTGCTGTGCTGGCGGAACCAAGCATTGCAGGTCATCAGTTAGTACCTCGTCTGCTCAAGAGTACCTTGTTTCTTTGCCCAATGAGGAAATGTTGGAGTTGCTGGAAAGTCTCTCAGCTTCTTTTGATTCTTGTGTTGGTTTGAGCCCCGGCGTAAGAGGTTCGTCGTCGGGAGATTCTGGGTGCTCAGAACACTGGGATAGCCCTGGGCATCGGGACATTCGAATACCACATCTGTGTTTCCTGACGCCGCGTTGCAACATGCTCTTTGTGGCTCCCCTGGTTTACAGGTTGTGAATTCATTGGTGGTCCGCCCAAAGCTTTTTATCCAGGTTGGAGGAAAAAGGGTTCATTGGAGGTAATGTCTAAATTAAGGAAAAGCCAAGCAAAGAAAGTATCAAGCAGACTTTAACTTTGTTAGAGGAGCCTGTTATCGAAAATGTCCCAGTCGATTCTTCTACTGCATTCATTTTAAAGGCATTTGCTCAGCTAGAGAAACTTGTGATATCTAAGCTGGAGTTGCAGGATGATGTCATGGTCAAGTGTGAAAACAGATTGCAAGCTTGTGGGCAAAAGGTGGAATTGTGTTCTCAGACTGAGGTACAGTATCAGCTGAGAAAGAGGTTAAGCAGCTAAAGCAAAGATTGCAGAATCTTTCTAAGGATAATATGATTTTGTTACGTAAAATGGAATACTGAGAATTTTTCTAAACAGTGGAATATAAGGTTGCTGAATTTTCCCATTTCTGGACTAAACTTGTTCAAGAGTTGCTGTAAAGAAGTTTTGCGGGTTCCAGAGGCCTCTCTGCCACCAATAATATCTGTTTATTATTTACCGACTAAAGGTCATTTTAGTCTTGGTGTGCCAAAGAGCTCTGGTTCCCCAAATGCTAAGTCAGACTGGCTGATTTAATAGTAGAGTTAGTACAGAGGTTACTGAGAAAGCTATACTTCTCGTAACGTTAGTTCTGGAGTCTGATTGTAAATGGCTTTTTTAAGATGCTCTTTTCTGATCATGATAAAAAAAATTCTTAGGGTCTGTTATTAAAATGTTCCCAGATGTCTCTTATTCGTAGAAGGAATTTTTTGTCATTGAAACCTTAAGTTCTTGCTCTTGGTGCAACTTTTGCTTTGAACTATCCCTATAAATATAAAATGAAGTGTGCATCTAATTTATAAACCTTCTTTGATCCTGATTGGTTGATGTTTTTTTTTAATCAGAAAAATGTAGAAGGTGGTTTTGAAGATATTGATGATGTGTAATTGGGGGCTTACATTTTATCTTTTTTTTTTCCTTTCAGCTGATGGCAGTCTAGCTAGTTATATTTTTCTTTTTCTTTTATATGTGTTCTTAAGATGATGGATCCTCTATTGTCACCTTACTTTTGTGCAGTAATGTGTTGTGTTTATGTTGATAATTAACTTCATTGGTAGAGTGTGAATTTTTGCTTTTTATTATATAGTGAAAAGATATGAAAAAAACACCTCATTAAATTGGGTCAGCACAGTGGGGCATTTCCTACCAAGGTCAGCCAGGGCTGGGGATGCTGCATCTGAAGGGAATCCCAGTCATTGAACTCTGGACTGAATTTAGACCCTGTGATTGCGGGCTTCCAGGAGAAATCTAGGTGCATGGCCCCCATTCAGAACCTCTGCTGCAGTGACATGTGGTGGCAGCGGCGAACTTACCTCTTTATTTTACTGCGCTGCCTCTGCTCTTCTAAGTCTGCTGCGGGCCTGGCGGCTGCTCCCTGCTGGGCTGAGATCTCGCGGTGTGGCTACTATCATGAGACTTCGGCCTGGCGAAGAACAACCACCAGATTTACAAGGATGTAGCAAGCACGGCAAACATGATAAAGTAAGCTTGCCACGCTGCCGTCGCTACCACTGTCTGGGCCCCCTTTCTGCTCAAGCCACCCCCCCACCCCCCGACCCACATTGCGGGGGGGCTGCTTGGGTGGAACTTACACCACTGCTACTGGGGTAAATCTGTGTAACTGTGCACTGTAGAATTTGGGCAGAAGTCCCCTCCCATGCAGAACTCTGTAGAGGAACCAGAGCCAGCTGGGCTGATGCTGCTACCAACCTTTTGGGTTGCCATCCACGTAGCTGATGCTGTTTCACTTGATTGCTTCCTGCTTCCTGCCTGGTGGGGCCTGATGTCAATTCTGTTGCAAGGAGGATGCAAAAAAGTTGATGTTAGGTCCTGGTTGACCAGAAAAAGGAAGCAAACAAGTGAAGCCGCATCAGCTGTGCAGGTGGTGGAACAAGGAGGCTGCAGTAGCAGCATCAGTCTGTGTGGTCAAAGGAGGAAACCTGAGAGTGAGCTGGGGATCTTGCTTGGAAGATGGGGAGAGACATAGAATTTGGGAGCATTGGGTCTAGCTTGCGGTACAAAGCGAGGGAGAGCAGGGAGCCTTGGGGGATGGGGGAAGGCAACTGTGGGGACGGTTAGTAAAAGCTGGGCTTGAGGATTGAAGCTGCAGAGGGCTGCAAGAAAGTTGGGGGTGTTCAGCTTGGGGGAGAAAGATCGAAACCAAACCGGAAGAGCTGAATATAGGGGCAACAAGGAGTAATGGAGTGGCTGAGCCTGAGGAAGCGGAGTCTGGTCTTATAGTGGGAGAACTCTGCCAAAAGAATTTTAAAATTCCACATCTTTCAGTAATAACTTTTTTGTGTTACATCTGTAATTGATACTCAGAGGTAGTGATTAAATTGTATTATGTAGACAAAGTATGCAAAAGTTTGAAGAATTTTAAGATAATGTATGCAGAATTTGGATTTTTTTGTGCAGAATTCTCCCTGAAGCGACAAATTCTGAAAAGCTAGAAGTAAACTGGGCTAGAATTAATTTCCTTAGGTGAAACCAAGTTGGACATCAGCCCTCAAGGGCTTCAGCAGACAAGAATTCTGATCTTCTGGTTTTCGGGGTAACTAGAATTTTATAGCCAGTGCTGGCAGGGCAGCCCCAGAGGCAAACCTTAAGCCTTATTGTCACAGCCTAGCTTTGAATGCCCAGCTCTTTGCTGCCACCAGAAGCTTCTGCCCTAGGTGACTGCCTAGTTTGCCTGATGGTTGGGCCGGCCCTGGCTGCTGCTTTAAGCATTATGTGACAGAGGAGCCTCTGGTCTGAGGCAGCTCCTGATATCACAACACATTGAAAGAGAGAGGATTGTTTATAGCACATTTGTGATGAAGACTGTTATTTCTGTATATTTAAGTCACGGATTATTTTTCATGTGTATAAAGAGTATTTTCCATATTTATGAATAAATTATCGCACATGTATAATTATTGAGATCTTTTAAATGTAAGAAAGTTGTCAAGAGAGTTTGTCGGCATTTTTGATTAAATAGACATTTTTACTTTTATGAATTAATTTTTTGTGAGTCCCAATTGAATTTGTTTTTGATACTTTTTGTTTTGGCACTCTTGATTGTGGTGATATATATATTTTTTGATGATCTTAAAAAAATTAGTGAATGCAATTTTGATTTAACCCACGTTGATGTAAGAATTAATGTGCCTAAATTCTAACATGAATTCAAAAACATTTGTTAACAAAATGATTTGAAATGAACTAGGAAAAAAGTCTGAAACTTGGGAAAAAGCCCAAAATGACCCAGAAACAAACCTGAGATTTTTCTGTGCACATGCTTCTTTCCGAGGTGTACCTTATGCATTTAAGCAGATATATCAGATGTAGTAAGTGCCCAGTGAAAGACAGAGAGGGCTAACCTGGAAATAGACACAACCTGCAGCACAGCTCAGAGCAAAGGGGCAAAGTACAAGGGAAGCATTCAAATCAGAAATACAAAGGCATGCATGGACACCATGCTGTGTCCCTGTCTGTGGGGGGGATAGGGTTCTTGAAAATTCAGCATCTGAATGGGCAGGGCACCCTGTATGGGTTAAGGCAGAGTTTCAGCAGTGGCCACCATGTGGAATTGGCACACCTTGAGTCACACAGGGTACCTAGGCTGCAGTTGAAGTTTGCCAGGACTCTGGTGTGGGAGGTGGTAGGTTCTCCTCCCTGTCACTCCCCTTAGACATCTAGCAAAGAACCCTTGCTAGTGAGAAGACTCATTGTAGAGAAGAAGGTCATAAAGTAGGGGCCACACAGATGTGGAGGACAGTTGGCTGTGGCACCTAGCAGCCAGCTCTTCCACCATGGAGTCCATTGTATCCAGATTCAACCACCTTGGGCCACAGGGGTAGGTGGACCAATCTCTAGGGAGATGGGGAGGGAAGGGAAGGGAAGGCAGACCATCATGGGAAAGTCTCTAGGGAGACACGACAGGACACCTTTCAGCCCCATAGAGATAGTCAACTCCCTATGGAGCACACTAGCTGTCTGGGAAATGAAGACCCACATGACTTGGGGAATCTTCATGAGCTCTGTGGAATGCCTCATCCCCTAGTCAAGGGTCCATGGGGAAAGGAAGATTATTCAGGGAGCTGCTACCAAACAGGCCCATGTTTAGTCATAGAAATGTAGGTACCTGCTCGTGCTCCGGTAGGCCTCAGACATGGCTTCCTATGGTCAGGGTGAGGGACCATGGCTCCCAGAAGCAGAGCCCATCGCTGTGGCACAGCCCCTCAATTTGCAAATATGTACCATTATGTGGTCCTCCATGCAGGGGACCCCAGTCCTTCCATTTGCCATTATGTGCATTACCTAATTTTCATGCCCTGCCCCCCAACTGTTTTTAGCCATCTCCAACCCTGGCTATGTGGCCCAGTTGAGCCCAAGGCCTAGCTTCCAACCCCTCACCAGCACTGGCTTTCCACCCATTTGTGGCTGACCTGACATGCCCTCCCCCCAATGTCCATGTGAAGAGTAGATGAGGAGCTAGTTACTCCCCACCCACATGTATCAAAGTTCTCCAAGTTGACTGCCCTGTTTACTGTAAATGTTCTATTTCACTGTAAACCACTTTGACCGAAGGATAAAGTGGTATAAAAAAACCCGTGGTTAAATAAATAAATAAATATATCAGTTGCTGCTGCTGCTGCTTCGCACTCTCCCTGCAATTGGTTTGTCGCGGTCTTCAGCTGACATCTTCAATGCAACAGATAATGGCATGGGACTGGCTCCATAGATGCAGCGCCACTGTAAGGGTCTTGGGCTCCTTCAGAAGCCAGCTGTCTGAGCGACTGCCTAAGTGTCCCCAAAATGGTTCCTGACCCCTGGGATATGCTGGGGAGGTGTCAGGGCATTGTTCTGTGTGGTTGGCACTACTCACACCGTGCATATGAAGCTGGCAGTTGTTGCACCCACCCTAGCAGCATCTTTCTCGCCCAGAGGTACTACTAGCATGGTCATGCTAGCTAGATGCAAGTCACCCATGATCCTCCCCGACTCTGCTCTAATGTAGCCAAAGTGCGCGTTAGCCCCATGCTGAACCCCATGCTCCCAGCTGCCGCCCTTTAGTAAACCTGCCCCTAAGTGCACAGTTTCACCATTTCTTTCAGCGTTCCTTTTTATGCTATTTGAAAATAGAACCCCATGGACAAAAAGACAAAATGATGTCACAACTGAACTTTGTTTTCCAAAATTACAAAACTTCACATTGCCTTCATGGTGAGTATCTAAGAAAGCTTTCATCTTGACACCTGATATAGATGAAGGAAAAAGATTATGAGAACTTGATTTAGGCTTAAAATCTGCTCATGGTTGGAGAGGGAGCTTGGTGTGAATGCCAAATTTCTCCATTAGGTGATAGCATCCTATTAAAATGCCTTGGACACGTTTTCCTTAAACAGAGGCAGAAAAGCCTTCCTTTTGCCTTGCACACTCACAATAAAGGAATTTAAAAAATATATAAAAAGCAATTAAGAATAAGAAACCACAAAGTACTGAGTGCAAAAGCCCTCATGCCTGTTGTCATAGAAACCCAAATTATCTCCATTTCCAAAAAATGCCTAGTCAAGGGTTAAATAGGACCACCTGTGTTCACTCATAATAGGAGAGTTGATTTGAATACTCATGGATAAAGAATCAAGCTGTTTCTGTAGTATGAATCAAATCTGAAGCAAAGATCTAAAACATGTTGAACTTGTAGCTGTTGAAAGAACTCCAGGATAATATTAGTCAAAGGGGCAATAGCTATAAGAAAATGTCATTGTATTTGAATGTCACTATGCTTTTCACCATGATCTAGCTATCCTGACTGTGCATATACAGATGAATCATCTGTTTATTGATTGGCAAATTATTGGCAAAAACATAAAAAAGTCTGCCCATAAAATGTCTTTAATCCTTTGTAGATTAGTTAAAGATATTCCAATAGAGAATGAAGAGCCCAAATATTTAAGACATAAAATAATATAGCTACACTGACATCTGCTTTGCAAAGTTAACTCACAATCTAAAACATTTCCCAGGGTTCTTACTTTAATACTATCCCATCAAGCATCAATTGAGGAAGGGAATTAGATATTGAAGGTTTCCTCACACAAAGCGCCTCCGTTTTGTATGATTTAACTTTGCCTTATTTTGACTGAACTATTTATTGCCTGATGGTTGGAGCACTGGTTTAGTAACCAAGAAAGCAGCATTCAGTTCCCACTAACACACCTTGGGCAAGTCACATAACCCTCCATTTCCTTGGAACAAAGGCATGGTAATCTACTTCCAGTCACACTGCCAAGAAAACCCAGGAACTGCTGACTCAGCATTGACTCAAAGGCATACATTGCTTTGCATTTATTGATAGCAATCATCTAGCAGCTAGAATTATTAACGCGCATTATCATTTTAACACACACTAATGCATGTTAGTAATTTGGGCCCATTGCATACAATGGTCAAAATGCAGTGTGTGCCATCCAGGCATTGCTGACTCCTGGTAACTCAGCCCCTGAATTTTCTTGGCAAAGTGAAACTGGAAATAGATTGCCAGGCCTTTTTTCCACGTAGTGAGTTTATAGCCCCTGGTATTCCAAGGTGGTCACCCAGGCCCAGTAGTAAAATAGTACAGATTAACAGCATGAGTGTGCACCAACAAAGTAACACACCTTAGTAATCTGATCAGTAGGTTTGCTACTTAAGTCTTTCCACAGGCCTCAGTACACCTGGATATCAGCCTAGATATGGAACAAAAGATTCCAGAACCCACACAAAGACTAAAAATAAATAATAAATAGCAACGGGGACAGTTCAGATGCCCGAGGGGCTTCAAACTGTAATTACAAAGGTAATGACTTCTGAGTCATCTACTTTTGCTCTCTGTATTTTGCTACTCGGGAAATATTAGATCATCTTAGTATGAAGCGGGATTTTAGAAAGGCCATTTAGGTGCCATTGGGGATGTCCAAATCAAAACATCTGAAATTCTATGAGAAGGGCGCCAGAGAACGTGGCTATGTGTAAATACATTCTAAAATTTGATTTATCTCTGCCCCAAAAGATAAATGTCTCTCCAACATAAAAGCAAACAGTGATGTGCAGCAAGAGCCCTCAGATCCATGCAGGGAAAAGGACGATTTGAAAACATGCAGGGTGTAAAATATTCACGTTGGCACAACCAGAAGCATAGAAGTGTCCACAGAGGTGTTCCAGCGTGACATTTTGCAAGTGGAGATCGTGCGACCCAGGATGCAACACGGGAAGGGGGGGAGGGGGTCACTCAGCCATATAGAGTCAAACCATCAAAAAAGGCTAAATCTCAATATTTATTTATTTAGCAATTTTTCTATACCGCCTTATTTTAAAATCAAGGCGGTTTCCAATAAAACTTCCATTTAGAGAGAACTTTCTAGAGAAACAATTAAAACAAGTTTGGTAGTGAATACTCTGCCATATAAGACATTTTTTGCCTGGTGCATCCCAGGCAACGCTTCCTCCCCACCATTTAAAGTACTGGGGAGGCAGAGGGATTCGGGGTCACTGGGCCACCAGCATTTAATTTGGTTTGATGGGGGGGATTGGAGCTGCTGGGCCACCAGGTCTTTTGTCTGAGGATCATTGTTCGGGGGGGGGGGCACTGGCCCCCCCAACAGTTTGTCAATGGCATCGTAGTCTTTCCTCGATGCCTGAATCATCTGAGGTGACGTGTCACACTTGCACCGACTTCTGTGTGCGCGTGTTTGGCTTGCTCTCCCAGTTTAACGCTGACTTTTTTTTTGCACACTGGGTAATTTGCATATTGCATTAAACTTTCGCTATGAAACCCTGCTCTAGTGCTTTAGGCATTATGCTCTAGCTTTCTGTATTGGCCTGTAAATGAGAGCTAATTTATACACCTCTCTACTATATACAGTTTATAGGATTCAGCTGGGAGATATCTGAGGACCTCATTAAAAAACAGAGGCTCCAGCCCTTGTATGTACATTCAAAAATTGACTGTTAAAGACTTAAATCCCGGCATGGATGCTTGTAACCAGCTTTGGAAATTAGAAACTGACAAAAACAGACTGTGGATTACAATGAACAAACCTTTAAAAAAAACTGCCCAGAAGGTGCTAGACTGACTCTTTAGTCAGCAACTCTTGCATTGAACTGCAGCGCTCTGTGATTTTGAGAGCAAAAGGCCTGGGAGTTGCACTTCAGCTCTCATCCAGAGTTCCAAGCCTTGGACTCAGACTTAAAAAGCAAGGCTTTATTATGCTCCATCTCTTGGTCAGAGTTCAAAAGGAAAAGAGTCGGCATTTGCTGTCAGCCCTGCAACTTCAAGGTTCTCTTGGGGAAAACGTTTTAACTTGGAATTTGCCAGAGACCAAGTGAACTGCTGTCTAACCGGAGAGACCTTACTATAACTGATTTAAAGAAAGCTGAATTTTCCTAGCAGGAGGACGAATGGTTCTCTGACTCTGAAGATCACAGCATGTCTGATGTTATTTGCCTGTTCAGGAAGGACGATTTGGAGAACCCTGATTACTCAGGTGTCTTCCACCATAAATTTGGTTGACCCTCCCATGGCTGAACAAGGGCTGCAGATCCACCTTCTCTTGCAGGGTATTCGGAAGTCCAAGGTGGTCTTTCCTTTTCCAGAGGTTATTAAGAACATGATCCACTCAGAATAGGCCTTGCCCAACTCCCCAGTGAAGGGGATGAAAGTTTGCAGGAGGCTTTATGCCCTGCCTCAGGGCGGGCATGTCGAGTGGTTTAACACACTGAAAGTGGATGCACAGGCTACAGCAGTTATGAAGAGGATCACCATTCCAGTGGAGGGTGGAACAGCCCTGAAGGACCTCCTGGATCGTAAGGTGGACACTGTCTTGAGGAATCAGTTTGCAGCCTTTGCTGTTATCCTTCAGTTGGCAGTGTATGCAGGTCTAACAACTTAGGCCCTGCTCCAGTGGATTCAGTCTCTTGCGCCAAAGGATGTTATACCTCTCTTGGAGTCAGCTACTGCTTTTTTGTCAGATGCTATATATTATCTTGCCTACTTATTGGCTAAAGACATTTCTCTGAGTGTGGCTTGACTATATTACTCCACCATTGGGTGGCAGCTCACCTTCAAAGAGTGGCTCTCATTTGGGGCAGACTTGGAGAAGCTGGTTAAGGACTTGGGCAATCCAAACCTCATCACCTCCCATGGGATAGACCGAAAGGGCCCGGGAGGCATACAGGCGCATCTTCTTCTTCTGTGTATGCCCTTGTTCCTTGTGCTCACTATTCAGATTCTCAGGGCTCCTAGGACCTCTGTAGATATCGCCCAGGAAAGCCTTCCTTCTCCTCCTCTTCTGGGTTCCACTCTTGGACTCAGCCCTTTCGTGGACCCAACACTCCAAAGTGCTTCCTCCCATCAAGGGCAATGATGATGGGGGCCCATTCCGGGATGCCCACGGTGGGTGGCTGGCTTCGCCTTTTCTTCCAAAAGTGGGCTTGGATCAGTAAGGATCGCTGGGTGCTAGACATCATTCAGCACAGCTATGTTTTGGAATGCAGACAGCCTTTGTCATCTCTCTTTGCAGTTCCATGGCCAAGAGAGCTGCAGTTCAGGGTTATTCATCTACAGGTGGTGGTTCCCGTTCCCCTGGCCAAATAGGGCCATAGCGAATAATCTATGTTCTTTGTGATGCCAAAGAGACTGTTCCTTTTGGCCAGTCCTCGAGCTCAAGGGAGTCAAGGCTCACCTGAGCACCCTTCACCTCCGTATGGAGCCCCTGCGATCAGTGATTTCAAATGGAACACTGCAGAGAGTTCCTCATGTCTCTGAACTTAGCCAGGGCTTACTTCCACATCCCTATTTTGGAGGAACAATAGTGCTTCCTTCATTTCTCCATTCCCGGCTCTCATTTTCAGATTTTTGCTTTCCCCTTTGGCCTCTCCATTACTGCTAGGATGTTCTTAAAAGTTATGGTGGTGGCAGCCATTGCACTGAGGTGTCAGGGGCTCTATGTTCATCTGCATCTGGACGACTGGCTCATTCAGGCCAAGTCACAGTCTGAAGCAGCTTGGATTTCAGCCTGGGTGGTGCAGTTCCTAGAGAGTCTCAGGTGATAAATCAAAGAAAGCCACTTAGTGCCTATCCAATCACTGGAATACCTGGGAGCATCATTTGACACTTGAGCAGGCAGAGCTTCTTCCCAAAGGGAGGATGATCAAGTTGCTGCCCTCCTACATTGGACTCCTGACAGCAGAATCAGGAGAACAAATATGGCAAATACCCTTGGCCATTCCCACTCTGGCTAGTAAAACCTCCCAGTATATTAGGCATAGAGCTTTCTCCTTATTTGCACCTCTGCTCTGGAACGCCCTCCCTGTTCCAATTCGTACTACCACTGACCTTTCCTCCTTTAGAAAAGCAATAAAAACACATCTCTTCCAGCAATACTTTGACCATATAACATAGCCCACTACTGCCTCGCTTCCCTCCACTGCCCGATACCACTCTCCCCTTATTGTTTGTAAATAGTTTACTGCTAGGGGTGTCTTAATCCTATGATCACCCTGCTATGAAAACTACTGTGGTTTTGCTCTAATTGTTAAGCTCTGTTATGTTACTGTTCGTTGTAGACCAGTTCAATGTAAACCTGTTCTATGTATTAAGCTGTTATATTGTAAACTACACTGATTTAAAATAGCGCGGTATATAAACCCAAATAAATAAAATAAATTTGGAAGCCTTCCGGTCTCAGAAAGCTCCCAGAGTTTGGGATTATGTTTAGCTTCTTTGCAGAGGTGATTAACATGGTGCCTTTGGCGGAAGCTTACATGTGACTACATCAGTGGTTCCTGCTTTCTCAGTTGTTTCATAGCTCTCAGGAGTTTGAGGTCAGGCTGCCCCTCCAGCCAGAGGTGATTTCCAGCCTGAGGTGGTGGCAGCAGCCACAACACTTGCAGAAGGGTATTCTGTTGGACGATCACCCTTGGCTTCTTCTGATGACAGATGTGAGCCTGTTTGGCTGAAGAGCTCATTGCAGGACCTGAACAGCTCAGAACCATTGGAACAGCGGCAAGTTGGCCTATCCCATCAACTGCCTCAAGGCAATTGGCCCTTCTGCACTTCTGGACCTTGGCCAAGGACAAAGTGTTATGGGTCTACTCAGACAATGCCACAGTAGTGATGTAGTACACTACAATAGGCAATGGGGTTCTGGAGATGACTGTTCTGTTCTTCTGGGCAGAAAGGAAGCTGCTAGTTCTTTTGGCACAGCAAATTGCTGGAGTCAACATTGTGGAGGCGGACTTTCTCAGTCATCACCCTCTTGATCCTGGGAAGTGGGAACTGAGTCAAACAGCCTAGTGGCAGATCCTGCACTGCTGGAGTAGTCCTGAGATGGATCTGATGGCAACTCAATCCAATACCAAAGCCAAATGCTTCTTCATTTGTCACAGAGATACAGGCTCCGAGGATGTTGATGCCATGTTTCAGCCCTGGCCAAAGGACAACATGCTGTATGTGTTTCCTCAATGGCCAGTAGTGGGTTGCATACTTAGATGCATAGAATGACATCCAGGCTGGGTGATCCTTGTGGCACTAGATTCGCTGCAGAGGCCATGGTTTGGGGACCTGATGATGTTTCTGCAGGGTCCCTCTCTGCGTCTTCCCCCAACCCGATAGCTATTATGTCAAGGACCAATTCTTCTGGATCACCCAGCTCGCTTCTCACTTATAGCTTGGCTCTTGAGAGGCACCACTTAGTGCGTAAAGACTACTCTCCCATTGTCATTTCCACAGTCCTCAAGGCTAGGAGAGGTTCTACCAGCCTGGCCTATGTACACGTCTGGTGTCATTTTGAGAACTGGTGCCATCAGCTTCAGACTAGATCTCATACAGCAGACTTGCCATCCTTGCTTGCCTTTCATTAGGAGGGTCTGGTCAAAAGTCTTTCTCTTAGTTCTCTGAAGGTTCAGGTGTCGGCCCTTTACTGCTTCAGAGAGCCAGTGGAGGTTTGGTCTACTGCCTAACATCCCGATGTTTCCCGTTTTCCCCAGGGGGTACAACATATGCATCCACACGTTCAACTGAGAGAAGCAGCAATAGCAATGAAGGAAGAGGTAAAATACCTAGGAATTACCCTAGATAAAACCCTGAGCCTAGCTCCTCACATAAATAAATCCATCTAGATCATTTACAGAAAGGTTAAGATGTTGCAACAGCTAAGGCCTCTACTGGAACCATCAGACATCAGAACAGTCATACAGGCATTGATTAATTAATTGTAATAGCATATGAAAAGGCCTATCCAAGCAAACACTAGCACACCTTCAGTTGGCACAAAATATGCACAGGTAATCATGAGAGCATCTGGATCTGAACACATCACTCAGATCTTGCACAAACTACACTGGCTGCTTATCTCCAGTAGACA
Organism: Ichthyophis bannanicus; assembly: GCA_033557465.1. Taxonomy (NCBI): domain Eukaryota; kingdom Metazoa; phylum Chordata; class Amphibia; order Gymnophiona; family Ichthyophiidae; genus Ichthyophis; species Ichthyophis bannanicus. The sequence goes on from CM066033.1 coordinate 359,570,479, forward strand.
ATACAATAACCTAGTCATTATATTCAAACTGCACCACAACATATCATCATCTTACCTTACTACTCTAATATCCAAAACCCCAGACACCAGACAGAGAAGGGGATGCATGCAAAACTCCCTATCCATCCCAATTGATTTCCACAAAACAAAACAACGAGCAACAGAGCTTTCTTGTAATATGCACAAATATTATAGAATTCCCTCCCACCAACAATAAGAGAAATAAACATAGAAACATGATGACAGAAAAAGACCACAAGGCCCATCTAGTCTGTCCTTCCATAACAACTACAACAGTCCACTTTCTACCTTTAGAGATCCTCTGTGTTTGTCCCATGCTTTTTTGAATTCAGTTACTGTCCTCATCTCTACCACCTCCACTGGGAGACTATTCCATGGATCCACTACTCTTTCCGTAAAGAAATATTTCTGCATATCACTCCTGAATCTATCTCCCTTCACCCTCATCCCATGTCCCCTCGTAGCAGAACTTGCTTTCAATTGAAAGAGGCTCTCTCCCTGAACATTTATGCCACGGAGGTATTTAAACATCTCAATCATATCACCTCTATCCCGCCTTTCCTCTAAGGTGTACATATTAAGATCCTTAAGTCTGTCCTCATATGCTTTATAATGAAGCCCATTAATCATTTTAGTAGCAACCCTCTGCACCGACTCCATCCTGTTCACATCCTTTTGAAGGTGCGGTCTCCAGAATTGCACACCATACTCCAAATGAGGTCGCACCAAAGACTTATACAGAGGCATTATCACCTCCTTTTTTCTGCTAGCCATTCCTCTCCGTATGCACCCAAGCATCCTTCTAGCTTTTGCCGTCGCCTTTTCTACCTGTTTAGCTACTTTAAGATCATCAGACACAACCACGCCTAGGTCCCGCTCTTCTTTAGTGGACAAAAGTACTTCACCTCCTATACTGTATTGCTCCCTTGGATTGCTGCAGCCCAAATGCATGACCTTACATTTTTTAACATTAAATCCCAGCTGCCAAATTCTAGACCATTCTTCAAGCTTAGCTAGATCCCTCCTCATGTTATCTACACCTTCCTGGGTGTCTACTCTATTACAGATTTTGGTATCATCCGCAAAGAGGCAAACCTTACCCGACAGCCCTTCCGCTATATCACTAACAAAGATGTTAAAAAGAATCGGACCAAGGACAGATCCCTGGGGCACACCACTGGTAACATCCTTCTCCTCAGAGTGAGCTCCATTTACTTGTACTCTTTGTCGCCTCCCACCCAACCAATTTCTAACCCAAGCAGTAACTTTAGGGTCCATCCCTAGGGTGCTCAGTTTGTTTATAAGTCGCCTGTGAGGAACAGTGTCAAAGGCTTTACTGAAATCTAAATACACCACATCTAGAGCTCTCCCTCGGTCCAACTCCCTGGTCACCCAGTCAAAGAAATCGATCAGATTTGTCTGACAAGACCTGCCTCTGGTGAATCCATGCTGCCTCGGATCCTGTAATCCGCCGGACTCCAGAAACCTCACTATTTTCTCTTTCAGCAGCGTTTCCAATAATTTACTCACCACTGAAGTTAAACTAACCGGCCTGTAGTTTTCAACCACATCCTTACTTCCGCTTTTGTGTAAAGGCACCACATGAGCCTCTCTCCAGTCCTTTGGCACCACTCCCGACTCCAACGAGGCATTGAAAAGGTCAGTCAGTGGAGTTGCTAGAACGTCCCCAAGTTCCCTCAGTATTCTAGGGTGTATCCCATCCGGTCCCATCGCTTTGTCTACTTTAAGTTGAGCTAGTTTCTCACGAACACAGTCTTCTGAAAATTGTTCAAGATGTCCCTCACTTCTGTTCTTATTTGTGGGTGTTTTCTGAGGTCCTGCTCCTGGTTCTTCATCTGTGAACACAGAACAAAAATATTTGTTAAGCAAGTCCGCTTTATCCTTATCAGCTTCTACATATTCCCCCCCTGCACCCTTGAGTCTGACAATACCACTTTTGCCCTTCCTCTTCTCACTAATATATCTGAAAAATGTCTTATCCCCCCATTATATTGCATTGGCTATTTCCTCCTCCTTTTGAATCTTTGCCTTCTTGACTACTTTGCTAGCTTCTCTAAGTTTTTCCAAATACAGATGCCTGTCTTCCTCTCTCTGTGATCTCTTGTATTTCATGAAGGCCTCCCTCTTTTTCTTCACTTTTTCAGCTACTTCCTTCGAAAACCATAGCGGTCTCCTGTTCCTTTTGCCTTTATTTACCATTTTAACAAAAAGGTTGGTTGCCTTTAAAATACCCCCTTTCAGTTTTGCCCACTGTTTTTCTACATCCCCCAGCTGTTCCCATCCCACTAACGACTCCCTGAGGTATTGGCCCATCTTCGCAAAGTTAGTCTTCCTAAAGTCTAAGATCTTCACCTTGGAATGGATTCTAACAGCCCTAGTCCTAATACTGAACCACACCATCTGGTGATCACTGGATGCAAAATGATCTCCCACTACAACATCAGAAACACTCTCACCATTGGTAAGCACCAAGTCCAGTATGGCCCCTTCACGTGTGGGGTCTGTTACCAATTGCCTGAATAGTTCTCCCTGTAGAGAATCCAGGATCTCCTTACTTCTAGATGATACTGCAGCAGGAATGTGCCAATCAACATCTGGCATATTTAAATCTCCTAGCAGTAGCATTTCCCCTTTCCTAGCAATGCTGCGTATGTCTTCAATTAACTCTCTGTCCACCTCTTCCTCTTGTGAGGGAGGTCTGTATATCACACCAATGCAAATAGATTTCTCTTTCCCTCTTTCTAGTTTAACCCACAATGCCTCCTCTCTCCCTTTTAAGCTCTGTAATTCCAAAGCTTTAATAGTAGTTTTTACATATAGTGCCACTCCTCCTCCCCTTCTTCCTACCCTGTCCTTTCTGAATAAAGTATAGCCAGGTATAGTTACATCCCAGTCATGGTTTTCTGTGAACCATGTTTCTGTAACTGCCACTAAATCCAAGTCAGCCACTCCCACCAAAGCTTCAACTTCAGGGATCTTATTTCCCATGCTACGGGCATTAATACACACTGCTTTCCATGTGTTACCCCTGTTACCCATTTCCATAAAGGTATTTAATGTATCACCTACCTGGGGGCTTTCACTTACCTGGGGGCTTTCTTCACCCATCCCCAACGAATCTAGTTTAAAGCCCTCTTCAGTAGATTAGCCAGTCTACTACCAAAGATGCGTTGACCTTTCTTGGACAGATGGATGCCATCTCTTCTCTGCAACCCTTGGAACAGCATCCCATGGTCTAAGAAACCAAAATGCTCTCGAAGACACCATCCACGCAGCCATGCATTCATCTCCAGGATGCGAGCCTCTCTGCCTTGGCCTTTACCCTCAACAGGGAGGATTGAAGAGAACACCACCTGTGCACCTACCTGCTTCACCCTCTGTCCCAGAGCCATGAAGTCACTTTTGATACGTTCCGAGGTATACCTGGCAGTATCATTTGTTCCAACATGGATTAGCAACATTGGGTAATAGTCAGTGGGCTTGATGATTCTCGGCAAACTCTCCGTAACATCTTGGATCTTGGCACCAGGCAGACAGCACACCTCTCTGGACATCAAGTCTGGTCGGCAGATGGACGCCTCAGTACCCCTCAGAAGAGAGTCTCCAACAACCACTACCCTTCGTTTCCTTCTGGTCACTGATTCCGCAACAATGGGGTACTTGAACTCTGGTTCTTCCCTTTCCAGGGATGCTTTCACCTCCTCCACTTCTAGGGCTGCATAATGGTTCTTCAATTCAAGGGCTGGAGAAGTTGGATTGGTGATTTTGCAGGCTCTGGTGACTGTTGTCCAACCATCGACATTCTGTTGGCACCCATCTTCTCCTGTGCTGGAGAGCCTGGTTGCTTCAAGAAGCATCTCATCAATGTACTTCTCACTGTCTTGAATGCTCCTCAGCCTCGCCACCTCCTCTCTGAGTTCCTCCACTTGTTTCTTCAGAGCTTCAGCATGCAGGCACCCTGCACATGGAACCGGTTCTTCAACTGGCATTAGGACCTCTGTCTGGACCAAGGCAGAAGCTGTAACGGGGGCAACAGCTTTAGCAATACGATTTTTCCCAGCCATTGTTCTGTTTGTGGAGCTTAGGTATCTGTTAAAGCAAAAGAGAGAGATCTACCAAGTACCAGCTGGTTTCGCAGCTGTCCTTTCAGAGAAAAAGCAGTTAAATCTCTTTAATTATATTCAATATGTGCTGGTCCAATTCACTGTGATTTGCTAAAGGGGGAGGTGCCCTATAAAGCAAGACTGCTCACTAGGGGTGGGTGGGTGCCGGGGTGGGTAGGGAGGGAACTAACACCTGATTATGGAATTCAGAAAAAAAAAATTAAGACACTACTCTTCACAGAACACTATCGGCAACTCCGTATTGACTCAATTACACACCCAACATAAATAGATCAGCCAAGCAATACAATCAATGTACCAGATAACAGCACTATAGATTCCTACTAACCGCATTTGTACATATCCATTGAAGATGAATCACAACTAGTTGCATTGTCCCCAACTAGTTACTCTGTAAATAGTTAATTGCTGTTTGATAACACCAAAATAGTCTATCAAAGTTACCAACTAGTTGCACTGTATACACAACTAGTTACACTGTACATAGTTAATTACTGTTAAATGCTGTTCTGATGTACAAACATACTATTTTTAATGTACAAAGTTAACTCTGTTAGATGTAAATGTTTAAGTTTTGTTAATTGTAAACTGCTTTGATTGCCTGATAAGGCGGTATAAAAACTTTGAAATAAATAAATCAAATAATAAATCCCCCCCCTACATTCAATTTTCTCCTTGAGATCTCCGCCTTGTGCTCCAGACCTTGATGTTGAAACCCTTCAAGCCCTTGAAGTGGGCTATGCTGAAAGATCTGTAGAAAGACTAGGAGACATGCAATGAAGCTACAGTGTAACCCATTTAAGACTAATAAGAGAAAATAGTTTTTTTTTACTCAACGCGTAATCAAGCTCTGGAATTCATTACCAGAGGATATAGTAAAATCTGTTAATGTAGTTGGGTTTAAAAAGGATTGGACAAGTTCCTGAAGGAAAGGTCCATAAACCATTATTAAAGAGGACCTGGGAAATCCACTGCTTGCCCCAGTACAGGCACTGTGGAACCTGTGTATCTTTTTGGGAAACTGCTAGATACTTGTGGCCTGGATTGGCCACTATTGGAAACAGGATACTGGGCTTGATGGACCTTGGTCTGATCCAGTATGGCAAATCTTATGTTCCTATCCTCAAGACTGTCTTTCTGGTTGCAATCCTTTCATTGAGACATATCTCCGAGCTGCAAGCCTTGTCATGCAGGGATTCTTACTTATTGTTCTTGGAGGAGGCCGTATGCATTTGGCCTGTTCCTTCCTTCTTGCCCAAGGTTGTTTCTGCCGTCCATGTGAATCATGTTGTCTGTTTGCCCTCTTTCTCTAAGGAGCAGTGTCAAGGAAAGGACAAGGACCTCACCTAGTGGATATCCAGAGAGTGCTTTTCCGTTACTTGAAAGTTACTAACTCCTTTCACAGGTCAGATCATCTATTTATGCTGTTAACGGGACTGTATAAAGTTGATGCAGCGGCCATATGTACTTTGGGATGCTGGATCAAGGAAGTGATTGCCTCTGTGTATCTGTTGTGCAACTGGCTGTTTCCAGAGGGTATGAGTGCTCATTCCACTTGGGCACAAGCATCCTGTGGGCATAGCATAGCTCAGTAGCCCCCCCCTCCTCAGACATTTGTCAGGCAGTGATGTGGGCATCACTTTCCACTTTTGTCAAGCACTACCATTTGGATGTCCACGCTCAGGCTGACATGGCCTTTGACTCAGAGGTCCTGGAAGCTGCCATTTCTTCTTCCCATACAGAGGTGGCATAGTTTGGTACATCTGACTTCTCTGGACTGGTCTTGCAGAATGATATGGAAGGTGACATTTACTTATCAGATAATGCTCTTTCCTTGAGTCCTGCTAGACCAGTCCAGGATCCACCCTGGATAACTGCTTGGTCTGCTATTCTCTGTGGTTGGCCCTGCAAGCCTTCTGACAAGCCTTCTGTTGAAGCTGAACGTGTATGTAGTTATTGTTCTGCTGAACCTGATTGTCCACTAAATCTTTAATCTTTACGTTACATTTGATATACCGCCCAGGCCTAAGCATCAGAGCGGTTTACAATAATACATCAATATTGCAGAAAACATGAAAAGAACGCCATTTATAAAGGTGTAAATTCTGAGGTTCCTCACCATATGCTTTGATATGAATATTACTGAAGGCTCCCTATGGTGGTTTCAGCTGATATGACATGATGATGTCATAAAGAAGCCTATAGAAGTTTCCAGTTTCCACATCTGCTGGTAGGGGGACACAACCCACTTGTCTGGACTGGTTTAGCAGGACTCAAAGAAAGGACATTATCTGGAAAGTAAAATGCCACTCTCTAAGCCATAGGGTCCCACCTTTTTGGTTGTGTGAATCCCTTATTAACCTCCAAAAAATTTCAAGAGCCCCTAAATCATCTCTCCCACTCTTCCTGGACACCCTCCTCTCAGTGCTAAGCCTGTCCCCCCAGACCTCATTATCTCCCTTCTTTTTCCTTTCTCCTCCAGTATCTACTGTATCTATCTTTCCCCAGCCAATCTCCACCCTCCTCTCTCTCATTTATCTCTTTTCTGTGTCCTGCATTTCATTTCATTTATTAAAACTTGATATAATGCCCTTAGAGGGGACATCACAGTGGTATACAATTAAAATCAAATAAAAACATAAAAGCAAAAAGAAAAGAAACTCCAGTGGTGGACAGGAAAGTAAGAGAAAACATTGAGAGAGCATCATACCTCATACAGTAGTCTCATGAACCCGCAGGGGTTTGGAGACCACAGGTTGGGAACCATTGATCTAAGCATTTATAATTGCTGCAGTTGTTAAGTCCACGTTGTGTACCATTGCTGAAGCTGCTAGGCTATTTGCTGAAATCCTTAGTGCATCATAAGCAGGGGCGATCTGGAGGCAGAGCGAGGGTGGGGCATGGGCGAGGCATGATCTTGGACATACAGGTCCAATTATGAGGTTGGCCCTGTATGTCTGGGCTCAGTCTGTTAGATGGGGGACTTATTCCATCTTAGAGGTGGAATATGTCCCCCTGGAAGCAGGATGACAGTGGCGAATGGCAGTGTCAGACAGATGGGGGGCGGGGTGCAGAAGCAGCTCCGTATCCCGACCCTGGCCATGGGAGGCCATATCGTGAGTTGGGCTGTGGGGGAATGAGGATTTTGGCAGCGGCCAGCAATCATGTCTCCTGAATGGAGCTGTGGTTCCATGGCGATGGGGCTTAGCATCGGAGCGTGTCGTGGGTGTTCTGGAGCGTGTTCTGGAGCTACCCAATTAGCTTCTGCAGTGTCAGAGGCTGTACGATGAAACCGGATATTCAATGCCAGGGCCGCATATGACCCCGGCATTGAATATCTGGGATTAGAGGCTGGCAACGACAGCTATGCACCATAACGGTGCATAGCCATCCCAATCGAATATCGGCCCCAATAAATTTAAGGGACTTGGTTCACCTCCGGATTAATCAGTCTATTCCTGATGAGGATAACCAGCTGAACCTGAAAGTGAATTTGACCATCTTTTCCCCTTTAAAGGTTTAAGAGCCTATAAAGCTAAGATTATGCTTCGATGATCTTGTTCTTATTTTATTAGACAGATGTGCCCTGTTCTTTAGCAGCACTATAAGAGGAAGCTCAAACTCTGAGAGTCTTATGCTCAATAATTGTCATAGCATAGGACAGAGCAATGTCCCTAAACCTGAGGTAGAGATGACATCATTGTCACAAGCAGCAGTAGGAGGCCTGGAAAGGACACATTGGTAGAGTCACCAGTACTCTGGCATGGTGTGTGTTGAAAATGTGGCCTTCATCAGTCAGCTATAATGACCAGAGCAAGTTCTGGACTGGCTGCAAAATGAAACTGCTTTCTTCTTGTCTGCTCTGTGTTAGATAATCAGATAAAAAAAATACATTATCTCTATTAAACGTCATTTACAGAAAAGCTTTGATAAAAATATAACAGCAGAGCTTCCCATTATCAGTTTAAATAGATAATGGGTACTCTGAGTTCTTTCCAGATATTTTTGTAGGCTGCTTTTTCAGTGAGATTTTTGACCAGTTGAAGATAAGGCCGTGTATTTTGAGGTTTTGATGTGAAGAATAGCACCCTTACAGTTAATTCTAATCTTTTGAAGTGGGTTGTTTTGCTTGAATGGTATAACTGTACCAGCACACTTTAATAAAACTTGTGGTTAATTTAGCCTCCAAAATGGAGGTATTAGATCAATTGAACTTCGTATCTTTCAAAGCAGGGAGTGATACACACTGTAGTCTTCTTGACTCTCCTGTTATGGAACAAAAATGCATTGTCTACTGAAGGCCCATTTGTTTCTAGGGCTTGCTGAGCAGTGAGACAGTTGCATCTTATAGCAGGGGATCTGATGACTGATGAGATTACTGTATTCACCTTTGTCACTTAAAATCCCTGGGGGGGTATTTTCATTGAGGATGGCCAGTGCTGTTAAAGCTGGCTGCTGTTGCTGCTTTAAAATAAACCTGGATATTCAGTACTGGACCCTATCCGGCGACTGGCAATGAATATGCGATTTGCCCACATTGTGCTTTTGCAGTTCAGTTAGTGGTGATATTCAGATGCTAACCGGATAACAAACCACCTGTTTGGACAGGTAAAAGGAGGAAATTTAACTAACCGGTGAGCAGCTGAATATCGCCTCTAACTGTCTAGCTCTTGGTATTTTCCCCGCTCCACCCTCGTAATGCCACACTGTTAACTAGATAGTGATGGGGTGTTTAGATCACCTAGGAGGTATGTTCCACGGCACTAACCAGCTTAATGCGATTGAATATCCCAGCGAGCCAGATTTACTTAGTCTACTTCCAATATGACTTAAACATGACGCCTATGTGTAAATAGTTACCCCCTGTTACCCACGTTTTAGCACCCGTTCTCTGGAAACACAGAGCGGCTTGCCGCCCTGTTGTAAGTTTGTGCTCCATGTAAACCGCACTGATGCTGAATAGCGCAGTATATAAGAGACTGGAAATAAATAAATAAATATATGCCCTCCTCTGTACGCAGTCATTGCTGGAAACTCTTTGGGGAACAGGCACATCAAAATCATGTGAATAGTACTAGTGACTCAATGTACACGTAAGGCACTACAGAAATAAATGGATGTTATGTTATGAAACCAGCACCTGGAATAAAATTGCTATAATTATTTTCCCCGTTTGTGATATGATATTATGAAATATCCTCATTGAGGGTAATTTTTATATTCAACTCATTGAGCCTCTCCAGTAGTAGGCCATTCCTAGAGGTTATTTCTGGGGCTCTCGAATACAAACTCTATGCCTCAGCGCTCTTAAAGGGGGCATTTTTCATTTTTAATTGCTATTTTTCTGTTGCATTGCCTAGTGAAATTGTAGCTATAATAAAAAAAGGAATATTTTTCTGTTCTTAAGCAAAACTTTTTTCTGCTGTTCTAGTCTTTCTTTCTTCTCTAGCATTCAGGTTCAAAGAGGAAGACAAGCTCTTTGAAGTCATTGCCCTTCTCAGGCCTTAGTGCTCTTAATTAGCTTGCTTAAGAGCCAGATAGCTGAGTGTTGTATAAAGCAGTGTTTTTCAACCTTTTTTGTGCAAAGGCACACGTTTTTCATGAAAAAAATCACGAGGCACACCACCATTAGAAAATGTTAAAAAAATTTACCTCTGTGCCTATATTGACTATATATAAAGTAATTCTCCTGAATAGGAATCAAACACTCACACCAACCCCCCTCCCCTGCTGTTTCACACCAACCCCCCTCCCCTGCTGGTTCACTCACACCACCCCCCCCCTCCACTGCTGGTTCACTCACCCACCCCCCTGTCACTTACTCACCCACCCCCCTGTCACTTACTCACCCCTCCTGGTGGGTCACTCACTCACTTACCCCCCCTCCCCTGCTGGTTCACTCATACCATCGCCCCCCCCCTTGCTGGTTCACTCACACCACCCCCCCCCCTCCACTTGTGGTTAAATCACACTCCCCCCCCTTGCTGGTTCACTCACACTCCCCCCCCCCTTGCTGGTTCACTCACACACACACCCTCCCCTCTGCCCAAGCCGCTGCTTCTGCTTTGTACAGAGCAGCGGCTGCACTACACTTACATTGAAAAGTAAAGAGAAACTGTGTCAGGAGCCCTCCGGTCATCGCAGAGCCCGAGGAAGTGATGTCATGGGGGCGGGCTCCTCACAGGCTGTCTTTCCTTTTCAAATTAACTTTATTGCAGCTAAAGTTAATTTGAAAAGGAAAGACAGCCTGTGAGGAGCCCGCCCCCATGACATCACTTCCTCGGGCTCTGCATGATCGGAGGGCTCCTGACACAGTTTCTCTTTACTTTTCAATGTAAGTGTAGTGCAGCCGCTGCTCTGTACAAAGCAGAACCAGCGGCTGCACTGCTATAGGGAATCGCGATCGCGTTCGCGCCGCGGACTTCGGCACAAAAGCCGGTTTTTTGCTCTGGCCGCTCCCGATCTTGCGGCCAGAGCAAAAAACCGGCTTTTCAATGGCCGGTTTTACAACTGTGCTGGCAGCCGGCCTGGCCATGGAAAAACCGGCCAGGCCGGCTGAAAACCGGCCGGTTGGCAACCCTAATTTGTGAGCCGAGGCCACATGTTACGGATGAAATTGGAATTTTTCCCACGGCACACCAGACAATATCTCACGGCACACTAGTGTGCCGCGGCACAGTGGTTGAAAAACGCTGGTATAAAGGTCTACAATGCCTTGCACTTACTGCCGTTCCTAAATGGTCTCCATTGCAAGCAATGTATTTCTGGGGCTCTTGAATACAAACTCTCTGCCTGAGAGCTCTTCAAAGGAGCTTTTTTCATTTTTAATTGCTAATTTTTTCTGCTGCATTGTCTAATGAATTGTAGCTGTTTTGCTACACAGATGAAGGGCCAGGAGCAGGACCTCAGCAAACATCCACAAATAGGACAGTAGTGAAGGGGATCATGACCAATTTTCAGAAGACTATTCATGAGGAACTAGCTAATCTAAAAGTAGACAAAGTGATGGGACCCAATGGGATACATCCCAGAGTATTGAAGGAACTTAGGGAAGTTCTAGCAGCTCTACTGTCTGACCTTGTCAGTGCTTCTTTAAAGTCGAGAGTAGTCCCAGAGAACTGGAGAAAGGCGCATGTTGTCCCTTTACACAAAAGTGGAAGTAAGGATGTGGTTGTGAGCCACAGGCAGGTTAGTCTGACCTCTGTAGTGAGTAAATTAATGGAAACACTGCTAAAACAAAGGATACTGAGGTTTCTGGAGTCCAGTGGATTGCAGGATTCAAGGCAGCATGTTTTTACTAGGAGCAGGTTTTATCAGGCAAACCTAATTAATTTCTTTGACTGGGCGACCAGAGAATTGAACTGAGGGAGAGCCCTAGATGTGGTGTACTTAGATGTCAGTAAAGCCTTTGACACCGTTCCACACAGATGACTTATAAATAAATTAAGCACCCTAGGGATGGACCCTAAAGTGACTGACTGGGTTAGAAAGTGGTTAAATGGGAGGCAGCAAAGGGAGCAAAGGTAAATGGAGTTCACTTGAGGAGAAGAAGGTTACCAGTGGTGTGCCCCAGGGATCTGTCCCTGGTCCGATTCATTGTAACATTTCTGTTAGTGTTATTGCAGAAGGACTGTCGGGTAAGGTTTGCTTCTCTGCAGATGACACCAAAATCAGCAATAAAATGGACATTCAGAAAGGAGTAGATAACATGAGGAAGGATCAGCATTTGGGCTGCAAAAATCCAAGGAAACAGTACAGAATAGGGGATGAAGTACTTTTGTCTACAGAAAAAGAGTAGGACCTGGGTGTGATTGTTTCTGATGATTTTAAAGTGGCTTTTAAAGTGGATTTTAAAGTGGCTTTTAAAGTGGGGTGTGTAAGGGGGCATGGCCTCGAGAGACACATGTTCGTTATAGAATGCTATCATATACGCATGTCCCTGCATTGATCTAGGCACCTCACTATGTCTGCTTTAGGGCAGGCGTAACTGATGCATTTAAAGTGGCATTTTAGAAAGCATGTCCAGGTGCAATCTGTGACAACCAGGGCAAAACCTTTAATAAAAGGCAGGGCACGTTTACATTTTGATCCAATTTTGGCAACTTGGATGTCCCCGAAATAGATAGCCACAGAGGCAGCCACATAGACATCACTGCTACGAACACATCTACCCCATGCTGAATGCATGTCTGTGCCAGCTATTTTGCATGCACGGACATGCATCAGTGTGCCACACTGAAAGCAAGTCTCCTTGTTTCCCTGCAGTTTTCATTATCATCATGGAAAGAATAGGGGATATCAGAGTGTCTTCACCTCTATGTCCTCCAGGAGTCTGGATGGCAGACTGAGAGCTTTTCTTATGTCTATTCATCCTCTGGAGCAGGAATACACATGGACGGTCTCATTAGTGGGTGTTCTCACTGTCTTAGATGCTTTGACGTCTCGCCATCTCAAAAGAATATAAACAGAATGGAGCCGATGCAGAGGGTGGCTACCAAAATGGCAGTAGGGTTTGTCATAAGGCATATGGGAACAGACTTAAAGATCTCACTGTGAATTCTTTAGAAGAAAATCGAGAGGAAGAGAAGTGATAGAGATGTTTAAATACCTCGGTGGCATAAATACACCGGAGGAGATCCTCTTTCAGTTGAAAGAAAGCTCTGCAACCAGGGGACATAGGATGAAAGTGAAAGAGGATAGACTCAGGAGTAATTTGCGGACATATGTCTTTATGGAAAGAGTGGTAGATACGTGGAATAGTCTCCAGTAGAGATGGTAGAGACGAGGACTGTTTCTGAATTCAAGAAAGCATGGGACCAACACAGAAGATCTCTAAAGGAAAAAGAGACTGCAGTAGTTGCTATGCAAAGACAGACTGGATAGGCCATATGATCTTTATCTGCTGTCATGTTTCAATATACAGACCTCCTTCACAGGCAGAAGTGGATAGCGATTTACTTGAAGACATTCACGGTATTGCTGTAAAAGGAGAAGTGCTATGATAGGTGATTTCAATATGCTGAATGTTGATTGGGACATCCCTGTTGCACTGTCATCTAGATGTAAGGAGATCCCGAATTCGATACAAAATACTGCTAACAAATTGAAAAAAAACCCTAGTAAACAGACATATTTAGGTTCTGTAAGAAAGAGCTCGAAACAGTGACTCACCTCATCGCTAGCTGTGAAGTTCCGATTAAGCAAGTATTCAAATTTTTTAAAAATTTATACTTAGCTCACACCTTTCCATTAACAGTTCAAAGCAAGCAGTCCAAACAAAAAGGAGGCACAACCACTTGCGAGTGATACAACAACAAATGCAGGGAGTAGTATAATAGTGACTTTATTATAGGCACAGAGGTCAAAACACAGGAGTACTCTGCCCGACATGGCCGTGTTTCAGTGTGACCTTTGTCAGGGCCTAAAAATGAGTAACAGTGTGGACAGGAGCATCAAGGCAGCTGAAAAGCAATGCCGTATACTGGTCTTAGGAAGAGTGTACCTAATTTAAAAGCAGTTCAATAAGCATTCCGCATCTGGCATTAAAATCACTATTATACAGTTCACCCCGGACTTGTTCGCAAGTTTTATATCCATGTACTGCTATCTCCTTGCAGGGCTTATAATCTAAGTTTACACCTGAGACAGTGGAGAGTTGTTGCTTGCCCAAGGCCACAAGGAGCCTTGGTGAGTTTTGAACTCTGGTCTTTCTAATGCCAGGCTACTACTTCTTCTCTAGAGGATAGAAATGTAACCAACTAAAACAAAAAAATCTTTCCAGAAAACTTTCGGAAGATACAAGATTTTTTATTTGTGGTAGTAAGTTCTGATGGCAGAAAATTGCTACACAGAAAGGCACAATAAAGTAAACTCTGTTCTGAGGCAAATCTTCCTGACCTCCCTAAATAGTAAGCCTACTGTTGTGTATTGTCTGTTTTGCACATGGACATCGCTTTCAAAGATTACAAAGGAAAGGCCTTTGTGTTAGGTTACTCTCTCCTTTAGGCAGTTTGGAAAATACACATATATATTCAACTGGTTGCTCTAGCATAAAAGCATGCAATATCGCCCTTCCTTTCATCTTTATTTTATGACCCTTTTGCCTCATAATGAAACCTAGAAGCACCTCTTCCCAGGGCCGGCCGTAGTTGGTTCTAGGTGTTGGCATCCAAGATAGAACTTAAGCTTTACATCCCCCCTGGATGTCAAAATGTATTGTTTAGTTTTGAAAGCTCTGCTCTTTGCTGTCCCTCCAAAAGCTGTCACTCTGGGCAGCCACTTAGTTTGCCTAAAGGTTGGGCTGGCCTTGCCTCTTCCTCTGTGGAAGCAGATCTCTTCTCTCCTACTATTACTGCTGCTAATCATTTGTATAGCGCTCCATGGTGTACATATAGATATATAGAGCTTACAATCTAATCAAGATGAAAAAACATCAGAAAACTAGGGACTAGAGTATGGTAAGATACACATAAGTAGTGAATGAGAGAGTGAGGGGCATCAGGATCCAAAAGCAGCCTCAAAGAGGTAGGGCTTTAGCCTGGATTTGAATAGAGCCAGAGAAGGAGCTTGGCACACCGACTCAGGTAATTTGTTCCAGGCAAATGACGCAGCAAGGTGGAATGGACGAAGGCTGGAGTTGGCAGAGGCAGAGAAGGGCACAGATTAAAGGGCTCTGCCAGAGGAGCGGAGTTCCCGAGAGAGAAGTATACAGTGAGATAAGAGAGGAAAGGTAGTGAGAAACCACAGAATGAATTCACTTGTAGGTATGTAGGAGAAGTTTGAACTGGGTGCGGAAACGGATTGGGAGCCAGTGAAGTGTCTTGAGATGGGGGGTTACATGAGCACAGCGGCACTGGCAGAAGATGAGAATGCCCTTTACAGCAATCAGTGACTACAAAGATGGGATATTTGGGGAAAATCTGCACTAAGAAAACTATTCATTTTGAGACCTTAAGATAATCAGGTGGTGACCACGTGTAGTATGAATTCTTGAGTTTAGTGTCTGTACAAAATATTAGCACTAACACTAGTATTACCTAATGCCCATAGAGAATGTGTATGGGCAAAACAGAAGGTGTGAAAAGGACCAAAATACAGTCTAAAGTTATGCTAATGGCCTGAGAAGGAATGTATGTCTCCAATGCCTGGCAGTAGGAAAATGAAGGAATAGACCTTACAGAGGGGAAAGGAGAAAAGAAATCGTAAGGAGCTGTGCAGGTCAGGAATGAGTCCGGCTCATTAGTGCAGACTCTGGAGAGTGCAGAACAACCTGAGAGAGGGGGACACGCCAGGGGCATGGCCAGGGAGCGCATAGGCAAAGCAGCTGTGGTGAAGACTAGAGGTGATTTCTCCCGTGGCTGATTTTCTACTTGCTGCAGGATGTGGACATGAAGCCTCTTGGGGAAAGCCCTTGAAGCATGCAGGGATTGAGACGGGAAGAATCTTTTACCAGAAGCATCGGCCAAAGAAGCCATGATCATCCCTTAATAGCCAGAATGAAAAGAAGAAAAGGTGGCAACTTCGGCTTAGTGATTAACTGCTACTAAATCATCACTGGCTCTTTGCCGAAGTAGTTTGGTTTGAAGCAGTGCTGTCTTTCCTTCTGTATAAAGTCAACGTTAAATAATTAACCGCTTTGAATTGTAGAAAAGTGGTATAAAAATGCATTAAAATAAATCGCTAAATAAAGTTACTCATATATCCCTGGGGCAATTTTTTCAAATGGGATAGGTTTTGGCATACTATGACAGTCATGAACTTCACTCCTAAGGCAGGATATGCTAAGTATGATATCAGTCTCTCAAATTTACTGCTAATTCTCGATATAGTACTTGCAAACCCCTGTGTGCTGTGAATGGTGTTTAAATGAAAGAGAACTGCCAGACTGGACACGCTACTCATTGCTTCATCACATGCTAACACTCAGCCATGAAAGGGCCCTTTTAGTAAAGCGCAGTATGCTTTTGCACTTACTACATGTTAGGAGCAAAAACGAACATGCAGTCTAAGTATAAAGACTGTGTGCTAATTGTTGGGAGCATGCCCATCATGTTCCATACAGTTACCGCACTGAAAAGTTCCTTAACGCACTTTAAGTTCATTCACAGTTAGCGTGGGTGCACTTAACACCTCCTCATGAGAATCTATAGCTTTTCACCTTCACCTTAAGACCCCGCATTCCAGAACTTCCTTTCAATTGGAAGAGGGCCACACCTCCAGTGCATTTATTTCACAGAGGTATTTAAATGTCGCTATCATATTCCTTTCCTCCAAAGTATACATATTGACAGGGCTTAATTTGTAAGCAAAAACGAAGTGGAACTGTGGGCGGGGCTAGAGATGGAAATGACCTGTGGGGATGGAGCGAGGACTGAAGGTTTTCGCGTCATTTTTTAAAGCATTGGTGAACAGGCCCAAACTAAACAGTAACTTACCTGAATATTACCACTATCTGAATCTCCTTCTGTAACATGGCCCACAAATAAACAAATAACATCTGGCCATTTAGCAATTTAAACAGCCCAATATTATCTGTGTATTTTTTGAAAATACACACCTAATTATGGGTTTGCCAGCGAATGCATATGTGCCTTGGAAAAGGGCATAATTATTCTTTCATATGGAGCACTCCCAACTGCTGCAGAGCAGTAGGGTTTTTCACTTTCAACTCAATATACAGAAAAGTTTCCATTCAATTTCTGGTCTAACTTCAGTGACAACACCATCATCTTTCTCCATTGCCAAACATTTATTTATTTATCTAAGCTTATATACTGCTTCTCTATAAGCGAAAGCAGTGCACATTCAGGTACTGTGTGTATATATATTTCCCTTGTCCCCAAAGGGCTCACAATCTATGTTTTTGTACCTGAGGCAACAGAGAGTTAAGTGGCTTGCCTAAGGAGCACCTGTAGGACTAGAAACTCCAGTCCTTCCAGCTCAAGGTTGCTGTCCTCTAGCAGGATTCAAACCCCTGGCTCTTTGGTAACTGCCCCAACCACTACCTATGACATTGCGCATCATAACACAAAACCCCCCAAACAGACACTCAACACCAGAACTATGTCAAAGATCTCAACTTGCACCAACCCTACCTATAAAAAATGAGCACTGCAAATATTCTAGAACACTAGTAACCTTCAGATGGGAAAGCAGAACAAACTTAACTGCTATAGATTCCTACACAGAACCAACATGTTAGCAGAATCCCTTTCCTCGGCTGCACATGAAAAATGATGACCATCACCTAGTAAAGAATAAAACTACAAATTAGAAAAAAATTTGCAGGCAAAAAGTTTCATTTTCTGTTTCTACACACTCTGTCTTTGTCCTTTCCTTCCCTACATCTCTCTCCGACACTAATCCTTTTGTTTCGTATTTTTTTCTGTCTCATCTGCCTTTTACTTAGCTACAGATTCATTTCATTCTTCCTCCTCCCTCCTTTAAACTTTAGTCTTTCTCTTTCACTTTCACCTTGTTCTCCTGTTTACTGCCCATATGTGTTATACCCATTTCCTCTTGGTTTTGCCCTAGTCTCCTGTTTGTTATGTTGGTCTGTCTTTCTGTCTTGAATATATTGTAAGCACTAACTATCAAGCAGGGAACTCCCTCTTACGTGGATGTTGTATGCCATGCTTGGCGCTTCCTGGATAAGACTGAGCCCTAAAACAGAGAACCAAAAAACCATAGGAATCAAAATTCTTGATCATTTTTTCAGAAAAGTGGAAAGTTTCCTCTTGTTTTCTCTTGTCTTGGGAGATGACAGGATTTCCAGGGCATGTAATCTGGGGCAACAAATTAGTTGTCATTGCAGATTTGTCATAGCCTGTAGATTTCCAGTGGCCTTGTATTTGATACTGGAACTGTATTAGGTTGATTTAGTCGCTCCTAAGCAGGTAATTTTTCAGCTTATTATGACAAATATTCCTGTCCTATGACGAGTTCTTTGTTAGTAAATGGTTTATGTGAGGGTCTGTAATTGCATTGCTTTATGATCTTATCCTGTTTTACTGCTTTATGTTATTAAATGAATATTTAATGATAATTATGAGGCCCTTTTCCTGAATGTGCTAAGCAGTCGGCACATGTTTTCATATATGGTAACTATATGCAAAGGCCTGCAGTCTTTTACTGTGTGCTGATTCACGTGCTAAATGCCAAACCTCGCACTAGGATGCTGAATGGCTGGGATGGAGATAGAGCGGGAACATGGTGAGCACATTGCAGTTAGTAGAGGAGACATACCGTCAATGTTGCTGTTAGTGCAGCGTCACCTAACACCACCTCAATAAGTAGCGGCAAGTGCACCTGAGGTGATAGCTCCGTATGGTAGGGTATGCATCACCTCGGTAACCTGCTGGCCACACCTCTGCCAACTACCATTGAGGCTTTGCACTTAACACACATCAGTTTTTGTGCTAAATGCATTTTAGGTGCAAAAGCCTAACTGACTTTAATAAAAGGGGTGCCTATATAGTAGTTATTCTTTGTGTTTTAAAAACATTGGGGTCAATATTCAGCTGGTATGGTCACTAGATTAAGAGAAATGATGACACCAGTATTTAAATTAATCTGTATAGATATTGATGCCAAATACATGTGTAGTGCAGCGACTACTCTGGCACTCTCTGTTTTATTTAGTTTAGGCCTGTTATCAACCAGGAGTATGGATTTTGTAAGAGAAACGTTTTTTGGCTCTCCCTCTGCAGTGTGCTAAACTATGTTAAAAAATAAGAATTGCCATACTGGGTTAGACCAGTGGTCCATTAAGCTCAATATCCCATTTTCCATCCGTGGTCAATCCAGGTAGCAAGTACCCAGCAGACCCCGGAAAGCAGATAGATTCTGTGCAGCTTAGCCCCAGGGTTAAGCAGTGACTTTCTCCAAGTCTGCCTTCTATGTTGCTATTTGCTAGTTCTGCTGTGTAAGATCTTGCCATGCTGTATGGTTAAAAGTAGCTTTGCAAGAGAGGCGCTATGTTCCAGGTGCTTAACACATAAGTAAGTTAATGGTAAAGAAATACATGGAAGAAAACACACCATAAATGTATTCGCCCCTCATCATACTGTCTGAAATAGGCCAGATCATAATATATCTCTTATCTCATAGCCCTCCAATTAGTGTTCCAAGCCTCTTGTCTCTTATGAGGATTTATGCTTATATTCTATTATATGCGTAGATGCTTAATATTTATTAGACAGTAGTTAAAATGATTCTTGCTTCTGGGGTCATTTTACGTGTACTTTAGAAGGCTTTCAGATTTGTTATTAAATCATCACTGACATTTTCAAGGAAAATTACCCTCTCTCCAGGCTATAATTACATATTCCAGGATAAAGCAATGACAACATAACTGTCCAGTCAAATTATTGTAATTTTGACCTTTTTTTTTTAACTTTAAATCTTTATTGAGAATTTTCAAACATTACATAACAACCAGTACATATAATCCTCACAACATCCCCCTCCACCCCTCCCTCCCCCCCCCGCCAACATCCTCCCCACCATTTGTCACCTTCCACTCAAGGTTAGCACCCTCTACGTCCTCTCTCTGCTCACTATCTAGACAGTCTTAACTCTGTTTTAAGGCATGATTTTGCACAATCTCCAATCAAGCTGAAATGGAGAGAACCACTTTGTTTTTTAGTGGTACTATCAATGGCTCCTATTATATCTTTCTCACATATGTCCATTACAATAGCAATATTGTAGGTATCAGAGGTACTTGTAAAGTTTCCAGTAACGTGCAGATAGACACTAGGCCTGTGGAACAGGAAATGCTTCCCCAGTGGGCCTTTACTGCAAGGAGACATAATTAATGCTTCTAACAGATAAACATCTGTAAAATACCCCAGTAAAAATAGAATCAGTGCACACTGGATAAACATCAGCAGCTTTCTCCCAGTGCTGCCTCGATCTTTTGTTGTCTTAGACCAGCCACTTTGTCTTCGCAACTTTTTACCGTGTTGACAGTTCCTTAGCTGGGCAAGCTCTTTTTGCCCTCTTTCTTTCCCCCTCCCCCCCTACTGGCCCCATTGCACAGCTGTTAAGGAGGGCTAGTCTTGGCGCTAGAGAAAAGAGGACAAAATGAGCAAGAAGGAGGAGCTGTTGAGAGCGTGGTAGGAATGGGACATTCAGAGAGAAGACTTTGCAATACACCAGCTTTAAGGGGTATGTTTACTAAACTGCGGTAATCGTACATAACGCGCGTTATGATGCTTTAACGATCGTTAGCGCATCATAACGCGTGTTATGATGCGCTAACGATCGTTAAAGCATTATAACGCGCGTTTTGAGGCGCTAACGATCGTAATGCTCCGTGGCGTGGTAAAACACCGCAGAAGGTGGAGAAAGGGCGGAGAGAAGGGGTCAGTGGGCGGAGAGTGGGCGGGGAGAGGCTCCCCTCACACTAACGTGCTGATTTTCAGAGCTGAATTTCAACGCGAATGAAAACCTGCCGTTAAATGCACATTACAGTGGAGAGAAACCATTTCAGTGTCAGCAATGTACAGCCCAGGCAGGGAAACCAAAAAACAGTGATAAGTGTGATACATGTGCAGAAAACAAAAGGGCACAGAAACACTGAAAATGACCCCAACAAACTGGAAAAAAACAATAACCAAGCTGGCCAATAGTGGTATCAATGAGAAACATCAACCCTTCCCCCCCCGAGTAAGCTCCATAGAACAGATATAAATCGTGGAAGAGTCTATACGCCGTCCCCATACAAGGTGAATGAGCCCACAGTGAAATAGCGCTGCTCAGGGTTTTCCCCACCATCGGACAGGTGCACATGTCCCGCAACATCAGGGCGGGCATGTCGGAACGGCAACTGGACAGATGCCGGAGAAGGGGATACAGAGGGCCGCAGGCGGCACATGCTGTGGTGGAGCTGGGCCACAGTGCGGACTAGGGTGATGCCTAGGTGGCCCATACGAATGCTGAAACAGCGGAGCAGCGAGACAGCAACTGCTGAAGGTCCAACATGGGCACGAGTGTGTTTCCCAAAGTGTCACAGGGGATAGTACCCAACAGCTACCCCCAAGGGCACGGAACATTGGCAGGCGGGGCTGGGGGGGAGCGTGGACGTCTATGCAGGCACCCCTACCCCAGAACCTGCACCATAGGCAGCCGCCTACCCGCACACTGGATGGCCTGAGACTGCGCACCATCAGCTCCACCAGCAGAAGGGCATGTCAGCATGGTGGCTGAGGGATACTGGTGGTGGATGGGGCAGTGGCAGCTGCCCAGAGCAGACCGTGGCCTAGCCCTGTGTAGGTGGGTGCCATGCACTGCAACAGACCGGCCCTGTCTGACCAACAGTCATGGTATCACCAGGGAACGCACCATCTCTGTGATAACATGGTGGTGCAGTGCACAAAACCAGTGTATTCAGAAGGTCACAGGTTCAAGTCCCAGCTGTGGTTTCCGCCAACCCAGTCCTCATATTTTACCCACTACTATAACGTGCTAATACAGACAGAACCTTTCTTGCAGATGACGTAAACATGCCCAAAACACCTACATTTTACCCTACAGAGCACAGACACCATAAACATGCACATTACCTAGAGCAGAGCCTCCAAAATGCAGTCCTGGAGGGCCAAACACCATTCAGGTTCCATGCTGCCTCTGATAAAGATGCCTGTGCTGCATTTCTATGCGCCACCCCCATGGTATGCAGATGTATCTCATGCATATTCATGAGGGACAGCATGAAAACCCGAACAGTGTTTTGCACCGCAGGACTGGAGTTGGGAACCTCTGCCGTAAAGAAGCAGCCAACAGGGGCAGACACACCCGCACCCACAGGCCCCATTATCCAAAGCCTCCTGGAGAGGCAGGACTTTGGGCTCTGCGTGCATCTCCCAATACTAGCACTTGCATACCTTAGTAATGCCACCCTAAACCTGGGAATATGATACACAGCCAATGTTCCCTCTAATTTTCTGTAGGCTGTGTGCGCATAAAATATCAGCTGTGCAGCTTTTGAATGAAGGTTAAATTTTTGTGCGTCACATAACGACACTCGGAGTTCTATACTTTAAAATTTGACTACACGTCAAAATACAGTATGTACACCACATTGATTGCACTAGATAATATTGTAGAACTTGTGAAAACCGTAAATACACAACTTTTAAATTTTAAGATGTCTGTGTTGGTTTCTATCAGAATCAGAACCATAATTTTTGTGCGCTCTGTTATAAAGTATGTGCGCTTGCTCGGCGAGGTGTGTGTGCGCGCACACGCGCACAGCTTACAGGGAACAGTGTACACAGCTATCAAAAGGTTGCTATGATTACTGGCAGATAGCAATTCCTAGGTTAAGTACAATTTTCGGAGTGAGCTGCATCATAGCAACCTTTCTGATGTCTGTGGAGTGTGCTACAGGTCTTGTGTCTGACAGTGTTTACGAATCTGGGGAGTGACTCCTACAGTATTGCGTACCATAGCCATGCCTGCACTGTGCCCAGGACTGGTGTGGTGGCCTGGGATGCCCAACTCCTCTATAGTTGCACAATGCTGGCATAGGTGTGGGGAGTGTGTGTCTGTCTATCCAGTGTGTGGTGGCTGCCAGCACACTCCACAGCCCACACTGCTAGCACTGTTGCCAGTATTGGCCTGCCAATGTGCATAATGAGGAGCAAGGTACTGTGGGAATAGCCTGGATAGGGTGGCCTGGCCTGGCTGCATCTGCACAGGGCATAGGGCAATGGCTCGGACATTGTAGTGCCCGGTACCACCTGTATGGACAGGGTGGCCATAGCATGTCCTTCTGGGAGGTCACTCTCACCCTGACTGAGCAGTGACCATGGCATGGCTAGGTTCCCCCATGGTGCTACATAACATTTTTCGCATGTGATATTTATGGGTTTTCTTTTGGTGCCGAATCACTGACTTATCTGCTTGGTGTGTATGCTGATATCCCCGATCTGGGTACATGTATCTTCTCCAGGACCATGCACTATGGACTAGCTGGCGGACTGTCTGCAGCTAGTATGTGTCTTGCTGGAACACCTTGCAAGGTGCAGCGTCTGGAGGCTTGCTGCTGGAGAATGTCAGATAATGGTGGGGGGCAGCTGAGCATTTCCAGACCTGCCGTCTGTCTGCTATTGTGTTATGGATGTGTACAGCTCTGCATTGCCTGTCCTGTAGGGTGTTTGATCCCTAGCAGAACTGGGGTGATGGTCCCCTCTACTGCCACCATTGCAGGGGGGTAGAAAGTGGATCTGTTGGTGGGAGATCCTGTCCCCCACCCCAGAGGGTGTGTTGGGTGGTGGTATGTAATCTCCCTGTGGGTCCCAACACCCCCCTTCACTTACATCATGTGACCATGGCACCCACACAGGGTATGCACTTTTCTGGGGGCATCATAGTCCACAAGGGCTAGATGTGACATACAGACGAACACAGGCATATCCTAGGGGTGTTTGCAAGGACTACCTATCACACATTGGCACTGATGGGGACCTGCAGCATAGCCTATCTCAGCACAGCCAGGTGCGGTGAGAATGGTGCTGGGCACCATACCTCTCCCTCAGGATGAGCACAGGACCCGCACACTGTGACGGTCTGTAGCTACTCTGTGCCACTAACACACACCGTCGGCACCCCCTACCAGGCTGAGGTGCTGTGGGGTGCATACCCCACCTTGTGATCATCTGTAGACTGCTGATTTACATGTGCTGTTCATCCTGGGTACGGATGGGTTGACCCTCTCCTGGTAACCACAGCAGAATGTGGGTGTGGTGCAGTGCAGTCCTCCTGTAGTCAGCCAGGTGTTTATTAGCAGCTATAGCCCACTGGTTACTTCACTGCCCATAGAGCCAGAGGTCATGGGTTCAAAACCCACAGTGGGGTTCATTTATAGGGCTGTCTTAGGCATTGTCTATTTTTATTGTATATTAGTGCTGCCAGCAGAACCACCCTCAGGGTACTGTCACCTTAGGGTGGCTCATAAGGCGCCCTATAGGGCGCCTTATATGGTGCCCTATAAAGCGCCTTATAAGGTGCCTTATATGGTGTCCTATAGGGGACATTATAGGGTGCCTTGGCAGACAGCGCACTTTAGAATGTGCCCTATGGAGTGCCTTCTAGGGTGCCTTATGTGGCACCTTAGGTTACGCCACTGTGAGGGTGTGTTTGCTGGCAGCACTATTACAGTACAACTAAACTTCCTCACAGCCCAATACTTAACCCTTTCCAGGCCAAGCCCAAAACTTTCGGGATCCAAACTTCTGCCTAAATATTACTTTCAAATGGTATATAATACATGACCATGGCAGAGGGAACGGCACTATTGGAACATATTGAATAAGACGGGTACAATTTTCCTGACATATGCAAACTTTAACCCGGCTGCAGAATGTGGATTAAAATATTATAGTAGGCCTTCAAAGGGTTACACATGACACCTCAGCCAGCCTTATTCATTGGGCACACTGGGGAATCAAACCCATGACCCTTGTACTATCAGTCTGTGTAGTAACCATTGTGCTACACCTCTGTTTCTATATTTGGATGTCTGCGCGCGTTCTTAAGCTTAACGCGCAGTAACGCGCCCTGTAACGATCGTTGCTGCACGGCGCCTTATAACGCGCGTTATTGGTAACGATGTACCACCCATGTTCTTTTTTGGCATTTCTTCTACTAACGCGGCTCCTAACGCGAATCAAACTAACGCAGTTTAGTAAACATACGCCTAAGTGTCTAGTCTTGTATAAAATACTCTAATATGGTCAATTTAAAAATTTAGGGGGAATATTCGGTGGCGGCTAGCGCGATTACATTGGCTAGCCATCGCTGCTGAACTTTACATGCCATATCCAGCCACTGGCATCAGGGCATTCAGTGGCGAGACCCGGAGATATTTAGTGGCACTAACTAATTAGTGCTGCTGAATATCTTGCCGTGATTAACATGGTTAACAAGTCTGCTAACCACGTTAATCACTTTGGAAATGCCTCCTTAGGTTTTGTTTTATTTTTTAGCACCACCTTAAAACAGGGTATTTTTCAAACAGTTTTGCCCTGGTACCTGATTAAAATTGCCAACTGAAAATCGCCTTCCTGTCTGTGAGTAATGGCACCTGCGCTGTTTCACTTTTACCTGCATCACAAAATACAAAGTACTTGTGAGCCTGAAAGTATTAGAAGGATTTTAAAACTTGACCCCAGTGTATACACTCAGGACTGGCCTGTCCACTGAGTGGGCTAGGCGGCTGCGGTGGGCTGTCTCCGTGCCAAGCTGAACCATCCCACCGATCCTTCTTGGTGAATTGGCGGGGGTGGGGGCAGCGTGGTCGGGGCTTCTGCCTGGGGCGGCAGAAACCCTTAGGCCAGCCCTTTATACGACTGTTAGTAAATACAATGGGATGAATATTCTAAAGGGTGTATGTGGTGTACAGGACCTGCAAACCGCATAAACTTGGCTATCATGCTATTTAATGGTTCTACATAGAGGTAGCACCACAAAATCTTTCCACAGACCACCTTGTAAAGGACCGGTTCTTTTTGGTGCAGTCTGTGGGCACAGCTGTTGCGGTCCCAGGAGCTGTCTAGTCAGTGGCGATATTCAGCCGTTCACCTGTCCTAACTTTTTTTTTCTTTAGACAGATTTGTATACCACCTTATCCTTCAATCAAAGTGGTCACATCACAATTGGAGGGTTACATTTAACATGTGGATACTTAACATCATTATACAATGAACTCGTATGTCTAGTTGGGATGAGTGGGTATCGAGTTGGCGGAGGTAATTGCATTACTGTTCGGGTGGAGATTGTTGTCTGTCATTTAAACCATTTAAACTACCTGGTTAGTGGCTGAATATCGCCGTGACCTGGCTAGCGTCTGGCACTGCCACCGATCTACCCACAGTCTAACCGAATGATTGTTCGGTGTTCTGTGGAGATATTTAGCAGCCATAACTGGGTAGCGCTGCTGAGCATCATGATGACTGCATTTTAGTAAGTCAGCTGCTAATCAGCTAAAAAGCTTTGAAAATGTCCCCCCCCCCCCAAAGAAAATAAATCAACTTATCTTCACTCTCTGTGGAAGGCTGTCATTCTTCCTGTATACTTGTGATTCATTCCACTCATGTCCTTCAACCAAAAGCAACTGAAGTTTTGCTGTATTTAAAGGGTCAGATCAGATACATCCAAAAGTACTGAGGGACGTTAGGGAAGTTCTAGCGGCTCCATTGTCTGACTTTTTCAATGCTTCTTTAGAGGCGGACATGGTCCCAGAGGACTAGAAAAGGGTGCATATGGTCCCTTTACACAAAAGAAAAAGTAAGGATGAGGATGGGAACTACAGGGCTGTTAGTCTGAAATCTGTGGAGAGTAAATTCATGGTAACGCTGCTAAAACAGAGGATAGTGAGGTTTCTGGAATCCAGTGGATTGCAGGATCTGAGACTGCATAATTTCACTAGAGGCAGCTCTTGTCGGACAAATCTCATTAATTTCTTTGACTGGGTGAGCAGAGAGTTGGACCAAGGGAGAGCCCTAGATGTGATGTACTCGGATTTCAATAAAGCTTTTGACACTGTTCCGCACAGGCGACTTATAAATAAATTGAGTGCCCTAGGGATGGACCTTGAAGTGTCTAACTGGGTTGGAAAGTGGTTGAGTGGGAGGGTGCAGGTAAATGGAGCTCACTTTGAGGGGAATGATGTTACCAGTGATATGATTCTTTTTAACATTTTTGTAAGTGATTTTGCGAAAGGGCTATTGGGTAAGGCTTTTTTCTTTACTTTATAATTCCAAACAGCAGTAAGAGATTGATTCAACCACGGATGTCTTTATCAGAATTCAAACCTGGTCACAATCCTTTAGCAACAATTTAACTCTCCCCAGATCTGAGGATCGGAGGCACTGAATAAATGTCCCGATCAATTCTTCTGCTGGGAGATTTTGGGTGTGTTCATATGGAGGAGGCTGGGCACTTTTGAGTCCTCCAGTCATTCACCCTTTCAGAGACCTCTGGAGGCAGCAGTTTTGTCATTTCGATGTGTCTGTCTACCAGTTTTTCCCACATTCCATTAAATTTTCGGAGAGTTATTTTGCCCCCAAATGAGCAGAATGAAAGGGTTCTTTGAATAAGCACTAGTAGTGCGCAGATTCTCTTGCATGAATTTGCACACGTTCCCAGGCAGATGTAAATGTGTACAGTATGTGGACTTTATTCATAGTCATGTGTGTTTTGTAAAGGACGCGTGCACATCACAGCTCCACCCCTGTTCCATCCAGCCTCTGCCCCCAGGGATAACTATGTGCAGACTGTATGAAAGTCTGCCTATGCTCATACACACATTGACACTCGTGAAATTCTATAAGAAGCACTTTCTACATATAAAACATGCTTTACTTGCTGAAAATGCTTTATAAAATTGTATAATAGGATGCCTAAGTTAAGGCAATCAAAATGTGCCTTTTTTATGAAAACAAGTAGGCACCTATTTGCCTTTATAAAATAGTAGCAGAAGGCGCTAAAGGAGGTATAAATAACAGTGCATAACATTCACAAGTTCAAGCATAAACTTAACGCATTTTGTAATCAATACACATACATGCGAAGTCTGCCTATACCCGGCCTAGACCGCGCCCCGCCAGCTACGCCGCACATTCATATCAAAATCAGGATTTTATAAGAGGCCATTAATGTATGTAGACTGCCACATCCACATGTTAATGCATTTATAAAATTACCCCCGTAGGGCCCAATATTGAGTTGCATAGACTATGGGGCTTGTTTACAAAGCTGCGGTAGCGGTTCGCGATCGTTATCGGAGCCGCGACCCCATTGATTTCAATGGGGCTGCGGCTCCGATAACGACCGCGAACCGCTACCGCGGCTTTGTAAACAAGCCCCTATGTGTCCCTATGGTGCATAGCCCTGCCCGCCAACCCTTAACCCCGGATAGTCACTGCCGATGGCTGGATATGGTCCTGTCATTAAATATCCAGGTTAATACTTCAGCAGCGACGGCTAGGCGCTGTACTCGTGGTAGTCGCTGCCGTTGAATATGGAGCCCTGGCAGCGATATTCAGCTGCTAACTGGATAGCTTAACAGGTTAAAGTTAGAGCATTTCCACAACTGTCCTAATTTAAACCGGCTAGCGCTGTCTGCTTAGCACCTAAATAACGCCATTAACTGCATAGCGATGCCGCTGTCTGCCAAACTTGGATATTCAGCGACGGACACCACGTAAGCTCTGGCACTGAATATCCAGGCCAATGTACAGCAGCGGTAGCTGGCACTTTAAAAATACCTAGATGCTACTTCTAAATATCGGCCTCATTATAACTACGTTTATTTTAGTGTTATAAACTGTGCAGCGGTTTTTGCTGTTTCTTTTTGAACATATGTTCTGCATCCAAAGAAACCCCTCACCCAAAAGTGGGTGCAGAGCGGAACTGGGACATTTCCTCAAGTTATCCCTAATCTTGTGCACTCTCCTTTTCTGCATCACTTTAGCCAAGAGCTTGCCCACCTAATCTTCATTCTCGTAGCATCTTTGTCAGCCAACGTGCAGAGCGCCTTCTATTCCCACCACCCATACGGTCCTGAGCTCTTCCCTCGCCTGACAGAGATCCTTGTATACCCGTGCTGACGCTCTTAACTTGTGCCCCATCTCCAGCTGTTGTAATTCTGTGCTGAAACGGATTCTACTGATTCCCTTGCTGCTGTTTACGGTTGTGCGCATAGACGATTATATTTCCCTGGAGCACCACTTTAAACGTCTCCCATAGTAAAACTGGAGAATAATCTTTGTTAGAGTGATAGTATTGGAAATTAGAAACTGTATCCATTATCTGCTTAGAAAATCCATCTTTTCCAAGTAGAGGCAAATTGTTTCCAAGTTCTAGCTGCTGGGGGTAGACCTGAGGGAGAGTGGATGGTGATCAGAGATTGTGAAGGGAAGAATGTCACTAGATTTAATATTCAGCACTGTGAAAGATGTGCACAAAAATATGGCCTTCAGACTTCTTTACAATGCCTCCAGATTTGACCATGTGACCCCCTTATCGATACAAAGTCATAGGCTTTCCATTGCCTACTGAATACATTTTAAGATGCTCCCATTAGCGTATAAGGCTTTTATACAGGTACACAGTCACCTAATTCATTCCCCTGAGTGCCATGGACTTTCATTTACCAGTTAACATACAATTTACCTTGTCTTCTGCTTATATCCATTAGTTATTGTTAAGTTTGATATACATTGTTTTCCTTTGTTCTTTGTAAAGTTACGTGTTCTAATTGTTCCCTGTACACCGCTGTGACTGGTAGATACAGCGGTATAAAAAAGTTTCTAAATAAATAAGTAAGTGAATTAATAAAACACTTCACTATTTGCCCAGCAGAATTCTTCAATCTCTTCAGGTGCACCTACAAATAGTTCCTCCCAAACATACAGCCAAACATGAATCCACGCAGACTACTGCCTTTTACTTTCTACCCCCTCGCCTCGGGAACTCTTTGCCATTGTATCTTAGAGAAGAATTATCATTCTCAAAGCTTATCATTTTAAACTAGCCTATGACCAACCAAACGGACGGCCTGTGACTGAGACAGACGTTGTTTCCCCTCCCTAAGCATTGTAACCTTCCTCTTTGCCATTCCGATTCCTTTCTCTCACTCCTCTGTCAGACTTTAACCCTTGTATAGTTTTATTGTATACCACCCTCATATGATGTGATAGGGCAGCATATCAAATCCTGTAATAAACTTTAAACTATAAAAAGTAATATATTTGACTATAGGAATTGTATCTGGCAGAATAACACATGTAATCTCTATCAGAAGGATTCTGGCAACTCCACACATCTTGGATCTAAGAGGCCTGCATTGTAGTCCCCCTGATAGATTACTCCTGAGGTCCTATCTTTGACAACAGCTAAAAAAGAATTCCAGTTTTCCCCTAAAGTGAGATGTGCTCCAGAGATTTCCTCTAGTTGCAATTTTAACTTTTAATGCAGTTTCCCCCCAGTGGGTCCATAGACATTAACTAATACAAATTTAGCTGTAGAGAGAGAATACAGACCAAGATAATCCCTCAGGATCCCGTACCACCTTATCGATAAGCAGAGAGAACGCCTTCTATATTTAAATATAGCCCTGAAATTAAATAAGACAAAAAATGTTGGACCTACCCAATCAACCTGAAGCTTTTGATGCTCATTATCTGTAAGGTGAGCTTCTTGCAATAAAGTGATTTGGACCTTTGTTTTTTTTTTTAATTGAAAAATATGCTTCCTCTTGACCAGTGACAAAATACTTCTTACATTTAGCAAGACGGTTTTCATTCCTGGATTCCCTGTGAGCTCAAACATAAAATACAGCTCTCACCAATCATCAAGGAGGATGTTGTCTGTTGAAGTGTTGCTAATGTACCAGTTTTCACAAACATAACAAAAATAAACCCCAAGTTTTACCTCCGTTTTTTTCTTTGTGCTTTTGAAACAAGAAACCAAGAACATTAAAATCCTAAATAACCTGACAACAATAACATATATGTAAATCCTTGCTGCATCATGACTCAGCTGAAAAGATGCAGCCTTAGGACACAGCCTGCATCCCAGTCGCACAT
This sequence comes from Ichthyophis bannanicus, assembly GCA_033557465.1. Taxonomy (NCBI): domain Eukaryota; kingdom Metazoa; phylum Chordata; class Amphibia; order Gymnophiona; family Ichthyophiidae; genus Ichthyophis; species Ichthyophis bannanicus. Next base: position 359,601,242 of record CM066033.1, read on the forward strand.
ACACACAAACACCTGTCTGATCCTACCCTGATAAGCTAATCCCATTAAAAAGATGAAAACCAGAAACATCCACACATACATCCACATGAATCCCTTCCCTGCACCCGAACCTCTCTCCCTAGTGGATACTGTCCAAGTTCTGTTAAAGTCCACCATGTCCTTATACACATGGGTCAAAGAACTGCTCGTTCAGGACAGTCATTAGCCCACCGGAGCTCCAGTTGACTCTACGGCTTGAATTGTCTTTTTTAAAATTTAAAGTGGCACTCAAAACTCATCTTTTTCAACAGGCACTTAATCTTGCTCCCGAGATTGCCTAGAACATGCCAACCCTGATATCTCACATACTTCTTACCTGGATCACATTGAGATTTCTGCACCTTGCCCAGCCTATTGTTTTCCCCTGTATGTATCTAACTCCTTTACTTATTTAATTGGCGTTCCTTTTCTTCTTATTGCTGTTTTTATCGAAAACCACTCTGACATGCTGTAGAAGGGCGATATATCAAATTTTTAAATAAACCATAAACCATAGTTTCTGTCTCTCTACCAAGAAGGGCCCAACCGAGCCATGCGGGCATGCCAGTCTCATGCATTAATCCACTGGAACTCTAAGGGAGGGCTTAACTTCTGCAGAACCAAATCTGATATGACCTCATACAGAGAAAGCAAGCTTCTCCTGGGACGGGCTGCAAGGAGGACCACATAGGCCCGTGCCAGAAAGCGTTCCTTTCTCCCAGCGCACTACCTAAGACCACAAATATGGAAAACCAGAACTCAATCATATGTGCCAGCAACCCAGATGCAACTATATGACATTTACTTAAGCAGAGAAACAGTAAAAAAAAAGATGATGGGCCCTATTTTCAGCTGGGAGGTGCTATATGCCGTGTTGGTGCATAGCCCGCCCCCTTCCTCCTAACCCATATTTTCAATGATGGGATCTTATGCGGCCCCAGCATTGAAAATCCAGGTCTTGCTGCACAACCCAGAAGCCACAGGAGCTAGCCGGGTAGCACCAATTTTCGATGCTATCCGCTTAGTCCTCGGCGCCTTAAACCTTGCCTATCTTTAAGGCGCAGAGGGCTAAGTGGGTAGCATCGAAAATCGGCACTACCTGGTTAGCCCTTTCCTCCACCCCCACTCTGCCCCGGAACGCCCCTAACACGCCCCCATGCTAACCACATAGCATCTGGGTGTATTAGGGACATATCTGGGATTTTCAGAGGGCATTATGTGTGTAGGTGCCCTTCGAAAATCCAAGATAAAGCATTTACATGGGTAACTAGGGCAGTTATCTGTGTAAATGCCTTTGAAAATCGGACCCGAAGTTTCTAAGATACCACTGCAGACCAAGAAATAGTGAAAGAAGACTAAAGAACCCTCCAGCTGTGCGTGCTTAACGAATGATCACATAAAACACACACTGATCGAGGACTTAAAAGAAAAATCAAAGACATAAAAAAACATAGACCAAAGACACAGCAAAGAGAGGGTACATTGACTTAATGGATGAGGTGCCACACCAGTATGGGAATCTCCTGCTTCCAACCCCACAGGCCAAGTCCAAAGTTATGACTTAGAGATGAACAACCGAAACTACAGTTTCACAATGCAAGGTTCCACATTAGGAATCGCCACCCAGGAAAAGAATCTGGGCATCATCATGGATAGTATGTTGAAACCCTCTGTGCAGCTATGGCTGAGAACAGAGGTGTCGGAAAGGGATGGACTACATGGGCCTTGTCCCCATCAATGCTGCGCTGCCACGATCACCGGCCTTCCCCCAGATCTCCCATGGGCAAACAAGAGGGGAAGGCTGCAATTGCGACCTGGAATGCAGCACTCTGCCCATGGGGATCCCATCCCCCACAGGCAGAAGAGCACCATGATTGCAGCAAAGACCCCTCCTGTCTGTCCACAGGAGATCAGATCCCTGTGGGCACATAGGAGGGGAAGGCTGATGATCGTGACAGCACAGTTTGACTGGCTGAGGGGTGGAGCTTGGCCTCGCCATAGAAAATGGTGTTCTGATGCTCCTGACAAGAAAGCAAACAGGAATCATAAGGAAAGGAATAGAACCAAGGATATTACAATTCCTCTGTATCGCTCCATGGTGCAACTGCACTTTGAATATAGTGAACAGTTCTGGTCATTGTATCTTATAAAGTATATAGCAGAATTAGAAAAAATACAGAAAAGAGGGATCAAAACGATAAAGCGGATGGAAGGATACCCCTATGAGGAAAGGCTTAAAAGGTTAGGGCTCTTCAGCTTGGAAAAGAGATGGCTGAGGGGAGATATGATAGAGGTCTAGAAAATGAGTGGAGTGGAACAGTTCAATTTACTCCTTCATTAAATAAAAGGACCAGCGGACATGCAATGAAGCTACAATGTAACCCATTTAAGACTAATGAAAGAAAATATTTTTCGCTCAATGTGTAATCAAACTCTGGAATTCATTGCCGGAGGATTTAGTAAAATCAGTGTAGCTGGATTTTAAAGAGGTTTGGATAAGTTCCTGAAGGAAAAGTCCATTAACGTAAAGTGGACTGGGGAAATCCACTACTTTTCCCTGGGATAAGCAGCATGGAATCTGTCTACTTTTTGGAAACCTGACAGATCCTTGTGACCTGAATTAGCCACTGTTGGAAACAGGTTATTGTGCCTGATGGACCTTTCCTCTGACCCGGTATAGCATATCTTAAGTTCTTATGTTCAATGTATAGACAAAGTAAAAGCTTCCCTATCAGCCAAGGAGGGGAAGGGGCCTACCATGTCTTGGTCAGAAGCTACCATCGTCTTCAAAAAGGCCTTCCATCTGGCTTACAGAATCACATATCTTGGTGGTCCCATTTATAGCGATTTTCAGTTTGATCAGGTACAGCATGGCATATATGACTCCCCATTTATGGTACTCCTTCTTGATATCTAAAGACTCTTGTCTTTTCTGCTGGATCTCTGGGGAGAAATCTTGAACAAAAAAACATACAGGCCCCTTAATAGGAGAGTGTTCCTGCCTTTTTGCCCGCCACAATAATGCAAGCTTTTTGTCTGCAAAGTCGTGAAGGTGCAGGATTATAGCATGTGTGTGCCAACCTTCTTTTGGCAGGTGACCAAGGGATCTATGTGCTTGATCAACCATGAGCATTCTTGTAACTGGTGTGAGCTGCAGTGTCTGAGGCAGCCAGTCAGTAAAAAGGTTTACCAGGTCTGAGCCCTCCTCCAATTCTGTCATGCCAACAATGTGCAAATTATTGCGCTGGCTTCGGTTTTCTAAGTCCTCGTTCTTCTATTTCAGTGCCTTGAGGGAGCACTCTGTTTTGTCTGCCTTTTGCATAGTCAGCAAATCACTCATGTCTCCCAATCATTCTTCTTCTATATCAGCTACTGTCTGATTTACTGCTGCAGCAAACTGTACCACTTCTTTGACTGCTATTTCAAGCCTCTCGTACAGGCAATCATGTATCTTCGTTGAAGCCTCTGCATAAAATTTTTCATTGCTTGGATCATTTGGAGAGGGAGAGATGGAAAGGAGGCCTCTTGCTTCCCCTTTTCTGCAACACTGATCTTGGCTGACACCATTTTGCTCACAGGACCGGTTTGTTTAATTGATGGCTTGTTAGGTGTTTTCTTTGATTTGTTGGCTGGATCAGTCTATATTGCAAGCAGCAACCCATTCCCACACTCCTTAGCCATAACTTTAGACATGTCTCAACTATTTCTCAGCAGTCTAGCTAGAGAAATTTATATACTTATGTAATGACCCACGGGAGCACAGCACAAACACGTCTTCACTCTAGCAGTGCATCATGTGACCCTTGATATACCTAATTCTAGAAAGGAGTGACAAAGAAACATTGAAACCCATAAACTATTTAGGTTCTACAATTCCTTCCTCTCCCTCAGAAATCCTCTGTATTTGTCCTATGCTTTTTTGAATTTAGATACAATACTTGTCTCCGCCACCTACAATAGGAGGCTGTTCCATGCATTCACCACCCTTTCCATAAAGAAATATTTCCTCAGATTACTGCCGAGTCTATTCCCTTTCACTTTCATTTTATGACCCCCCCTCATTCCAGAGCTTCCTTTCAACTGGAAGACGGTAGGTAATCTGTATATTTATTCTATGGAAGTATTGAAATGACTTTGGAGGAAGACAGGCGAGGGGTAATATTACAAAGTATACATATTTAGATCTTTAAAACTATCCCCATTTGCCTTATGATGAAGACCACTGACCATTTTAGTAAGCGCCTTCTGGACAGATTACATCCTGTTTATCTCCTTTTGAAGGTGCAGTCTCCAGAATTGTACACAATACTCTGAATGAGGTCTCACTAGAGACTTGTATAAAGGCATAATTACATTCTTTATCTTGCTGGCCAGTCCTCTCTCAGTGCACCAAAGCATCTTTCTTGCTTTTTCCGTCATCTTTTCTATCTGTTTAGCCACTTTAAATCATCTGAAATGATTACCCCAGATCGAGTTGTGGAAGGATGTGGTTTGTGTTTTTGACATTGAACTGCGTCAGGAAAAATGAAATAAAGGGGTCAATGCAAAAAACTAACGCAGCCTTTACATGCAGATAATGCAACTTTTAGGCACAAATTTGCACCACGCCAAATGCAGAAAAGAGATGGATGCACACGTAAACACCAAAGGAAAAGGAATGTATCCAGTACCTGCTTATAGTGATTGTAAACCGTTCTGATGCCCTTCAGCCTGGGCGGTAAATCAAGAAATTGCATAAGCATAAACATAAACAAAAGCAAGCACACACATAAAACCAAGAGTATTTAAACTATAGGCATCCACCACCACCCCTCTAACCAGCCTTAACGCCAATATCTCTATGTCTGGGTCTGAGGTGGCTTAAATGTGTTGCACATGCCCCCAACAGAAAGCAAATCCTTGGTGGCCCAACAGCCCCTATCCCCCCACCTGCTCAATTAAAAAAATCATGGTGGCCTAGCAGCCCTCATCCCCCCTCCCAGTATCTTTACAAAGGAATGGGAGTGTTGCCAATGCGCTCCTACTCCTGTGCCACCATCTTGAAAAATGGTACCTGGCCCTGCGCGGTGCATCCTGGGATGCATCAGGCAGGGTTAGCCTTATATGGCTGTCTGACCCCACCTGGTATATCCCAGGATGCACTGCACAGGGCCAGACACCATTTTTCAAGATGGTGGTGCAGGAGCGGGAGCACATGGGAAACACTCCCGCTCCTTTATAAAGGTACTGGGAGGGGATGGGGGTTTGTGGCCAGCTGGGCCACCAGGGATTTTTTTAATTGGGCAGGTGGGGGGGATCAGGGCTACTGGGCCGCCACCAGGGTTATTTTTAGTTGGAAAAGTGAGGGGACCAGGTCGCTGGGCCACCAAGTTTATTTTTAGTTGGGAGGGTGGGGGGGATAGGGGCCGCTGGGCAACCAAGGATTAGCTTTCGTCAGGGGCACCGGCCCCTGACAGTATTTTATAGATGGCATCAGAGGCTTTAATCTAATCAAATCTAACATAGATTTATACAGTGCTACAGTCCCAATCAGAGTGGTTCGGTGCAGTTTACAACAAGAAGAATGAACACTGAGAAAAAATGCTTAAACATTAATTAGAATTAAACAGCAAAGTTTTAAAATTTTTTTGAACATAAAAGAGAGAAAAATAATATTTTTTAACTTAATTGGTAGTTCAGACCAACATTTTGTAGCCATGTAGGGAATAGTATTTACAAAATGGAGTTTAAGTCTAATTCCGCTAATTCACATCAGATGATCAGTCATTGAGGAAAGCCCCTGATGACATCAAAATAGTGTCAGGCACATATGAAAATTAGCCACGTTGCTGACTCGGGCCCACTCCTGGTAGAAAAGGAGAAGCTGGCTGCCTACCAGAGGCAAGCTGAAATGGACCCCCTGCCCAACAGTGGGATGAACAGGAAGCAACTGGTCTCAAGGCAGAAGAGTCATGAGGTCGGCAGACTCCACGAAAGAGCTATGGTTTGCGCCAGGACTTGGAAAATGGAGCCGCTTCCTTCCCCAGGCAGTGAGGTTGGATGCCGGAAGGGAGCCTTAGACCTGTCTTCAGGCAGCCTCTGTGGCTTGACTTCCACAAGTCTGCCAGTTTCTCCAGGTCCTCTCCAAAGAGGAGCTTCCCCCTGAAAGCAAGCTTAGACAGTGGAATATTTAAGACCAAGTCTGCAGCCCAGTGACAAAGCCAAAGCAACTGCTGAGCTTCCATGGCCGCCAAAATGTCCTTGTATGCCAGCTGGACAAGATCATACTTACATCAGCCAGGAAGACAGCTGCCAACTGTAAGAGGGCTGACACCGAGTTCTCTGGCAGTAGTTGCACACAGTGCAGAAGCACCTGGACCATTAGGCTGCCAAACACTGCTGCCAGTAGGACAAGGGAGGAGGACAAAAAACACTAAACCCGATATTCAGTGCTGGTGGCTAGCCCAGCTAAAGCAGTTAGCCATCAGTGCTGAACTTATAACCCAGGTATTCAATGCTGGAGCCATATCCAGGCTGCCTGTATTGCTGTGAAGCTAACTGGGCAGTGGCAATATTCAGCTGCTACCCAGTTAGCTTCTGCTGCAAAAGTTAAGCCGGGGTATCACTAACCGGGCAGTGGCTCAATATCGCTGATGCTTGGTTAGCGATGGATGCCACTCTGGAATGCCTTTGGCATGCCCCAGTGCTAACCACTTAGCATCGAGGCGTGTAGCGGCAGCATCTGCAGATATTCACCAGCACTAACCGTGTTAGTACTGATGACTATCCCATAGAGCGGCATTTACATGGTTTGCAGGCCAAAAGCAGTTGATCCCTAAGGGCCGCCCTGACCTCTACCAGATAGTAGTACACTTAGTAACTGCCATCACCGGGGCATCCACCTTTGGGAGGTGGAGTCATTTATCTAATTCTGCTTGGGGAAGGGAGTACAGCTTACTCATGAACTTGACACCCTTTAATGGGGTATCAGGCACAACCCAATCTGCAAACATCTTCCGCTGAAGAGCTTACAGGAATGGGAAGGACCTAGAGAGCTTACAAAGGCCTTCAATGATCGGATTCCCTTCAGGCTTATCCTGCCTCTACCTAGGTGGGTACCTTGGACAACTGTAGAGAAGAAGTGACCTGAGCTATTAGGGTATTCAGTTTGGTATTCAGTGACCAGAGCTATTAGGGTGTCGTCGTCGTCCCCCACCATCTCTTCTCCTCCTCCATCCCCATCCCCTCCCCCCATTTCCCATCTCTCGCACACATGGGCCTCATTTTATCCGAACACCACTGCCGAAGTTATCAGACTAATTTCTTCCTACAATAAAGACACACTGCTCTCTTGACCCTATCCCTTCCTCTTGGCTGCTCACACCTTCTCTTGCTCTCATCCCTTTCATTCTCACCATGATCAATACTAGTCTTTCAACAGGTACTTTTCCCCTTCCACGGAAGCACGCTCTCATCCGCCTCATTCTTAAGAAGCCCTCATTGGACCCTCTGATTCCCGCCCACTACCGCCCTGTTTCCAATCTCCCCTTTCTTTCTAAGATTCTAGAAAAAAAACGTCTTTGCACAGTTATCCCACCACCTTGACTCTACTAACATTCTCCACCCCCGTCAATCAGGGTTCCGACAAGGACATAGCATCGAGACTGTCCTTCTTACTTTTACCAATGACCTGCATGTGGCTCACGATCGCGGTGACTTCTTGGTGGCAGTGTCCTTAGACCTATCTGCAACTTTCAACCTAGTGGACCACTCCTTTCTCCTCCTCCGCCTACGTGAGGCTGGTCTCCGCAGCACAGTTTTTAGATGGTTTCACTCTTTCCTTTCCTCTCATTCCTGCACAGTTCTTTCCCCTTCCAGCACTACTCCAACCCCTGATCCTTTTCCACTGCTCTGTGGGGTCCCCCAAGGCTCTGTTCTAGCACCCCTCCTCTTTAATCTCTTCCTAGCACCACTTGCCCTCTTAATACAACAATTTGGGATTTCCGCCTATTACTACGCAGATGACCTAGTCCTTCGTCACCACACCTTTCCTCTTCATCTTGACCTCACCATTCTTAACTCTTGTCTCTTAGCTGTTACGGATTGGCTTACTTCTAACTGTCTACATCATAACCTAACAAAACCATCGCTATTTGGTCACCCACGGTAGTCCTTCCCCTCCAGTGGCCCCCTCATTCTCCGGAGCACCTATACCCCTGGTCTCTTCCTTTCGATACTTAGGTGTTCTTTTCGATTCCGATATTTCTTTCCGGGCACACATTTCACACAGCACCAAAACCTCTTTTTTCTTCCTCCGCCAGATCCATGCAATCCGTCCTTTTCTTACCCCACCCGCTCTCACCACCCTCCTGCTGTCATTGGTCATCTCCCGTGTTGACTTTTCCAATTCCATCCTCACTGGTCTTCCTCAGTCACAGTCACTTAGACTACAACTAATTCAGAACACTGCCGCTTGACTTATCACACACACAACACAGCGGGATCACGTTACACCTCTTCTTATTCGCCTCCACTGGTTGCCCTTTACTTTTTGCACTCACTTCAAAATACTTGTTCTAGTCCACCGAGCTCTCCATACCAGCACCCCACAATATTTGACAGATCTTATCACATTCCATACTCCCAGGCACACCCCCCGTTCATTCCACGTCAACCGCCTTCACCTCCCCTCCCCCTCTTATGCCCACCTCCAATCTACACGCTCCTCTGCATTTTATTTCATTGGCTCCGCACTCTGGAACTCACTGCCTTCCTCCCTCAGGCTAGAACCCCATCATATCACTTTCAAGAAGAATCTTAAAACCCACCTTTCCTCCTTAGCCTTTGATCTACCTTCCCCTTTTGTCTGATCCTGTCCTCCCAAATATAACTTTTACTCTATCCTCTGTCTTGTTTATCTACTCACTTTCACTGTCCTGTCACGAATTGTAATTTCTTTTCAGTTTTCTGGCCTTGTGCCCACTCTGAACCTTTGTATTTTGTAAACCGCTCTGATTTTCAAAGAAGGGCGGTATATCAAATAAATAACCATAACCATAACCAGAGACGACTCCACTCCCCATGGGTCCCCCGGTATCTGCAGCACAAACTGCGCACAACTTGCCCATATCTCTGGCCTGATGCCTGCCACGAGGCCTGCCGCATGTAAGGCAATGCTGCTTGTGGCCGTGCATGCGTGTATCCGGCCTAGTCACAAAAACTTGGAGGAGCATGGTGCAAGTGGCAATGTTAACTGCCCAAACTGGAGCTGGCACAAGCAGGCTGCATCTGCTGGCACTCTGTGCCATGTCTCCTCACCACAGGGAGAAGTGGCCCAGTGGTTGGGGCAAGTTGCCAAAAGCCAGGGGTTCAAATCCCACTGGAGGGCAGCAACCTTGGGCTGGAGGGACAGGAGTTTCTAGTCCAACAGGTGCTCTTTGTGGCCTTGGGCAAGCCACTTAACCCACTGTTGCCTCAGGTACAACATGTTATGAACCCTTTGGGGACAATATATACCGTACCTAAATGTACACCGCTTTGACCTGGTGAAAAGCGATATATAAACATTGCTAAATAAATAAACTGCACTGCTCGTGACGACTGCATCTAGAACCAAGCCCTTGGCCGAAACAAGTTCTTTTCTAAAGCTCCTTGAGTTGCGGGAATAGCTGCGATTAGAGTTCTGCCAAAACCTAACTTCACCCCCCCCCCCTTTTCTGTGTGCAGAGACACACCAACATCACAGGATCCCAGTTCTAAGCAGAAGTCAACTGCCAGCCACCTACCCCCAGTAGGCAGGGCACTCTCACCCACTGCTCAGTCAGGCCCTGACAGAAACAGCCACCTCTGTTGTTTCCAGGGTCTAGTCCTTATGCTTTTAATTTCATGTCTTGGCTTCTTCTTTTTATTTTAAAAGAGGAACTCCCCCAGGGGGGCCCAATTGGGAGGGCGGGGCTGAGAAAAGAGGCAGAATATACAATAAGACTAACTAACATATAATAAAATTAAAGGAGCTAAAGGCCTGATATTGAGTTGGGTGGGCTATGCGCAGCTACTTATTTATTTAACAGGTTTTCTATACTGCCTTCTCCTATCACAGGTCTGCGACTAAAAAGCTGCTTGATTATTTTCATCTAATTTCCATGTATTTTGGTGTGCTGAAAACAAATAAAATATTGAAAAAACTCCTAGACGTCATGATTTGCCACAACATGCAAAATTGTCTTCAAATTTATCAAATTTTTTCAAATTACTATTAATTAATTCACATAAGTGCATTTAAGATATAAAATGCCAAAAAAACCTTAAAGGGGTTGTCCGAGTTATGTAAAAAAAATATAGCACTGTAAATCTGATGGTCAGCAATATATACATAAGCTAAGCAAGTTTTAAGTCCGTGCTTCTAATGGTAGAAGGGGTTAATCTTTCCTGAAGAATCCAGTGGGAGGGAGACACAGGGCAGATAGCAGCAGCTCCGGTCAGTGCAGTGGGGCGTGGTCAGCACTGTGACATCTCGTGTACAGAGACAGAGCTGCTCTCTCCTGCATGCCACACTTGTGCACGAATCATCATCAGGTTCTTGGTTCTAGGCTGTTCACACTTTTTCATTGCAATTCGTGTTAGCTCGTTATTCTTCAACCGTTATGGCTCTGTGAAAGTGTATTAATTTGCCAGACAGTTTCTGTTTCATCTGTGTGAATATACAGTGTTGAAACAACAGCAGAATATTACAGACTTTGTGAAAAAAGTATACTTTGCATACTTTGGACTAAAAATTGGAGATCAAGATAAGTCTGGGCGCCTCATAAAGTGTGCAAACAGTGTGTTGAGGACCTCCGAAACTGGTTCAAGGGTAAGAAAAAATCTTTCCGTTATGGGATTCCTATGGTATGGCGAGAGCAAAAGAACCATAGTGACGACTGTTACTTTTGTTCATGCGATGTGAAAGGGTTTAATTCCAAATGGAAGCATTCCATTTCATACCCCAATCTTCACTCGGCAATTCGTCCCATCCCCCATGGCACAGATATACCAGTACCCAAGCCCCCTGCTACCTTGGAAGAGATACCTAGCTCCGATGAAGGTGAAGTCATACCTGAACCAGATGACAAATCAAGTTCTGACTTTGAAGATGATACAAGACCAAAATTGTTTTCTCAGGAGGAGATTTGGTAAGAGACTTGAATCTTCCCAAAGATGCCGCTGAGTTACTCGAATCAAGGCTGAAAAGCAGGAATTTATTGTTGCCAGGAGTGTTATATTCATGGTTCAGACATCGTGAAAAGGAGTTTGTTCCTTACTTCGCCCAGGAAGACAAGTTGGTTTTTTGCATCAATGTCGAAGGTCTGATGGATCAATTTAAAATCCAGTATGATTCAGAGCAATGGTGTCTTTTTATAGATTCTTCAAAAAGAAGTCTCAAAGCAGTTTTACTCCATACCTGTAGGTCATTCCGTACACTTGAAGTAAACCTACAAGAACTTGGAATTGGTTCTTCGTAAACTTAAATATGAAGACCATGGTTGGCAAGTGTGTAGGGACTTGAAGGTCTTGTGCATGCTGCTCGGGCAACAAGCTGGGTATACCAAATATCCTTGTTTTCTGTGTCTATGGGGCAGTCGAGACCGACAAAATCACTGGACCAAGAAGAGTTGGCAGCCGAGGGTGCTAACAGTCGGTGAAAAAAATGTCCTCTGAGAAACTTTGGTACCTTCCCATAAAGTTCTTCTACCACCTCTCCACATAAAATTGGGATTGATGAAGCAATTCGTAAAATCACTTCCAAGAGATGGAGAATGCTTCAAATACTTGGTCACCAAGTTTCCAGGCCTGTCGGAGGCAAAATTGAAGGAAGGTGTGTTCGTCGGACCAGACATTAGAAGGCTTATAGTTGATCAAGAGTTTGTCAATACCATGATGGATCCTCAAAAAGAAGGGTGGATTGCATTTAAAGAAGTCGTACAGAAAGTTTTAGGCAATAACAAAGATCCTCACTACAAAAGATCGTTGGACGAATGCTGAAAGCATTTCAAGCTTTAAGTTGCCTGATGAGTTTAAAAGTGCATTTCCTCCAGTCCCACCTTGACTACTTTCCTGAAAATTTGGGAGCTGTGAGTGAGGAACTACTGTTGGATGCTTCAGAGAGACATTCCAGATGCTACTCACAAGCGTAAATGCACCAAGAGGAGCCTCACAAGGAAGAAGAATCGAGTTTAGTGTGTGTAGGTGAGCTCATTTCAGTTCAAAAAAGGATTTTCATGAAAATATTGTAATAAAACTTTAATTTTATAAGTCTATTTCCATTTATTTTGAGGTATTGCCTTATTTAACATAGTTACCTAAATTGTCAGGAAACGTGATGTCCTATGAGAAAATGGATGTCATTTTCGGATTCAGCGCACCAAAAAACATAAAAATTGCATGGAATAACTAAAACAGCTCTCGAAAAACAATTTTTTGCAGACCTATAATCAAAGCTGTTTTTTACATGGCAAAACAACATATTACATGGCAATTCAAACTCATTACATAGTAAGATGGGAGGGAGAGACATGCAGGAGGTGCTTAGTAGTGTCTTATTTACAAGGAGTATATACAGTATGTACAAGAAAATGTCATGAAATAGGGTGGAGCAAGTATTGTAAGGGAGGGGGATTCATTGTGGAGTTAGCGGAGGCGGGGGAGGGGGATGCTATGCATTAGGTGATGGCCCCGAAGAGATCTCTAAAAAGGAAGGTTTTCAGCTTCTTCCTGAAATATGGATATTTGCCAGAACATAAGATATGACATACTGGGTCAGACCAGAGGTTTATCAAGCCCAGTATCCTGTTTCCAACAGTGGCCAATCCAGGTCACAAGCACCTGTCAGGTTCCCAAAAGGTATATAAATTCCATGATGCTTGTCCAATTGGTAAGCAGTGGATTTCCCCAGTCCTCTTTAATAGTGGTTTATGGACATTTCCTCCAGGAACTTGTCCAAAGCTCTCTTAAATCCAGCTACACTAACAGCTTTTACTACATCCTCTGGTAATGAATTCCAGAGTTTGATTACATGTGGAGTGAACAAATATTTGCTCCAATTAGTCTTAAATGTGCTACATTGTAGCTTCATTGTATGTCTCCTAGTCTTTTTTTAATATTCAAAACTGTTTACTGTTTGAAAGCGTAAACAACTGATCTACATTTACCTGTTCTACTCCATTCATTATTTTATAGACCTTCTATCACATCTCCCCTCAGGAATCACTTTTCCAAGTTGAAGGGCCCTAACCTTTAAGCCTTTCCTCATAAGGATATCCTTCCATTCCTTTTACCATTTTGGTGGCTCTTCTCGGTACCTTTTCTATTTCTGCTACACCCTTTTTAGATATCGTGACCAGAACTGCCTACAATATTCAAATGCAGTCACACCATGGAGTGATACAGAGGGATTATAATATCCTTGGTTTTATTCTCCGTTCCTTTTTTTTATGATTCCTAGCATTCTATTTGCTTTCTTGGCCTCCGCTGCACACTGGGCAGAGGGTTGCAATGTATTATCCACAATGACCCCTAAATCTTTTTCCTGGGTAGTGGTTCCTTATGTGGAACCTTGCATCGTGTAACAGTAGTTTGGGTTGTTCTTCCCTAAGTGCATAACTTTTCACTTGTCCACATTAACTGTCATCTGCCAATTTAATGCCCAATCTCCCAATTTATCAAGGTCCTTTTGCAATTTTTGTTTAGGTGTCATCTGCAAATTTCATCACCTCACTCGTTATTCCCATTTCCAGGTCATTTATGAATATGTTAAAAAGCAGTGAGCCAGCACATATCCCTGGGGTACTCTACTATTTCCCTTTCTCCACTGCAGAATTGGCTATTTAGCCCTACTCTCTGTTTCCTAACTTTTAACCAGTTCCTAATCCACATTAGTACATTGCCTCCTATCCCATGGCTTTTTAATTTCTCTAAGGGCTATGTTTACTAAACCGGGCTAACGGTTAACCCGGGCTATCTGCAACTAGGTCCCATTGAATAACATAGGACCTAGTTGCAGATAGCCCGAGTTAACCGTTAGCCCAGTTTAGTAAACATACCCCTAAGAGTCTCTCATGAGGGACTTTGTCAAAAGCTTTCTAAAAATCGAGATACACTACGTATATCAATGGGCTCACCTTTATCTACCTGTTTATTCACACCTTCAAAAAATATAAGATTGGTGAGACAAGACTTTCCTTGGCTTTTTGCCATTAAACCATGACTGTGTTCAGTAATTTTGTTTTTTATAATGACTTCTACCATTTTGCCTGGTACTGATGTCAGGCTCCCTGGTCTGTAGTTTCCCGAATCATCCCTGGATCTCTTTTTAAATTTAGCGCTACATTTGCCCACTCTCCAATCTTCGGGTACTACAGATGATATTACTACAATCTCATATTTCAGTTCTTTCAGCAAAGAAAGAAAGTGTTAATGAAAAATAAATTTACCTTAGACACAAACATTGATAGGCATAGTTACTAATGTGCCCAGTAAGTACAACCTTTTGGTAAAAAAGCCTCAAAGTGTTACATATCCTTTTGATAGGAGAATTTTGGATTATTAGCATTTGATATGTTTTAGCTGATGCTTTGTGGTACTTAAAAAAACTATAAAAGGATTGGCAGATGAAAAGGCCATTTAATTTCTTCTTGTGTAAGATCTCTAAAATAAAGCACAGCTTGAATGAGACAGTAGCTATGTTTCCTCTGGGAAGATCTTTGAATGGTGAGAGATGTAGATTCCAGAGGAAGACTGGCTGTTTCCTCTCTTAAGGATAAGCCCAACACTGATTGTTCAGTAAGGCTGGCTGGCCTTAAGATTGTTTGTTTGAGGAGTAAAGCCATGGCAACTGAGAACAATACCTTTTTGTGGAAATAAGCAGGAAAGGTCTTTCCCAAAATATAGCGCATCATCATGTATTGGTAAGACTATTTCCCTTCATTCATTTTACAAATGTCCGTACGGCATTCTAAGATTAATTTACCTTTAAATCACTTACATAATCAAAAAGCAGTAAAAATTTCTGAACCTGAAAATATGCTACTGCTGTTTAAGTATGAGCGTAATGAATGCGTACTAAAGATTAAATTCTGTACAATATTTAATCAGGTTTTGTGTTTAGAAGTAAACACCCATCATGGAAGTGCAGTAAATTAATTTTATTTTAAAGCGCTTGTTGCCATGTCGGTCACAGGAAAGATAGGATACTTTTCAAACTGGGTTATAGAACTAAGCAAGTTTAGTATTTTTCTTTCGTGAAGATTGAGTTTGCTAAAGAATAAAAGTGAAGGTAAAATATTCTCGATTGCCTAGTTGACTGGTTTGTCGTACCTTTTCCTCCTCAATGATATTTTTGTCACACTCTGTTGGGCTGATCAGAAGGTTGCACAGTTAGATAGTACCACAAAAGAAAGTATAACCCAATAAGCAGTGCATTTTTCTTAGGAAAAAAATATGCCAGTACTTATATACATGATGGCAGATAAAGACCAGCATGGTCCATCTAGTTTGCCCAGTAGGGTGGCCAGAGTAATTGTACCTGCTGCTCTGTGCAGGTCACTCCCCTCTGTGCTTTTGTTTAGTGTTGTACCTGCTGCTCTGAGTAGGTCATCCCCCTCTAAACATCCAAAGGTATAGAGAAGATGGAGAATTAAGTGACTTGCCCAAGATCACAAGGAGCTATAGTGGGATTTGAACCTTGGCTGCCCTAATCTTGGCCTACTTCTCAAAGCCATTAGATTATTAGACATCACAAGGATGTAGAGAAGAAGGCAATTCATCAACTCCCAGTACTCAGCACAGTGTCAACAATAGCAGCAGTGGCTGCCCACTACTGTAACCATTAGGCTATCCTAGATGTCCAGAAGGTATGGCTGTCTTGGCCAGGAACTGAACCGGGTCAATTACTTGGAAAGCAGTTATGCACACCACAGCAGCACCAATGCTGCAAGCTGAGATCAGGGATCTCTATTAGTAGGCAATGAAAAAGGTGCTGAGAACCCCTCCATAAAAGCCCTGCCAGTAAGTAATGAGAATGATTAACATTATTTTATGTTTCTCAAGCTGAAAGAGGATCCAAGCTGAAGCAGAATAATAAAAAACAAATACAATTTATGAGCAAATGCAGCTGTTTATGAGAGCACTTGATTTCCAGCGTCATGATTATGAGCTATGTTGTAATAACCACAGGCAACAGACAACCCACATCTTTTTTTTTTTTGTAGCTTATGCCTCAATGAAATCCTGGGGAGAAAACTTAAGAGCAGATAGAGCCCTTCTTTTAAAAAAAAGAAACAAACCATTTAGCTGGATAGGATCCATAAATAAATAATGGTTATCCTGCAATATGATCAGTCCCTTCCAGAGGAATTAAAAAAAAAAATTCTCCCTACTAAGTGATGTTACCTCCTGGCACTAGGCCAAAACTTCTTACGCTTGGTTTGAGTTGCCTGACAAACATCTTGGTAGATTCAGACATTACATCCCAAGAAATCATTAACTCTACAACAGAAAAAAAGTTTTTAGAGTTCATTTGTTATCTGGTGCCAAAGGAAATCTCACCAATATAGTAGCCTTAATTGCCCCTTCATCCTGAAATGATTCCAGAAACTGGATTGGTTCCAAACCATCCGACAGATGACCTTCTCCAGCCTCTCACTGGGTTTTGCTATAGCATTTAGCTATAAGAAGCTAATAAGCTTTGATTAAACATAGTTTTGTTTCTTCCAAGTAATACAAGGCTTCATGTAAATATTGCTTACTTATATCCCTCATGGAGTGAGATCAGGAATTTTGAGAGAGTTTTTTTCAGTTTTTAGTAGTTAGGCAATATTATTAGTATTAGTAACAAGTGGGGAAAGCATGAAGAGCATGGTTCATGGAATTCTTTCCAGTCCCTATGTATACTGTATATATGCATGCACACACCTATCTGTTTATTAGCTGCATTGCCTGTGTGTGTGTGTGTGTGTTTGCATTTGTGTGTATTTATGGGCTAGTATGCATATGCTTGTTTGTATGTATGTGCATATGTCTGTGTGTCACTGCATGTGTGCTTGTAAGTGTGTACATGGGTGTTTGCATGTATGTGTGCATGCATGGACATGTTAATATGTGCGTGTTTGTGTGTGTATTTATATCTGTTTTGTTTTTCTGTGTGACTGTGATCGGAAGAGGAGAGGGAGGGTTGTTTGACATATGCAATTCTATAATTGCTGTGTTACTGTGAATCAGTGTTCATATGCTGTAGCTGTTGGAACAGCTTTTCTTATAATATATTGAAGCAGACGTCATTGAGCATGATGGAAGCCTAGACCTGTAGCTCTCGGTGGATATCTATAATTTACCCCGTTGACTCTCACTTCCAGGCTGCCTGCTCATTTTGGAAGCCTATGGAGTATCTGCCTGACGAGCATTAACTGGACAGCATCTAAGAAAGACCCAGTGGATCTTAAAACGTATTCTTTCAAGAGCAGTGGTGCATCAAGAGGTGGTGCTGGCAAGATGGCGGCCAGTAAGCAGACTGGTCCATCGCTTCCGGCAGACTTGAGTGCACCCTCGCCGGAGAAGGAATCCTCTGATTTAACTCAACTTCATGCTGAAATATGCCAGTGGTTTTCAGATCTCAAAAGCAGCCTGTCATCATTCAAGGAGGAGGGGCAGCCCTGAATAGAAGATCTGCGGGCCAATTTGAGTGGTCTGGGCCAGAGCATGGAGGATTTGGAGACAAGACTCAAAGAACGTGAAGAATCTTTGAGTGAGCTGAAAGTGCAAGCAGTGGACTGGGATACAACAGCTAAAAACATTTAAATGGGAAAATGCCTTCACTGAAGTTTATGCTGATCTCTGAGCCATCACCATGAGGAAAAGGTGAGAGTGCCGTGAAGTTACTATGCAATTACGTGAAGAGAATGATCATTATAGATGCTGTTTGCCATTTGGTCTACAGTTTTCATCATGGGGATGACTACCAATGCAAAGATGCTGGCTGATACAGTGGCAGATATGGAAAGCGCTGGATGGTCTAATCTCTCAGCGACGCCCACAATAACGAGTGGGGTGCAGCAGAACTTGCAAACGACAAAGCCGTGTTGGCAATATGCAAATCATGGAGGAAATCGTCTTCAATGGCATAAAGACCATGCTGCTTATGGAGATGAAGGAGAAATGTGTGGACTTGGTGGGGTTTTTTGTGTTCTACAGGAGATGAGGGTATTATAGTGGTTACTGAGGCTTGGTAGAGCAAGTAGTAGGTTGGTTCATGAGTGGGGGCATTGTGTAGGGAGGGGGGAGTTTGAGTATTATGAATGAGGGTAAGTAAATCTGTAAGTTTTGAGTCTCCGAGGAGTTCTTGTTGCTGGTTTGAGGTCCATTGGTCTACTACAACTGCTACTACTACTGAGCATTTGTATAGTTCTACAAGATGTATGCAGCACTGCCCAGATACCTGTAAAAGACTTTCCCTGATCATCAGAGCTTACAATCGAGTCAAGACAGACACAGTAGCTGTAGACATGGGATACATCTAGGGGGAATGGTAAGGGAACATAAAGGAGGCCAGGTGAGTCAAGATCCAAAAGCGGCAGCGAAGAGGTGAGTTTTCAGCCTGGATTTGAAAAGGGCCAGAGAAGGCGCCTGACCTACAGACTCAGATAATTTGTTCCAGCATAAGGAGCAGCTAGGTGAAAGGAGCAAAGTCTGGAGTTAGCAGTAGAAGAGAATGGCACAGATTGAAGCAATTTGGCAGAAGGAGTTCCTAGGGAGGGGTGTAGGGAGAGAGAAGAGAGGAAAGATAGTGAGGAACTTGCAGTTATAGATCAGCAGGAGAAGTTTGAACTGGATGTGGAAATGGATAGGGAGCCAATGAAGTGACTTAAGAAGAGGGGTAATATGAGCATGACAAGGCTGGCAGAAGATTAATCTCGCAGCAGAGTGTTGAACAGATTGAAGAGCAAATAGATGATTCAGAGGGAGACTAGCAAGGAATAGGCTGCAATAGTCAAGAAGGGAAGTGACTAAAGAGTGGATAAGTGTCTCAGTAGTGTGTTCAGAAAGGAATGGGTGGATTTTTTTGGTATTATAGAGAAAGAAATGTCAGGCTTAAGCTATCAGATAGATGTGTTTGGAGGAGTCAAGGATGACACCAAGGTTGCGAGCAGAGGAAACAAGGAGGAGTAGAGAGTTATCCACAGAGACCGAGAAAGGAGGAAGGGGAGAGGCGGTTTTAGGGGGAAAAATAAGAAGCTCAATTATGGACATGTTGAATTTCAAGCGGTGTTGAGACATCAAGCGGCAATGTCAGAAAGGCAGGCAGACATCCGGGCCTGGATTGCCGGAGAGATTTCAGGTGTAGAGAGGTAGATCTGTGAGTCATTAGTGTAATGATGAAGATGGTACTGAAAGTCATGAGTGCATCAAAGGACTGGATATATAGAAAGAAAAGGCATGGACCCAAGACAGATCCTTGGGGAACACCAACTGAGAGCGGGATAGCAGCAGAAGAGGATCCACCAGAACAAACACTGAAAGAGCGATGGGAGAGATAAGAAGAGAACCAGGATAGTACAAAGCCCTTAAAACCAAGTGAGGACAAGGTTTCGAGGAGACGTTGTGGTCAACAGCGTCAAAAGCAGCAGAAAGGTCAAGAAGAATGAGGACTGAATAAAGGCCCTTGGATTTTGCCAGGAACAAGTCACTGGAAACTTTGGCAAGAGCAGTTTCAGTAGAATGTAAAGGACGAAAGCCAGATTGTGAAGGATTCAGGAGCGCTTCGGAGGAGAGAAAGTTGAGGCAACGGTGGTGAACAGCACATTCAAGTAGTTTAGAAATGAAGGGGAGGAGAGATATGGGTTGATATTAAGAAGGACAGGTAGGATCTAGTGAGGGTTTCTTGAGGAGAGGTGTAACCACAGCATGTTTGAAGGCTGCAGGGACAGTTGCAGTTGAGAGCGATAGGTTGAGAATATGAGAGATGGAAGGGACAACAGTGGAGGAGATGGGGCTTAAGAGATGGGTGGAATAGGATCAGAGGAGCAGGTAGTGAGTTTGGAGGAGGAAAGAAGGTGGGTGGTTTCCTCCGAGATCATAGAAAAAGAAGAAAGGGTAGCAGAAGTAGGGGGGTGGCGGAGTTGGGAGTGAAGAGGGGGAGGAGGGGAAATAGCTGACATCGTAGGGAATTGGAGGGTGATCTTGTGGATTTTGTCATGGAAAAAGTCAGCCAGGGTTTGGGCAGAGTGGGAAGGAGGGGTCAGAGGCAGAGCACTTTGAGGAGAGAGCTGAGAGATGTAAAGAGACGGCAAATTTCAGAAGCTAGAGAGTTAGTCAGATGGACACAATAGTCTTTTTTGGCGAGTACTATGACTGACTGGAAAGAGACAAGCATGAATCTGAA
Organism: Ichthyophis bannanicus; assembly: GCA_033557465.1. Classification (NCBI taxonomy): domain Eukaryota; kingdom Metazoa; phylum Chordata; class Amphibia; order Gymnophiona; family Ichthyophiidae; genus Ichthyophis; species Ichthyophis bannanicus. The sequence continues at coordinate 359,621,649 of CM066033.1, forward strand.
GTGTAGAAAGTCCACAAAGGTATGGGATTTGAGGCAAACGCACTCAGCTGAATGGGCACAGGAAAGTAGATAGTGGGTAGTGGAAGACAGCCAGGGCTGGGGTATAGTATGCCTCACAGGACATGGCATTGGAGGAGCAAGAGCATCCAGAGCAGAGGAGAGTGCAGCGTTATAGGAAGCTGCTGCCTCATCAACAGATTCAGATGACATAGTGGAGGAGACAGTGGAGTAAAGAATCAAAGGGTCAATAGCATGAAGATTTCTAAAGAGGTTGGAGGAGACAAGGTGTGGTTGGGGCGGCGGGTGAAGAAGAGTGAAGCTTAACAGGTGATGGTCCAATAAGGGAAGACCTAAGGTACAGACGTTTGAGGGTAAGCAATTAGAGAAGAATACAAGGTCGAGGCAGTGGCTGTGCTGGTGAATGGTACCAGTAGAACAAAGGTGGAGGTTGAATGAGGAGGTAAGGGAAAGGAGCTTTAAAGCATAGGGGTCTGAGTTGGGTGTGGTGTTAATGGGAAGGGGGGAGGGGGGTCTGGATCTGGATCGGGGGGTGTCGGTGAGGGTGGAAGGGGAAAGGTCCAAGGTTGGGTGGTATATGGGTATTTATAGGCCTTCTCTTATAGAGGTGGTTTAAAAATTGGCACTCTAAATGTTTGTGGGTTATATTGGCCTTACAAGAGGCAAATGATGTGCGCAGAGTTGGCTTACCTTCAATTACAAATTGCTTTCATACAGGAAACCCATCGGTTAACCAAAGATGAAGGGAAGGTTGTGCACAAAAGATATAAGATTGCACTTATTTATTTATTTAAATTTATTTATTTATTTAAAGTTTCTTATATACCGCGCTATTTATCATCAGCGCGGTTTACATAGAACAAAACAATCTCAATCTCAATCTCTAATAAGGTGAAGGGGAAGGGGAAGGAGGGGGTGTAGGGATCTTGATATCAGATGAGATTCCCTGGCAGGTGCTGGATATATGGAGGAACACCAACGGGCGGTTCTTGTTTGTGAAGGTTCTGTTAGGTTAGGATTAAGATTACCCTGGGGTGCATTTATGCTCTCAATATTGACCAGGAGGATCTTTTCAATATGCTTGCTGATAAATTGGGTGGATTTGCGGAAGGGCAATTGGTGCTGAGGGATGATTTTGATTTCGCACTTAACCCTAAGGTTGACACCTCACTGGGGAGGGGAGCAGGGAGCTGCAAAAATTATCAGAAATTTGTGACCTTTATGCAGATCTTTGCTTTGGTGGATATGTGGCAGAGAAGCACCTGAGGGATAGGAATTATACATTTTATTCTAAGATGCATGATTCATACTCTCAAATCGATTATCTATGGATGTACAGGAGTTTGGTTTTCTCAGCACGGGGAGAGTTATGCCTGTCGGGACAAATAATTGGGGCGAGATTTGGAAGCAAAATGATTCCCACCTTGTTGATGCTGAGGATTGTGTGAAGTTAGGTAATATCATTGAATATATAAGCTTGACTGATATGGGTAACATTCATTTCCAGTGATCTGGGACTGCCTGAAGGCTGTCTTGAGAGGGCACCTCATCTCTTGGGGGCTCATAAAAAAAATTGAAATTGCGGGAGATGACTGAGATTAGGGAGTGATTGGCATTCCTAGAGGAAAGGAATAAGGGCAGGCTTCTGGAGAAAGGTGGGAGGGAGGAAATTTTGCAGCTTAGAGATAGGATTCATGATATGCAGATCAAGGATTTTAATCATCAATTGGAGCAGCTGCAGCAAGTTTAGTTGGAGTTTGGTAACAAAGCCAGACACCTTCTTGCTAGCCAACTAAAGAAAAGACAGACTAGGATTTGGATATCAATGACCAGAGATAAGCAAGGACAGGATTTAGAAGGCATTAAACAGAGATTTCTTGAATTTTAATAGGAGCTTTATACTCCTGAGGAGCCTGCCAGCCTTAGTGATATTGATAAATATTAGAGAGTTGTGTATTTCCTAGGCTATCTGAACAGGACAGCAATCTTCTGAATAGCACCACTATTACTACTACTACTATTATCTTTTGCATAGCGCTACAAGGCATACACAGCGCTGTACATGTACAAGTAAGAGACAGTCCCTGCTCATCAGAGCTTACAGTCTAATTAAGATAGACCACAGAACAACAGCTGAGGACTAGGGTAATTCAAGGGGAATCACAAGATACCAATAGGTGATAAGCATGAGAATAAGGAGATCAGGATCCAAACGCAGCCTTGAAGAGGTGTTTTTAGCCTGGATTTGAATAGGGCCAGAAAAGAAGCCTGGCGTACCAACTCTGGTAGTTTGTTCTAAGGTCTATCAGGGTAGTGGACGTTTTAGCTGGTATAAAGCCTGCCCTGGGCTAAAGCGCCAGGGCTCGATGGGTTGACCACCAAGTTTTATAAGGTATTTTAGATGCAGCAGGTGAATTTGTTAACGCGGGTGTATAATGGCTTTCTGGATGATATAAAAATGCCCCGGTCCATGCGTGAGACAGGTGTGACCATTTTGCCCAAGGAGTGTAAGGATCCCTCAGTGTGTGCCTTCTAATGGCCTATTTGCTTGGTATTGACCAAAACATTTTCTCTAGAATACTAGCCCATTATTTATTGCCCCTTCTGCCAAAGCTGGTCCATCTGAACCAATCTGGTTTTATCCTGAGGAGGCAGGGGTCGGATAGCATTTGTAAAGTGATTAATCTTATATGACATGAACACTCCTTTTAGCCGCTCAACTTCACAGTTCTGATACCTGTGGATGCTGAAAAAGCTTTTGATTGTGTTTGTTAGACCTTTTTGTTTAGTGTCTTGGAAAAAAATGGAGTTGGGAGTAATTTCTTAAAGTGGGTGGAAATCTTGTATGTGGAGCCATTAGTTAAGCTGAGCATCAATCCATATTATAATACATTGTTTGAGCTAAAAAGGGGCCCATTATCGCCACTCTTGTTTGCATTGTCTGTGGAGCCATTGGCATCCAGGATATGGAGTTCTTTGGCTATAAAAGGTTTTGAGATGGATGTTGTTGTTGTTAAGTGCCATCGAGTCAATGTTGACTCATGGCGACTCTCTGGATAGTTGTCCTAAACTGTGTTCGGTCTTCAGTCAGGCGGCTCATTGTTGACAGACTGGCACCCATGTTGGCCTTCCTCTTTTGCATTGACCTTCTACCTTGCCAAGCATGATGTCTTTCTCTAATGATCTTTCTCTTCGCACGATATGTCCATAGTATGAAAGTCTAAGTCTTGTCATCTGAGCTTCTAAAAAGGTTTAGGTTTGATCTCCTCTAATACTGACATGGTATACACCGTATTCGTTGCCAGCACCATAATTCAAAGGCATCGACTTTCTTCCTGTCTATCTTTTTCACTGTCCAACTTTTGCATCCATATGATGTTAATGAAAATACTATAGCTTGAACAAGTCGAATCTTGGTATGGAAAGAGACATCTCTGCTCTTGAGAATTTTATCTTGGCCGTTCTGCCAAGAGCAATGAGTCATCTAATTTCTTAACTGCTTGTTGCTTCTTTATTGATAGTAGATCCAAGTAGGTTAAAGTTGTCCACTATTTCAATTTCTTCTCCATCAACGATGAACTTATTGATTTTGCCAGTTGCCAGGATCTTTTTCTTCTTTACAGTAAGGTGCAGGCCCATTTTAAGACAAAGTTCCTTGATCTTGAGAAGGAAATGTTTCAGATCATCTCTGCTTTGACAGTAATGTGGTATCATCAGCATAATGAAGGTTGTTCATGAATCTCCCACCAATCTTCACACCTCTGTTATCTTCATACAGTCCTGCTTTTCTGATGATTTGTTCTGCATATAAATTAAACAGGTAGGGGGGAAAGTAGGCAACCTTGTCGTATGCCTTTGCTGATTTTAAACCATTCCGTTTCTCCTTGTTCCGTTCGAACTGTTGCTTCTTGATTAATGTAAAGGTTGTACAAGAGAACGATCGGGTGTTCTGGTATACCCATGCTTCTTAATGCGGCCCAGAGATTCTCATAGTTTACAGTCAAAAGCCTTGTTGTAGTCAATAAAACACAAATATATATTCTTTTGGTATTCTTTTGTCTTTTCAAAGATCCATCTCACATTCGCTATGTCTTTTTCCTCTTCTTTTTCTGAACCCTGCTGATAATGAACAATATAAAATCACTATGTTCACTGATGATATTTTGTATTCCCTCACAGAGGTGAAATGCTCCTTGGAGCCATTAATAGAGGAGATGTCCATCTTTGGGATGATATCAGGCTTTAAGGTCAATGCATCAAAGTCTGAGATTTTATATACCTCAGTCTCATGTGGCATCCAGAAAGTTATACAAGGCAAGTGCTCTTTTTGCTGGGTTAAGGAGTCCATTCAGTATTTAGAGATTGACTTGTCTGCTTACTATCATGCGTCGTTTGTTTGATCTGAATTACTTACCATTATGAAGGAAAGTAATTCTGGAACTGATGCAGTAGAGGAAATTACATTTGTCCTGGTTTGGCCATATACACAGCATTAAAATGATGATGGTCCCTAAACCTTTCTACTTGTTTAACAATTTGCATATTAAGATCCCTTAGGCATTTTTGGATCGGATACAAAAGAGAAATTCTGGGTTTTGTTTGGAATGATCAGCGGTCTTGGATTGCAAAGTCCATCTTATGTCTTCTCATGGAAAAGGGGGGATTAGCTCTTCCATCATTCTGAAGGTAGTATGAGGCTGCTGAACCTCAGGTGGAGTTAGATTGGGGTTGCAGCAGCACAAGGAGTGGGTTAAATTGGAGCAGAGAAGAGTGGGTTGATGTCCCCTGTCATATTCCTTCTAGGCGAAGGGGTAGACAGGGAGTGAGTGTCATGTATGGTAAGCTGACCTGGCATATTTGGAGGGCTTCCAGGAAAAGAGTGTTGGGGGAGCTATGGTTTTCCAGGCAATGCTACTTAGATAGAATTTGGCCTTTCCTCCAGGTATGACTGATAGTGTTTGTGCGTTGGGAGGGAGTGGGCTATGGTGTTTAGGATAGTTTTTCCTTTGAGGAGTTGGGCAACTCCTTTGACGTTAGGGCATCTGATCGATACCAGTATAATCGAATTAAGCATTTCGTTTTGCAACATAGGCAGTTTCTGTTGGGGTCTATTTCCTCCCCTCTGGAAAGAGCATTTGATTGTCTTGATGTAAACGGTGGTGTTTCACGCCTGAACTGTGCCCTAGGGGTGTTGGGAGGGGAGAAGTCAAGGTACCAGAGTCTGTGGGAAGAGAATGTGGGTGGCCCTTTAATAAGACAAGCCCGCGACTGGCATTTTGATGCCAGTGGTGTTAATTGCTGGGCAGTTTGATCAGTTTTTTTCAATGTACTATGTGGAGTTCCTCGATGTACTCCCTGAAGCAGCATCAAGCAAAAGACTGTCAGCATTGGGGTAATTTTATTTATATCCTGCTTTTCACTGGGTCAAAGTGGTCAATTGGGAGATACATTTAACATGAGGGGATATGACACACATATGCTAATACTTACAGAGAACATGGGCAATGGAGGGTTAAGTGGCTTGCCCAAGACCACAAGGAGTGCCTTATAGGACTAGAAATCCCAGTCCCTCTGGCCTGAGATTGCTGTCCCCAGGTGGGACTTGAACCCCTGGCCCTCCGGCCTGAAGTACCTTGTCCTAACCACTAGGCCACTCCTCCCTCCTGCCAAATGGAATGGAACACTGCCAAAAAATTGAATGTCACTATGAATAAAAGATGTGTGGCTGAGTCTTTTCAAGGGTTAAGAGGTTGTATAGACCTATGATGGTATTAAAAAGGGCATTGATTAAAAGGCTTGAAATGTATGGGCCAATTCTATAGGCCCTTTGAGTCTGTACTGAGATCTTTTTCCTCTCTTGTTTTTCATACAAAGATGATTTGAGCATATGTAAATTGATAGCAGTTTGTCCAAAAGAAGTTAGACTGTATCTATAGGATGTCTTACCTGACAGCACTGCGTAAGAATAATGAGAGATGGAGCTTGGATGTATGGGAACCTTTGATTAAGTGGAAGGCTGCTCACGCTGATTGTTCGTATATGTATTGAGGGTTCCTATCTTTTCCTGTGTTCTCTACTTTTTCTTTCTTCATTACCTGATTTTCTTATTATTTGCAATTGTATTTGTAATTATGTTGCAATGTATATTGCTGGGTTGCTGCAGTGTGGTACAGATGGTTAGAGAGGGATGGTTTACTATATGGTTTTCTGCATTGGTCCTCTCGGGGAGTGTGGGCTGGTGGGGTTTGGATATGTGAAGTTCGATTTCAGACAGTTTGTAATCGCTTGTTTGCTCTTTGTATGGAGTGGTAGTGCTGATGTCTTCACCGTTTCCTTTGTTGTGTGCATTTGAATCTCAATAAGAATTGTTAACACAAAAAAAAAATACATTGAAGCATTTTTTGGGGGGATAAGGGCTTCATTTCTCTTTCATCTCCTACCACATGCAGAAACTTTCTTGTAGAGCACAGGAACTTCTCCCAGTTCACCTCCACCATCCTGTGACTGTTCACCTCCTCCATTCCAGTGCTCGCCCCCCCCCCCCCCACCTCCCAGCCTTCCCATTGGGTAGATCCTACCCACAGTCTCTGCTGCTAGTTGCATTGAAAGCAGGCCGGGGGGAAGATTAGAGAACTGCAGATAGAGGTTTAAACTCTGAAAAAATGTTAGCCTTCCTTCTGGCTTTCAGACATTAATGTTAAAGTCAGTAGAGTTCTGACAAAAGCCAGACAACTGTCAGTCTTAACAACCTGTTTATGTAGCACATCTGACAGGACTCTCCTAAATTTTGGACCCTAAGTATTTGCCTAGCTTTCCAGTTCCTTAATTTAGCCCTGCCCATGGCAACAGAATTATTTGTCCAGTATACATGGAAAGCAGTATAAAAGCAGTAAAATTCAGTCAATAGCTTTCACAGTAGAAAATAACTGCAAAGAAAATGAAATATATATTGTGGATAATTCAAAATGCAGTATATCACATCTAGGGAATGATTAGTGATCCCTGTGTGTGTTTCTCTGTGCACTCTGTGGGCGCGGTAGCTGTGGGAAGTAGGGCCTCTCTACCTCTGACTTACCCAATCTGGAAATGCCCCACTACCCCCAGCTACCTCATCCACATACAGAGGTGGAGAGGTAGTTTGGAGGTGGGAGTAGTTTGCAAGGTGGTAAAACAGTAGTGGGGGGAGGGGTAATTGTAGGGTGATAGAATTTTGGTGTGGAGTAGTTTACAAGTTGGTGGGGCAAATGTGGAGAGCAGTTGGTAAGATGGTGGAACAGTTAAGGATAAGTTTTGGTAGAGCAGTGTGGGGGTATTTGGGTATTTTTAATAGGTGAGGCAGTTTACGGGGTGGTAAGGCAGTTGTGAGGATCTCTTAGCAGAAGGGCAGTGTGCGGGATGGGGGGGCCATTGTGTAAAGGATAGGTTTTTGGGGTGAGGCAGTATGAAGGGGAGTGGAGCAGTTGCACCAGGTTAGTTTGTGGGGGTTGGAGCACTATGAAAGATGGTGGGGGGCAGTTGTGGGGAATAGATTTGGGGCTTGGGACAGTTGACAGGATAGTGGGGCATTTGCAGGAAGGGTTAGGTTTTGCCACTGAAGCAGTTTGTGGGGTGGTGGGGCAGTTGTGAGGGGTACTTTTTGAATGTAGGAGAATTTGCAACATAGTGGAGCAGTTGTGGGGGTGAAGCTTTTGTGGGTAAGATAGTATGCAGGGTCGTGAGACAGTTGTGAGGGAGTATTTTTAGGGGCTGGGGCAATGTGCAGTGTGCTGGAACAATTGTGGGGGACATTTTTGGGGGGTTGGGTAAGTCAAGAACAGCCCTACTGTGGGCCCAGGAGCTGAGATGAATAGAGGTAGAAAGGAGATTTGAAAAAGCAAAAGCTAGCCTGGTGTTGAGGAGGCTTGTCCTCTCAGCCGCAGTTCTTCAACTTCTGCCAAAATTTGATTTCTGAAACCTGCTGGCTGAGAGTCTGTGACTTCTATAGCAGATATGGATCCACAAGAAGGGAAGTACTCATTACTGTCCTGGTAGTCCTCTGGTATGACATCATTGAAGGATCAGAAAGGCAGCTTCCTCATTTCCAAAGGACCTTGTGGCATTCCATTTCCTAGGAAATTTGGAAGCCTAGATAAAGTGTATGGCATGCATTAAAAAAGGTCAAAAGAAAATCAAACAATGGCCAGCATAGCTGAATGGTGAGCTGGAAGAGGCAGTGAAAGGTAATAGGGCAACTTTAAAAAATGGAAGACCTAATGAAGAAAATAGGAATGAGCACAATTGCTGGCAAGTTAGATTTAAAACAGTAGTAAGGCAGGCCAGAAGAGATTTTGGAAATAAACATGCTATAAATGCAAGAACTATCACTAAAAACCTTTTCAAATACATCTGAGCAAATGCCTGTGAGGGTGTCGGTTGGACTGCTGGATAATCAAGAGTTAAAAGAAGTGTAGATAGGATAATAGCAATGTCTAAACAATGCTTTTGCCTCGATCTTTAGCAGAAAAGATCCCTTCAAGCGAGGGTAAGGTCTCCTCAGCCCTTGGAACCTGATCCTCCAGACAGTGTAAAAAAGAAAGACACAGAACTTGACGATTCAAAATCAATTTGAAGCTTCAGAGGAAGTAAACAGTGAGACTATGAACAAGCACAGCTTCTCCCTGGCTGGTTCAGAGGTTCTCCTTCACAAGCTTGCTCTTTATTGGGTCATTTTAGGAAATAGCATAATCATAATTTGCCAGATGTTACCAGGGTTCTTCCATAGAGCAAAAGAATTGCTTACATCTGTAATAATTGATTTTCTTGACTATTATGAAATTTACTTAGACTGAAAAGTCACAAAAATTATGGTAAGCCAGCAATGACCTATAGTTCTCTTAGAATGATCACATAGGCACATAAGTGTAAGAAACTATCTTTATTTTTGAAGCGATAAGCAAAAAGCTAAACACATGACTATTTTCACAGTTCATCTGGTCAGCACGTATTTGAGGCCTGTGTCAAAGTCATAGGCCTCTTCAATTACACCTTGGAGATTTTTGTATTCTGCTATCTGTCCATCCTTACAGGGGTCATACCCACATCGGAAACCTTCTTTGATGGTGATAGTTTCGAGCAACTAAAACACATCATTCTAAGTTTAGAAATGTAATAGATCAAATTGACAAACTCAAGAACAAGAGATCACCAGGACTGGATGGTATTTATCCCAAAGTCATGATCTAGCTCAAACATGAACTTGCTAACCAGTTACTAGTAATCCATAGCCTAGCAAAACTAAAAGCGGACAAAGCAATGGGGCCTGACGAGACTCATCCGAGGGTATTGAGAGAACTAAGGGAAGTACTGGCAGCTCTTCTGGCTGACTTTTTCAATGCTTCTTTGAAGTCAGGAGTGATCCTTGTGGACGGGATATGGGCAAATATGGTTCGTGTCCATGAAAATAAATAAAATAAAAATCAATGGAAGTAAGGAAGAATAAATTGATGGAAATGCTGCTAAAGTAGAAGGGGGTGCAGTTTTTGATATCCAAGGGATTACGTCATGGCTTTACCAAAAGTCAGTCTTGTCTGACAAATTTGATTGATTTGACTGGGTAAGTAGAGAACTGTATCCAGGAAGAGTGCTAGATGTGGTAAACTTAGATTTCAGCAAGGCCTTTTACACTGTTCTACATAAGCAACTTGCAAATAAACTGAGTGCCCTTGGGAGGACCTTAAAGTGATTGGATGGGGACAAAACTGGTTGAGAGGGAGGCGACAGAGGGCAGTAGTAAATAGAGTTCACTGTGAAGATAGGGACATTATAAGTGGCATGTCTCAAGGATCGGGTCCTTCGTCCTGTTCTTTTTAACATTTTTGTAATCAATATTGCTGAAGGTTTTTTGGGAAAGGTATGCTTCTTTGCAAATGATATCAGAATCTGCAACAGGGTAGACACCCTAGAACAGTGATGGCTAACCTTTTTGAGCCCGAGTGCCCAAACTGCCGCACAAAACCAAAGAATTTCCTCAAAGTGCCAGCACGTCAATTAAACCTTAACAACAAGATTTTAGTATCTAAAAACTCTTTATAAAGTTGCCTGAACTATGTAACATCATTTGTAAAGGTTGGAATCTTTGTATTGTCAGAGAATCAATTTGATTCACAATCCTTTGGTTTTCATTTCAATTTATTGGCAATTTATAATGTTTTAATGATTTCATTCAATTTAATGAATTTAGGAAGAATTTGATTCAGTTACACAATATATTTTAAATGTATTATTCACATAACATGTCAAATGTATCCTGAGTAAAAAAAAGATAAACTTCTTAAAACCGTTAACTGTGTCAGGACTCGGTGTGTATTCCCAAAGAATCTATACATGAAATATATTAATGTGATGTTTGTTGTTGCATGCATGCTGTTAACTTGTCAAAGTGATATCTTTCTTCCTTTTGTGCATTTTTTTTCAGTTGCAATTGCTCCTGCCACTTTCTTCTGGTTTCTTCATGTTTTCTGCTAACTCTCCATCATCTGCTGTCCATTTGTCCTTTCTTCTCTCTCTTCTAGTTTTTTTTTCCATTCTCTCTCTCTACATCCGCTTTAACATACTAATCTTTCTCCTTTTGCTCTTTCATCATTCCTATTTCATCCACTCAAATTTTACCCCTCCATCCTCAATCCCCACTTACTCTCCCAATACCCGGCCAATTGTAGATTTTTTATCCCTCCCACACAAAATATTTTTTCCCTCTCCATTTTACTCTCCCAGCCCCATCCCATTCTAATCCTCCCCCAACATCAGCTCCCTTCTACTTCCAGCCTCACCCAGCATACATTCCCTTCTAGTCCCTGCATCAGCCCATTTCCAGTCCTAGCCCCCATCAGCCCATTTCCAGTCCTAGCAACCCCCCAACCCAATACCAATCCTAGCCCCCCCCATCAACCCACTTCCAGTCCTAACCCCATCAACCCATTTCCAGTCAGCCCCCCATAGTCCATTGCCAGTCCTAACCCCCCCATCAGCCCACAGCCCATTACAGTCCTAACCCCTCCCTATCAGCCCATTTCCTGTCCTAGCCCCCCCCATAGCCCATTATCAGTCCTAACCCCCCCATAGCCCATTACCAGACAGCCCCCATCAGCCAACAGCCCATTACCAGTCTTAACCCCCCCATAGCCCATTACCAGTTCTAACCCCCCCAACAGCCCACAGCCCATTACACAACATGTAGATAGTCATGGCCTAATGGGAGACAGCCAACATGGCTTTAGACAAGGAAGATCTTGTCTTACTAATCTGATATGTTTCTTTGAAGGTGTGCATAAACAGGTAGACAAAGGTGAGTCGGTTGATATAGTGTATCTGGACTTCCAGAAAGCTTTTGACAAGGTCCCCCATCAGAGACTTTTGGCAAAGCTAAAAAGTCATGGGATAGGAGGCAGTGTACTATTGTGGATCGGGAACTGGTTAAAAGATAGAAAGCAGAGGGTAGGGCTAAATGGCCAATATTCCCAATGGAAAAAAGTGAATAGTGGAGTACCCCAGGGATCTGTACTGGGTCCGCTACTTTTTGACATATTCATAAATGACCTGGAAAAGGGAATAACTAGTCAGGTTATCAAATTTGCAGATGACACAAAACTGTTTAAAGTTGTTAAAACCCAAGAGGATTGTGGAAAACTGCAGGAGGATCTGGATAAATTGGAAGACTGGGCATCCAAATGGCAGATGAAATTTAATGTGGACAAATGCAAAGTTATGCACCTAGGAAAGAACAACCCACACTATAGTTACACGATGCAAGGCTCCACATTAGAAACCACCACCCAGGAAAAGGACTTAGGAGTCATCGTGGATAACATGTTAAAACCCTCCGCCCAGTGTGCAGCGGCGGCCAAGAAAGCAAATAGAATGCTAGGTATCATAAAGAAAGGGATGGAGAATAAAACAAAGGATATTATAATGCCTCTGTATCGCTCCATGGTACGACCGCACCTTGAATATTGTGTGCAATTCTGGTCGCCGTATCTTAAAAAGGACATAGCGTTATTAGAAAAAGTACAGAGAAGAGCCACCAAATTGGTGAAGGGGATGGAAGGCTACTCCTATGAAGAGAGGCTAAAAAGGTTAGGGCTCTTTAACCTGGAAAAGAGACGGCTGAGGGGAGATATGATAGAGGTCTATAAATTAATGAATGGAGTGGAACGGATAAACGTGGATCAATTGTTTACACTATCAGAATATAGAAAGACTAGGGGACATGTAATGAAGCTACAGGGTAAACTATTTAAGACAAATAAGAGAAAATATTTTTTCACTCAACGTGTAATCAAACTCTGGAATCTGTTACCGGAGGATGTAGTAAGGGCTGTTAGTATAGCTGGGTTTAAAAAAGGTTTGGACAAGTTCCTGGAGGAAAGGTCCATAAACCACTATTAAAAAGGGACCCAGGATATCAATGCTTGACCCAGTACAAGCATTGTGGAACCTGTGTCTTTTGGGGATATTGCTAGGTACGTAGGACCTAGATTGGCCACTGTTGGAAACAGGATACTGGGCTTGATGGACCTCGGTCTGACCCAGTATGGCATGTCTTATGTTCTTATGTTCTTACCAGTCCTAACCCCATCAACCCACCTCAAGTCCTAACCCCTCCCCATCAGCCCATTTCCTGTCCTAGCCCCCCCATAGCCCATCAGCACTCCTAACCCCCCCCCAGCCCCCCCATAGCCCATCAGAACTCCAACCCCCCCCCCATAGCCCATCAGCACTCCAACCCCCCCCAGCCCATCAGCACTCCTAACCCCCCCCAGCCCCCCCATAGCCCATCAGAACTCCTAACCCCCCCATAGCCCATCAGCACTCATAACCCCCCAGTGCAATTAGCACACCTAACCCCCCCCATAGCCCATCAGCACTCCTAACCCCCCCAGCCCATCAGAAATCCTAACCCCCCACAGCCCAGCCCATCAGCAATCCTACCCCCCCCCCCCAGCCCAGCCCAGACCAGGGAATTTTTTTTTTTTTAAAAGCTGTCTTCTGCCGGGGCCGCCGCGGCAGAATCGAGTGTGCCGCGGGGCCCCCCCTGCCCAGCACAGCCTGCCCTCCCCCTCTATCCGCTCTCTCGTCGCAGCTCACAGTGACACGCTCCGGCTTTCAGAGCGCGAAGGGATTAGTTTCCCTTTCGCGGCTCTGTTAAGCCCGCGGGGGCTGATGGGAACTTCCCATCAGCCCCCGCGGGCTTAACAGAGCAGCGAGGGAGAAACTCTTCCCTCGCTCTCTGAAAGCCGGCGCGTGTCACTGTGAGCTGCGACGAGAGAGCGGATAGAGGGGGAGGGCAGGCTGTGCTGAGCAGGAGGGGCCCCGCGGCACACTCGATTCTGCCGCGGCGGCCCCGGCAGCGGGAGAAGACAGCTTTTTTTTTTTTTTTATTTTACTTGCGGACCTTCCCGCGTGCCAGCTGCAAGGCCTTCGCGTGCCACAGCTGGCACGCGTGCCATAGGTTCGCCATCGCTGCCCTAGAAAGTATACAGGGTGGCCCAAAAAAGTGAGGACATCTTGTAGCATATAAGTTATTTAAAAATTCAAAAAGACAGATGTAAACGATTGACAAATTTAAAAAACAAAGATGGCGACCAGAAATTGTTGAAATAAAGACGTTATATAGCTAAAAAAGGTAAATAAGTAAACTATTTAAGCTTTTAATTTACAAGATGTTCTCACTTTTTTTGGGCCACCCTGTAGATAACATGAGGAGGAATCTAGCAAAGCTTGGTCAAGAATTTGACAGCTAAGATTTAATGTTAAAAATGCAAGGTCGAAGAAAGGATGGCGGTGCAGCCGCTCCTCAGCAAGGTCCTATTGTAACTTTTACCAGTCTTACATGTTTCCTCATGCTGCATTCTTCTCGCAAAAGGAAAGCAAAACAGCAACTGGCTGTCTTGGGAGACTGCAATCTGCAGACCAATGAATAGTTTTGTACAACTTGCTAAAGATGAGGGATGTGTTAGTCGGTGTTCACTGGTTGCTGCAGCAATGGAAGAACTTGGACGTGCTTGCCATTTTTATGGATATTCAGGCTTGAATGCCCTGGTTTGCACTTGGACATCCTTTGTAAAATATGCCTTCAAGTATATGGACTGCAGAGTAAGGATGTTTCCAGATGTATCAAGGGTGACATAGAAGAGAAGGAAGCAATTTCTTTGGTTAAAACCTTCTATAATTCAACTAGCTGGTTTATTTTGTCTTCACTTTCCTTTGATCAAACTGTGGGCCAGTTATATTTGAGCAACAGCAATTGTTTGCCTTTATTGCTTCTAGAACTGTTGTCACACAGGCTGCTAAGGGGAATGACACTGGGGGTTGTCCTAATGGATAGTGAGGCCACTAGTCAGATTTCTTTGTATCCCTGCCTCAGTCTTTATTTTCCTTTCACTAATGCTTTACCTACTTATTGTGGACTTGGAATTTTTCTTTTTAGTGTTTATTCCTGGTACATTGGAAGTTTTACTTTTTTTTTCTGTTTAATGCCTTTTTCTGTTACAAGAAGTGTTCTTGTGTTTAAAAATAAAAAATTAGCTTTAATAGAAAATGTTAAAAAATGCAAGGTAATGCATTTGGGCTGAAAAAACCCAAGGGAGCAGTACAGTATAGGGGATGAAGTACTTTGGTGCATGAAAAAAAAGAGCAGAATCTGGGGATAGTTATATTGAATGATCTTCAGATGGCCAAACAGGCAGAAAAGGCAACAACAAAGACATGAGTGCATAGGGAGAGGAATTGCCAACAGGAAAAGGGAAGTGATGGTGCCTCTGTAGAAGGTCTCTAGTGAGCACAAAAGGAGCAGGACAAGTGCACACCGTTTTATTTATTTAAAGGTTTTTTATACCACCTTTACAAAAATCAAAGCAGTTTAGAGAATAGCAGCATTTTACATTAAAACGTGAGGTAAAATACAATTTAACATGAGGGAATACAGTGAACTGGATTTGAGGATAGATAAAAGGATAACAGATAGCCATAACCTTCTGGCTGATTTAACTTATATACAATCTATGTACAAAGTGTTTTAGACAAGCACATGTCAAACTGAGGAAGGCTGAGTGAAAACCTTTGCTTCTAAGGGGCATGTTTACTAAACATTCCTAACGTGCGGGGCCGTGGTAGTGTGCGTGTGCCATATAAGGAGTGGGCGGTTCAGGCAGAAAGAAGAAAAAACCCCTACCGTACGTGTGCGCGTCGCGCTAATTTGCGGGGCCCACATTAGCGCGTGGGAAGGCTAAGTGGGGCGCTGCTGAGCATATATCAGAACAGAGCTGTAGCACAACGGTGAACACACTAACCAATGGTGCAGGGGCCACAGGTTCAATCCCCCATTGTGTGCAACAAATAGGCCAGCTGAGGCAACACCTTGAATGTGTAAAAGTGGTTCAGGAGGCAAAGTACTTTTGGACGGCATAAGGCGGCACACTGTTCGTTTTGTACGGCATAAGGCGGCGCACTGTACTATCTGGGCGGCGCACTGTTCATTTTGGGCGGCACAAGGCGGCGCACTAATTGTGGGCAGCAGGAGGTGGCGCGCTGATGGGCATAAGGCGGCGCGCTGATGCCAAAGCAAAGAAACACAGCCACAGCACAATGGTTAAGACACTGACCAATGGTGCAGGGACCAGGGGTTCGATCCCTCACAATGCCCAGTGAAAAAGGCTAGCTGAGGCAGTATGTTATATGTTGTGGAGTGCTGTAGGAGGCTTTCTAATTTTATTTTGTGATAACTACTAGCAAACGCACTCTCACAGCATATTAATATAAGGCGGCCCATAAGGCACATGTTACAGTGCACCGTCCGCCAAGGCACCCTAGAATGTCCCCTATAGGGCAGCATGTATGTTGCGACACAGGATAATGTATAGTGCACCCTATATGGCTGGCAACCGTAACGTGCCCTATAGGGCGCCCCATAAAGCACCCTCAGAGGCACCTTATGGGTACAGTACGCTGAGGGTGGTATTGCTGGCAGCAACATATGTACAGTAAATTAAAATAAATCTGTGGACACCCCTATCACATAACCCCACTGTGGGTTTGATCTCATGACATCTGGCTGCACAGGCAGTGACGTAACCATTGGGCTACAGCTCTATAGCTGTAAGCAGCCCCTGGCTGGCCGCAGATAGCCTGTACGTCACCTCACTGACAGTCTGCTGTTGTGAACCACCCGTACCCATGATGCACTGCACATGCAAATCAGCTGTCCACGATTGAACACAGGATGGGAAATGCACCCCTAAAGCTCCCCGGCCTGGTAGGGGGAAGTGTCCGTGTGCACCCACACAGCACCTCGGCCTGGTAGGGTGTCCTGAGTGGGTGGACAAATGGCAAAGAGTAGCTAAACACCATTACATTGTGCGGTTACTGTGCTCACCCTGAGTGTGAGATGTTGCGCCCAGGACCAGGTCCACAACACCAGCCATGGCTGAATGCAGCCATGTCAGAGCTCCAAAGCAGCAATAACCTGCGGAATAGGTAGGTGCTGCATAAACATTTTGGAGATATCTGTCTGGCTCAGTTAGTGGGGACCCTCACCCCATGGACCCCCAGGTGGATAAAACAGGGCTTCCCCTCAACAGATCCCCACCCCGATGGCAGTAGAGTGGACCGTCAACCCCAGTCCTGCTAGGGAACAAACACCCTACAGAGCAGTCCAAGCAGCTCCACACACATCCATAACACAATATCAGACAGACATTAGGCCTGGATATTCAAAGATGCACCCCACCACTATCTGGTATTCACCTGCAGCAAGCCATCAGCCACTGCACCCTGCAAGGCACTCCATCACAACACATATCAGCTGTGAACAGTCTGCTGGCTGGTCCTGATGGACATGCATGCACCCACAACTGGGGTGGCAGCACACACAGACAGATAAGTCCATGAAGAGGCCCCCACAGGACACCCATGCATATCACATGGGAGAATCACAATATCACACTATGGGGGTGCCTAGCCATGCTGCCGTCACTGCACACTCAGGGTGAGAGTGATCCCCCAGCAGCACATACAGAGGTCACCCTGTCTGTGTAGGTGGTGGCCGGGCACTACCATGCCCCTGCCAGTGCCCTATGCCCTGTGCAGCTGCATCCTGGTCAGTCCACTCTGTCTGAGATATACCCATGGTCCCTTGCTACTCATTATGCACATTGGCAGGCCAATACTGGCAACAGTGTTGGCAGTGTGGGCTGTGGAAGGGGCATGCAGCCAACACCCACTGTATAGACAGACACACAATTCCACACCTATGCCATCATGGTGCTACTATTGAGGAGGTAATTAGCCTTGCCCACCAAACCGGTGCTGGGCACGGCAAGGCATGGATATGCTATGCAGTACTGCTGGGGTCACTCCCCAGGGTGGTAAACACCGTCAGAGGCAAGGGCTGGAGCACGCACCGCAAACACCAAACAGATTGTTTGGATGGGGTCAACTAGCAGTATGTGCGTAATGTATGGATATCTATCTGCCAGTACTCCTAGCAAGCGTCTCAGAGCTGTGTACCGTATACCTCAGGTGTAGGGTTCCATTGCTAGGGTATGCAGGTGCTAGTATTGGGAGATGCACGCAGGGTCCAATGTTCTGCCTCTCCAGGAAACATTGGCCAATGGGGCCTGTGGGTGTGGGTGTGGGTGTGTCTGCCCCTGTTGGCTGCTGCTTTACGGCAGAGATTCCCAACTCCAGTCCAGGTGTGCATCACACTGATCGGGTTTACCTGCTGTTCCTCATGAATATGCATGAGCTACATCTACATGCCATGGGGGTGGTGCATAGATATACAGCACAGGCATTTGTATGAGTGGCAGCATGGACCCTGACTGGTGTGTGGCCCACCAGGACTGCATTTGGGAGATTCTGCTCTAGGTACTGCCCCTGTACATGGTGTCTGTACTCAGTGGGGTAAAAGATAGACGTAGTACCATTGCATATGTCCTCGCCACGAAAGGTTTGTCCTTACTATCACTGTGTAGCTGTGGGAAAAATATGTGGGAAGGATTGGTGGTAGCCCCAGCTGGGCTTTGAACCTGTGACCTTTTGTTCTTGTATGTGCTGTCTGTGTGCCCTGCACCACCTTGTAGCCACAGATTGGCTGGATTCCCTGGAACATCCATGCCTGTGGATCCGGCAGGGCCTGTGTGTTGCAGTGGACTGTGCCAGCCTGCACATGGCTTGGCCTCTGTGCTCTGTGGCTAGCTGCCACTGCCCCCTGCACCACATGTACTCGTGCGCCAACATGCTGGCATGAGCTTCTCTCAGAAAAAGCAGATGACCTGATTGCAATGTGGCAGTACGGGACTGCATTTGGGGGACTTGGCTGTAGGTATGCCCATTGTTGTGGTGTGTGTGCGGTGTTGGGTAACATATGGGTGTTTCCCCCATGCTTATGTTCCCTGCAATACAGGGGTGTCTGCTCTATCTTTGTTTAGTGGTGGATAAAATATATGGACAGGGCTGGCAAGTGCCCCAGCTGGGATTTGAACCTCTGGCCTTCTAGTCCTAGAGGTCATGGCTATGTCCTCTGCACCACACTATGGCCACAGAGACAGTGCAGCCCCTGGAGGTAGTAAACCTGGCAGGATGGAGTCACAAACCCTGCTGTATGCATTTTTACTGTGGGCTCCTTCACCCTGTGTGGTGACAAACGTGCAAATAAAACCCGGGAATGACCACGGAACAAAGGGGGAAAACATATACCCAAGCTGGGCAACAATGATATTAATGGGCAACCCTAGTTCCTTATCGTCACTCCAGTCCAGTCCCTTTACTTCAGGGTTACGCAACCCTTCCAGCAGCTTGGAGGCTGAGCCCAACCTTTTTGGGGTGGAGCGGAATATATACCACTGGTACCACCCACTCACTCCAGTATTCTCAGCCTCCAAGCAGCTGGAGGGTTCCGTAAGCCTAGGGCTTACTGGAGTCCTAACTTCTTCTAATTTTAACTATTTTAATTCTTTCAATTATTGTAATTATTTTTTTCTGCAAAGTTGCATGGTTTGACTTCTTTATTTTATCCAGGAAGCTTGCATTATTTTTTTTCCTCCCCCACCCCCCCCCCCCCCCCGCGACCCGGTCCCGGTCCTGGAAACGGGGGAGAATTGCTCTAAGCCTGCAGCAGCGAGGAGGAACGGTCGGAGTTCCTCTCGCTGTCATTACTGCCTGCTCCTCTGCTGCCCTGCCTAGAAGACCTACCCGTCCTCGCGCCGAAGCCCCGCCGGCGGCTGAGCGCTAGAGGACGCGCCGTTCTGGAGTGAGAGCAGGCTATTTCCTCCAGCCATCCCCCTCTTCTTCCTGCGGCGCGGTAGAGGTCAGCGTCTAGCTCCGGAGCCGCGAGGGAAGCTCCGGGAACAGAAAGAGACACCGGATCGTTCGGGCCCCTGTTTTCTCCCTCATCTGCTTTGTCGGAACGAGCGGGACAGCACAAAAGAGCAGTTTTGCATGCTACTCTAAGGGCTCCACGTGGTCGCGGCCTACCACGTGTTGAGCCAACTACGGGGAATCGCGGCCACGGGCCTGGAGAGAAGCCTCCAACCGCAAGTATCCAGCTTTGTCCTGAAAAAATTTTAAAATAATTTGTTCACTGGTTGTTACTTTAATTATTTAATTTAATTTTAAGCCTTTTACTGTGCCTCCTATTTCCTCGGGGGTTTTCTTTCCCTTAAGGCCTTTTACCGGAAGAGGACCAGAGCATTTGTAGAGCCTGGAAGCTTAGATGAGTTGGGGGATTTGTTTTATTGTTTTTATACTGTTTTAATTTGATTTATTTAGATTTAATTTGTTGATTTATTTGGTATTTAATTGAAAGGTACAGAGGGAGACGCAGGACAGTGTACATCTCTTTAGATACCCCTGAGGAGCATGACGGGCAAACCAAGGTGTCCATCTTGTGGCACCCGGAGGGGTACGGCATCTGAGGCAGGGGTCTGCAGGGGCTGCGCTGCAGTGGCTTCCTCAGTGGAGCAAGAAATTAGCCTAGCCATGTCCCAGGCCTCGCAGGGGTCCTCGGACCCCTTGGAGGGGGAAGTGGCATCCCAATTATCCCTTCCCTCTCGTTCAGAAGCTCTCCCTCCTCCTATTCCTCCCTCCTCCCTCCCTACGGAAGAAGGGGGAGTCGGGGATTTCTTCTCCCCTGATTTCGTGCTCTTACTGCACCAGGCCTATTGTTTGCGTAAGAAGGGACTTGGGCCGGGAGAAATGGGTTCCCCAGCCGAAGGCAAACTAGTCAGACCCATGAAGTCGAACGCTCAGGACTCTGGGATACCCACAAAGCGTCCCAGACTAGTGTTGGAGGAGCCCCTCCCTTCTCCTCCTCAGGACATGCCTGAAGAGGATGTCTCGGAAAAGGAGCTGGAGGAGGAGGAGGAGGAGCTGGAGGAAGGGGAGATTCCTGAGGAGGACCACTCTCGCATAATCAGAGTCTTCCGGCGGGAGGAGTTGCCCGCCTTGATAAATGATTCCCTGAAAGCTCTCAACGTGGCCTCGGATACCCCCGCGGAGGAGGAGGCATTAGAAGATCCCCTGATCCAGGCCATCAGGAGGTCTCAGAAGGTTTTTCCTGTCCACAGAGTGGTGCGTCAGATGATTCAGGAGGAATGGGATCAACCTGAGTCGGCCTTAAGAGGAGTCCGGGCCATGTCTCGTCTCTACCCTCTCCCAGAGGCAGACAAAGAGCTTCTGAAGTCCCCCAGGGTGGATGCGGCAGTTTCGGCAGTAACAAAGAAAACTACCATCCCAGTAGAGGGCAGTGCGGCCTTGAGGGATGCCCAGGACAGAAGATTGGACACGCTTCTGAAACAAGCCTTCGATGTGAGCGCTCTTGCTTTACAGGCCTCAGTTTCAGGGGCATGGGTAGCGAGAGCCTGTTTGAGGTGGTCTCAGCAACTCCAGGCGGCGGAGAGCCCCTCCGAAGGGGTCCTAGCCAACGCGGCGAGGTTGGAATCAGGTACGGCCTTCTTGGCAGATAGTCAATATGACCTCATCAGGAGCTTGGCAAAGAACATGGCCTCGGTGGTGGCAGCCAGACGATACTTATGGCTCCGGAACTGGGCCGCCGATGCCTCCTCCAAAGCTCGCCTGAGTCGCCTTCCCTTTAAAGGGAAGCTGTTGTTCGGAGAAGACCTGGACAAGCTAGTAAAGGACCTGGGTGAGTCCAAGGGCGGCAGGCTTCCCGAGGACAGGCCCAAGCAAACTCGATCCTCTGCCCCAACTCGGAACCAGCCTCGAGAACCTCGGAGGTTTCGCTCATCTAGACCTAACCCTTTCCTCAGGGGTCGTTTCAACGCTAGGGGCCAAGGATCCCGGGGGTTTCGGGGCAGGGGCTTCTCATCCTCTTCCTCCTCTATTTCTTCGGGCCCCAGAAAGCAACAATGAGATACAGGGGGCCCAGGTGAGCGGATTGCCGATAGGCGGTCGCCTGAGGCAGTTTCTTCCCGCCTGGTCCCGAGTCACATCCGATCAGTGGGTGCTGGAAGTGATTCGAGAAGGATACTCCCTCGAATTTGCAAAACAAATACTCCCAGCCTTTGTTCAGTCTCCCTGCGGGTCCACAGCAAAAAGAGAAGCCGTAGAGTCAACTCTTTCTCGCCTCATAGATCTCGGGGCCGTAGTTCCGGTGCCCCCAGACCAATGCGGTACGGGTCGATACTCGATTTACTTTGTCGTCCCAAAAAAGGACGACTCCTTTCGGCCGATCCTGGACCTAAAGCAGGTCAACCGCTGCCTCAAAGTACCTCACTTCCGGATGGAAACCCTGAGATCGGTGATAGCGGCCGTGAGAGCTGGAGAGTTTTTAACTGCGTTGGATCTGACAGAAGCGTACCTGCATATCCCGGTCAGAAGGGCCCATCAGCAGTTCCTCAGATTCGCTGTCCCTCGAGGTCATTTTCAATTTCAGGCGCTACCCTTTGGTCTAGCGACAGCGCCGCGAACCTTTACCAAGGTGATGGTGGTGGTGGCGGCTGCCCTACGAAAGAAGGGAATCTTAGTGCACCCCTACCTGGACGACTGGCTGATCCGGGCAAAATCAGAAGAGGAAAGTCTCCGGGCTACAGCCAAAGTGGTTCAACTTCTGGAGGAGCTAGGATGGGTCATCAATCGAGCAAAGAGCAGCTTGCTGCCATCACAGGAGCTCGAATATCTCGGAGCAAAGTTCCACACAGGCAGAGGCAGGGTCTTTCTGTCCAGCTCAAGGATGAAGAACCTGAGAACCCTAGTCTCGCAGTTCTTGTGCAGGCGGCTCCCTTCAGCGTGGCATTACCTACAATTGCTGGGAACCATGGCGGCAGCAATAGAGGTGGTCCCGTGGGCCAGAGCACACATGCTCCCATTACAGCGGTCTCTGTTGCGGCGGTGGTCCCCCCAACAGCACCCCTTGTCCCGGCAGCTTCCCTGCGCCCCTCGGACCAAGCACTCTCTCCGCTGGTGGAGGTGCCCAAGGAACTTGAGTCGCGGAATGCCCCTCGAGCCTCCTCAGTGGATGCTGTTGACGACAGACGCCAGCCTGGCAGGCTGGGGAGCACATTT
Source organism: Ichthyophis bannanicus (assembly GCA_033557465.1). Taxonomy (NCBI): domain Eukaryota; kingdom Metazoa; phylum Chordata; class Amphibia; order Gymnophiona; family Ichthyophiidae; genus Ichthyophis; species Ichthyophis bannanicus. The sequence continues at coordinate 359,644,224 of CM066033.1, forward strand.
CGAGGATCAGTTTGTCCAGGGGCGGTGGTCGGCAGTGGAAGCCTCATGGCCTATCAATCGTCTGGAATTGAGAGCCGTTGTCCGGGCACTCAAGGCTCTCCAGCCCTCGGTACTAGGAAAAGCGATTTGCGTTCTCTCCGACAACGTCATGGCTGTGGCGTACATCAATCACCAGGGCGGCACCAGCAGTCCGGCATTGGAAAAGGAGGCGGACTCCCTGTTCAAGTGGGCGGAAGTTCACCTGGAAGCGCTTTCGGCGCAGCACGTGGCCGGTACGGACAACATCATGGCCGATTACCTCAGCAGGTACAGGATAGACCACGGCGAGTGGGAGCTGCATCAGGAGATCTTCGACCAGATAGTAGCCCTGTGGGGTCCCCCAGTCATGGACCTCATGGCGCGGTTCACATCCGCCAAAGTAAGCCGATTCTTCAGCCGGCGGAAGGAAAGGATGTCCGAGGGCCTAGACGCCCTGTCTCAAAGGTGGCCCTCGGAGGGTCTTCTTTATGCCTTTCCCCCTTGGGCCCTAATCGGGAAGACCCTCCAGCAGGTGGAAGCTCACCGGGGCCTAGTAGTCCTCATTGCCCCGGATTGGCCTCGTCGCCCTTGGTATGCGGACCTGGTAAGGATGATCGCCGACCGTCCCTGGCGCCTCCCCGTCAGGAAGGACCTACTCAAACAAGGACCGGTTCTGATGCCGCACGTGGATCGATTCTCGCTTACGGCTTGGCTATTGAAAGGGCGAGGCTCTTGAAGCGCGGCTATTCGCCGGCAGTAATCGCAACCATGTTAAGCGCGAGGAAACGCTCCACCTGTCTCTCCTATGTAAGAGTTTGGCGTATCTTTGAGGCATGGTGTACGGAGCGCCGGAAGAATCCTCTGTCAGCCTCGGTCCCGGAGGTGCTGGAATTTTTGCAAGCGGGTCTCGACAAGGGTCTAGCCCACAGCTCCTTGAGGGTACAGCTGGCGGCCATCGCTTGCTATAGGGGCAAAGTGGGCGGAAAAGCTTTGGGAGCCAATGCGGACGTTGTCAGGTTTTTGAAAGCGGTCAGGCGGCTCCGACCGCAACGAAGATCGGTCATCCCTCCTTGGGACCTAAACCTAGTACTAAATGCTCTAGCCGCAGCACCCTTTGAGCCGTTGAAAAAGGCCTCTTTGAAGGACCTAACGTTGAAGACGGTGTTCCTGGTGGCCATTTGCTCAGCTAGACGAGTCTCCGAGTTACAGGCCCTGTCTGCTCGACCTCCCTTTCTGTCCTTCCTCAAAGATAAGGTAGTCCTTAGGACGGTCCCTTCATTTTTGCCTAAGGTGATCTCTCCCTTTCACGTTAACCAGTCCATCTCTCTCCCAACTCTCTCTCCGGAGGGACCGGGAGGAGGAGATAGTAAGCTTTATCTGCTCGACGTCCCCAGAGCCTTGAAGCGTTACCTCTCTCGCACGGCGCCCTTCCGGAAATCAGAACGACTCTTTGTGCAGTTCGGAGGGCCTCACAAGGGAGAGGCGGCGGCCAAGGCCTCAATTTCAAGGTGGATCAGGGAGGCGATCGCCTCCGCCTATTTCCTCAAGGGGAAACAGGTCCCAGGGGGCCTGCGCGCTCACTCAACGCGAGCACAGGCTACCTCTTGGGCGGAGTTCAGCCTCGTTCCCCCTTTGGATATCTGTAGGGCAGCAACTTGGTCCTCGCTGCACTCCTTCACCAAGCACTACAGGCTGGACGTGCAGAGCTTGGCGGACTCAAGGTTTGCGCAGGCAGTGCTACGTTCCGGAATGGCGAATCCCACCCGGGCGGGTACTGCTCTGGTACTTTCCTGAAGTAAAGGGACTGGACTGGAGTGACGATAAGGAAGAGGTAATTAGGTCTTACCTGCTAATTATTGTTCCTGAAGGAACGACAGTCCAGTCCCTATTCCCCTCCCTAGCTCTTTAGCCATTCCGGACGTTTCCTAGGGGCGGGTCTACGGCCCGAGGACGGATTCAGGCTGCGCTGCTGGGGCAAGGGGGAGGGTAGGCCCACGCGGTAGCAATTCTCCTACCTCCCTCCCTTGTCCTCCGCTCCTACTACCTATCCCTGTTTAAAAAAAAAAAAAAAAAGGGAATAGTTATATTATAGGGTTTGTGACTTGAGTTTGTTCATTTCTGTTGTCACAGTTATATAGGTTTGTTAAGTCTGCTTTTACAGTAGTCTACTGGAGTGAGTGGGTGGTACCAGTGGTATATATTCCGCTCCACCCCAAAAAGGTTGGGCTCAGCCTCCAAGCTGCTGGAAGGGTTGCGTAACCCTGAAGTAAAGGGACTGGACTGTCGTTCCTTCAGGAACAATAATTAGCAGGTAAGACCTAATTACCTCATAACACTCCCAGGACAGCTCCAGAAAAAGGGAAATGTTTTTTGGACGAGTCTCCGCTCCGTACACCTTTCCATAAATCATTTCCTTTTTTTTGGAGCTTTCCTGGGTGTGTTATCTAGTTTTGCCCATCACTATAACTGTTCCCCAACTGAATTACTATTTTTCATATTTTTGTGGTGGTCATTTTCTATTTATAATTGCACTTTTGTGCTGTGCACATGTATCACACTGCTCACGTTTTGCAGGTTTCCCCGATTTTGCTGTACATTGCTGACGGAAATGGTTTCTCTTCCCTTTAAATGCATTCTAACGCGAGTGATTCACTCACGCTATTTTTTTTTGGAAATTCAGCCCCGATAATGTGCGGGGCGCCTCTCCCCTCTCCTTCCCCGCCCATTAACCCCTTCTCTCCGCCCCTCTGGGGCCTTCCTCCGCCCTCCGTTAGCCTTTCCACGCCTCTATCGGACATTTGCGGGCACGTACTTGTGCGGCACCCGTTACTGTGACGCGCAAGTGTGCGGGGCTTCATCGCACGTTTGCGGGGCGTTTAAGCGCTCTTAAGTACCGCTTTTAGAGTGCTATTTTGCGGCGCGCTAATTAGCGGTTTTTAGTAAACATGCCCCTAAGTCTCTAGCAAGACCTTATTTGGAGTACTGCGTACAATTTGGGAGACTGCACCTTCAAAAGGATGGTGTCAGTCTAAAGGGCAGCTGCTAAAATGGTCAGTGGTATGTACACGGATGCAGACCGTGTCACCGCAAATTGCACGGCCTCAGAAATGGGTACATGGATGTGCCGGTTAGAGTATTTTAGGAGGGAGGTGACTATATATATATGAGACTTGCATTTCTTGGCCTGCCATTTCAGATATTCAGATGTGCAGCTGTGTGCCAGTAATACGTATGGAGTATGGTTTACATGCAGATTTCTTTAGCCAGGGAATATTAAGTGTGGCGATGAAAGTGCATTTTGCTCTTCCCCCCCCAAAAGCATTGCAGCCATGAAATGAGCACTCTTTTGCACCGGAAGATACATATGTCACCAAAAGTGGTTAAATAAAAGGAGCATGCTAGGACATAAATTAGGTGAACAACTCCAAATGAGTATATGTTGAAAATACAGTACATAAAAGGTAAAAACATACAATAACATAGCGATGTGAACCCACAAAAGTACCCAGTTGTGGGTCACTAATATTTTTTTGCGTATCAACACCTCCACCTGCTGTAAACGGAACACAGAAGAAACATACAAATTTGATAAAAACTTGTTGTACAATATGTCACACAAATGTGCCCTCTGATATTTTGGGCTAATTAACATATTACCATGTAACTAAAAATAAAAATAGTTCAAACATTCATAAAGGCAGTGGCGGAGTAGCCTAGTGATTAGAGCAAACCTTTGTATCCAAGTGATTTGGGTTCTATTCCCACTAGTACTCCTTTGTTTGTTTAATTTATTTTCAGATTTTTAATCATTACAATACATTAATACAAATACAATTAAGTGAAAGTATTTCTCCTTACCCCCCTTTCCCCCTATAAAAAGGCAGAAAATGCCATCAAGCAACACCAACATACTGCTTTAGTTAGTTATTTCTCAAATAATTATCCAACGACTTACAAATTTGTTCAACTTTTCCAATGCAATTGAATGAGACCGATGCAGCGCCTTCCTATTTCTTGCTCATACACAATGCATACCACCAGAACATTGTGTTCAAAGAGGCCAGTTCTGTCTAGCTGCGTAGCATATGCTGAACAGCGATTGAGATCATTATATCAAATAATATCGTCATTTTTAGCCGTCCTCTTGTAGGCACAAAGAACGAAATAACACTGTAGGCCCTATTCAGTCCCGGATGTACAAGCCCTCTGTACACCTCGTCTGAACCGGATGTACAGAGGGGGTCATGATTCTGATCCCGCAGGGCACATCTAGCCCCACGGGATCATAATTGTGAACAAGCCTGTATATGCAGGCCGGGACTGCGATTCAGTCCGGCCTGCATGTACAGGCCTTGCCCGACTAACTGTCAGGGCAGTTCATTGTGGCCTCGGCGCCATATTGTCCGATTGCCATGGCACCACAGCTCCATTGAAGAGCTGCGATCCCCGGCCGCTGGCACCAGCATGAATTTCCCCACAGCCTGACCCCTGATCTGGCCTCCTAAGGCCAGGGTTAGGCTGCAGGAAATGTTCTTAGCACTCCCCTGCCCCATCCGCGTCCTGGGCCCACCGATCACTGACGTCTAGGTATCTATGCCCCTTTGCCACTGTTGCTGAGGTGCAGAAATTTCAAAGTCACAATTATTCATAAAATACCTAAATTACCAAGTTTATCAATTCTAGCTGCTTGGGATGCACCACAATCTGGTCCCTTTCAAGATAGGCAGAGGCATCCAAGCCATCCCATAACCCTCCTCAGGTATACCAAATATCTGTAACTACTTCTACTCCTCAGGCAACCTCAAGCTGGGTACCTCCAGGATATTTGCTGCAATTTGCGCCCACAAACTCTAATGGCTAAACTTCTCAGACCATCCGGGTTCTGTTCTCTTTTACTGGTTAGGCCTTACCAGCCTGGGAAATCTCTCCTTTCCCGAAGCCCAGTTAGATATGCAGAAGTCCAGGTCCCTGCTGCGTCTCAGCAACCTTCAACCTCCTTCGGTTCCAACAGCTCACTCAGCCATCCTGGCAAAATCCCCTCCAACTCCTCCCAGGCCCAGAGGAATAGGGCCTTTTATAGTTCCCTCTAAAACACAGGAGGGGAACACCCAGTAATATTGATGGATACCTTGGTCCTTCTTACATTACAGAAATAAAAATTGAAAACATAAGCATCCCCATAAAAGATGAAATAAGATACCTTGGCGTTATCCTAGACAGAACGTTAAGTCTAACAACACACATCAGGAATACAACAAACACAATATATAATAAATTAAGATATCTTAAAAATCTAAAACCATTATTATCAAGTCTGGACTTCAGATCAGTCCTTCAAGCCCTGATCCTGCCTCACTTAGATTTTAGTAACATAATTCTTCAAGGTATTCCAAAACATGCTTTACACCAACTAAAAGTAGCACAACATGTTGCTGCAAGAATGCAGGTCCAACTGAACACATAGCCCCTATACTGTACAAACTTCACTGGTTACCTATACTGTACAAAGTAGGATAAAATATAAAGTTATCATAACAACGTTCAAACTGATAAGAGATATAGCCCCATCACATCTAACTGATCTACTGACAATTCATTCAAGGACCAGAACAGTGAGACAAAGGAACCTGAATACACTACTTGTTCCAAACAACTTTTCAAAACTCAATAAAATTGCAACAAATAGGGCATTCAGCTTCAATGCTCCTTTAATATGGAACGCTCTGCTGGATAAACTCAGAGATATCACAGATCATTCAGCATTTCGAAAAGATCTTAAAACTCACTTATTTATAGAGTACTTTGGAGACTCATTCCCAATAGATGAAATATTTCCCACTTAAACTCATGTATACTCATATTCATTAATTCACAACTTACTTTTTCCTTTTTCTTTCTCTATCTTACAATACCCAATTCTCCACATTATCACATTTACTCTTTACACTAATAATTCTAGTGAACTACAATACATTTTTCCCTGCTCAGATAAGTTGATAAGATTTTTGAAATTTGTAAATATTTAAATCTGTATATATGTTTAAACTATCTATATACCTAATCAGCATTTATTCAGCATTGTAACCCTCAAATTACCATTTTTATTATATATAATTTAATGTTTACTGTAATTTCAGTTGTTTGAATAAGTTTCAATGTAATGTTCAAGTTTTGTTCTATGTAAACCGCTTTGATTTTTCCGAAAGGCGGTATATAAAACCGTTCAATAAATAAATAAATATATAAATGAATATCACATTACTATGAAACTCAAAGATGACAGCAGCTGCCTATGAGGAGTCCAACAATTATGGCACACAGAACAAGGTAAAATTATTGCAGCGATCAAATGCAATAAACTAATCTGGGTCTCACTAGGAGAACAGGCAAACAACAAAATGTAGCACCTGCCTCAAAAGAGCACTGAATGGTTATCATCACACTTTCAACCTTGCTCCAGTTTTCTCATTGAGAAAATCTTGTAATATTGTAGGATCTTCAAAAATTGCATGTGGTATTTAGGGGTAAATTTACTAGGAAAGTTATTCCACCTCAGAGGTGGAATAACTTCCCTATACAAGTCACCGGCCGCGGATGTACATGGTCAACATTAGAGTCGGCCTTGTACATCCAGGGCCGACAACCGCCCACTGCCCGCCCTAACTCCGCTCCCGATTTGCCCCTTCCCTGCCCCCTGTCTAACTTCCCCTTACAACCCGCGGGGAAGTTAGACGCCGGCGGGAACGAACATGGAATGAGCCTCTATATGTATAATGATATTAGAACTCAATCTTAAAATGTCAAACACATATTCCCAGACCCCATCCCAAAAAGGCTTAATATATGCACATTCGAAAAGCATGTGAGTTAAGGTCGCAATAGTACTCATGTATTCAAAGTTCAAAATCCAGCTCTGAACATGCTTATTGGGGTCTATATCGCACAGTGTGCTATAAAATATAAGGACTTTGCCAAACTACTGGACATTGTCAACCTAATAGTTCAACTCCAAATTATGTTCCAGTTTCTTTGGAAGAAAAGGCTGCTGCTGCTGGGTCACCAGTAGTCATGATTGACTTGATGGCACTAAAAAAAACCTCAGCATTTATAAAGTGTACCTCTTTTTAATCCAGGAGAACTTTGCACTGATTTTCTGTCTGGGACCATAAGGCAAACAAGGGTGTCCTTTCAAAATCCCAGCCATTATTTTTCAACAGGACATATAGGCATTAGCTGATGCTGTAAATTAAATCAACTAAATCAAGATTAGATGGACCATACTGGTCTTAATCTGCCATCATATACTATGTTACTATGTTACTCAAAGAACTAATTAAAACCAATTAAAAAACAAGGATGACATCCTATCAAATATGACATGACATGGACATTCCCCACCTTTTTTCCCCCCTCCCCTTCACGTAACGTCCATGAAGGATGTCATATTTGATAGCATTGTTTGTCATTTTTGTCTTTTTAGTTCTGTTGCATTTGTTTTTTATTGGTTTTTATATTTCGTAATACGTGCCAATTCCACTCCTCTTATTTTATGGGTTTCTAGTCTTGAAAGACTAGAAAAGGGAACTGTTACTTCTGGAGAGAGATTTGCAATTGTGAGTATATATTTCTGGGAATTTTCTGAAAGGAATTCTTTGTATTAAAGCTAATTAATCTGTGAACCCACTATTTTTTGTTAAATCAGTCAGGGCCTAGTAGCAGCAGTTTAAGTTTAAATTTAAAACACAGAAGAGAACTTTCTGGTTACATTAAATACCCAGCAGAGAGCTTGTAGTTTTAATTTAATAGTCACTCAGGGCCTAGTATCAGCAAGGTACTTTTAGTTTAAATTTAAAACACAGAAGAGAGCTTTCTGGTTAAATTTGGAACCCAGCAGAGAGCTGTAGTTTACATGTAATAGTCACTCAGGGCCTAGCATCAGCAAAGTACTTTTAGTTTAAATTTAAAACACAGAAGAGAGCTTTCTGGTTAAATTTAGAACCCAGCAGAGAGCTTGTAGTTTAAATTTCATAATAAGTTAAAGCCTAGCAGCAGCAAAGAGCTATAATTTAAATCAAATAAGAATATAGCTTAACTCAGCATCACAGGACAGGGTACTGTGTAGCAGCCCTCTTTTAATAAGTGTTATTTCCCTCCCTCCCTCCCCACACCCACCCACCCCTGGGATAATCGTAGCTTTATAGGTACTTACACATCTTAAAAGACAGGAGGTGCTCTCAGGTGAAGCTCATTACCCAAATCAGTCATACACTAAGGACCTAAGATCAATTAAGCTTCAGGTGAACAAAGTATATTAAACGTATTAGGTACAGTTTTATTGGTATAAATATCCATAGCAACCCTTAGTAAGTAAAGAACTTAAAGAACTAAACAAAAACTAAAAACTAAGGGGTATGTTTACTAAACCGCGCAATTGTGCGGGGCGCACTTGAGCGTGCGAAAATGATGCACTTAAGTGCTCTTAAGTGCCCCGCAAGAGTGCGCGGCACACTAACGGGCCCCGCACACGTGCGACGAACACGCGCACATGTGCGGTGCGGTACTGTGCGATAGAGGCGGGGAAAGGCGAAAGGAGGGCGGAGGAAGGCCCCTGAGGGGCGGAGAGACGGGGTCAATGGGTGGAAAGTGGGAGGGGAGAGGCTCCCCGCACAGGAGCGGGGCCGAATTTACAAGTAAAAACTACCGCGAGTGAAACACTCGCGGTAGACTGCATTTAAAGGGAAGAGAAACCATTTCCGTCAGCAATGTACAGCAAAACCGGGGAAAACTAAAATACGTGAGCAGTGTGATACATGTGCCCAGAACAAAATGTCAAACAATGGAAATGACCACAAAAGAAACTTTAAAAATTATAATCCAGCTGGGCAACATTGATATCAATGGCCAACAATAAAAAACACTCCCAGGAAAGCTCCAAAAAAAAGGAATGATTTATGGAAGGGTCTACGGAGCGTAGACCCTTCCAAAAATCATTTCTCTTTTTGGAGCTTACCTGGGAGTATTTTTAATGTTGCCCATTGATATTACTGGTGCCCAGCTTGGTTATGTTTGTTTTCCCCTTTTTTCGAGGTCATTTCTGAGGTTTATTTTATTTATTTATTTATTTAGCTGTATTTATATCCTGCTTTTCACTGGGTCAAAGCGGTCAATTGGGAGATACATTTAACATGAGGGGATATGACACACATATGCTAATATATACAGGGAACATGGGCAATGGAGGGTTAAGTGGCTTGCCCATGACCACAAGGAGTGCCTATAGGACTAGAAATCCTAGTCCCTCCGGCCTGAGATTGCTGTCCCCAGGTGGGACTTGAACCCCCAGCCCTCCGACCTGAAGTACCTTGTCCTAACCACTAGGCCACTCCTCCCTTTGCCCTTTTGTCACCATACAAGATGAATGAGTCGACAGTAAAATTGTGCAGAGAAGGTTTTCTGAGCCGTTCGGTCAGGTTATCTATCTCCAGGGACTGCACTGTCTCTGTGGCCACAGTGTGGTGTAGCAGACACAGCCAGTGCCTGTAGGACCAAAGGGGCACAGGTTTAAATCCCAGCTAGGGCTCATGACAACCCAGTCCCCATAGTTTTACCCACCACAAAACAGTGATAGTCAGGACACCCCTGTATTGCAGAGCACATAAGCATGGTGCAAACACCCATATTTTACCCTACACCGCACACAAACCATACCAATGGCCATTACCTACAGCCAATTCCCCCAAATACAATCCTGGAGTGCCACAACTCAATCTGGTCACATGCTTTTTCCAAGATAAGAACATGTCAGCATGTTGGCGGAAGGGTACAGGTGGCGGAGGGACCAGTGGCTGCAAGCCACAGCACACAGTGGCCTAGGCCTGTGCAGGCTGGCACGGTCCACCGCAAAAGACAGGCTCTGTCGCATGTACAGTCATGGCCTCCCCAGGGAATGCAGCACATCTGTGGCAACACAGTGGTGCAGTGCACACAGACAGTGTGTGCAAGAACAGAAGGGCACAGGTTCAAAGCCCAGCTGGGGCTACTGCCAAACCTGTCCACATATTTTCCCACAACTAAACTGTGATAGTAAGGACAAAACTGTATAGCTGAGAACATATGCATTGTTAATATGCCTATATTTTACCACACCAATCACAGACACCATAAACAGGCGCATTACCTAGAGCAGAGTCTCCCAAATGCAGTCCTGGAGGGCCCCACACCATTCAGGTCCCATGCTGCCTCTAATAATGATGCCTGTGCTGCATATCTATGCACCACCCCCATGGTATGCAGATGTAGCTCATGCATATTTATGAGGGACAGCATAAAAACCCAAACAGTGTTTGGAACACCAGGACTGGAGTCGGGAAACCCTGCCATAAAGCAGCAGCCAACAGGGCCAGGGCCAGGGCCAGGGCCAGGGCCAGGGCCAGGGCCAGGGCCAGGGCCAGACACACCCCACCCCACCCCACCCCACCCCACCACCCCACCCCACCACACCACACCACACCACACCAACTGCATTGGCCAATGCCTCCTGGAGAGGCAGGACATTGGGCCCTGCCTGTATCTCCCAATACTAGCAGTTGCAAACCTTAGCAATGCCACCCTACACCTGGGTATGTGGTACACAGAGATATCCATGATGTTTGTGCAGAAACGACCTATCTTACACATTAACACTGCTTTGGACCTCCAGCATGGCCTCCATCAGCTATGGAAGGTGTTGTGGACCTGGTCTTGGGCGTCTCATCGCACACTCAGGGTGAGCACAGTACCCGCACAATGTGACGGTGTGTAGCTACTCTGTGCCAGTAAAACACCCGGTCCATACCCCCTACCAGGCCGAGGTGCTGTGTGGGTGCACCCGGTCACTTCCTCCTACCAGGCCGAGGTGCTGTGGGGGTGCATTCCCCATCTTGTGTTCATCTGTGGACAGCTGATTTGCATGTGCAGTGCAGCATGGGTACGGGTGGGCTAACCCTATCCTGGAGACCACAGCAGACTATCTGTGTGGTGACGTGCAGGCTCTCTGCAGCCAGCCAGGGGCTTGCTAGCAGCTGTAGCCTACTGGTTACTTCACTGCCTGTGAAGGCAGAGGTTATGGGTTCATACCCAAAGTGGGGTTATTTGAAAGGATTGTCTAAAGCATTGTTTTTCTTTAATGTACATATTTTGATGCCAGCAAAAACACCCTCAGCGTACTGTACCCATAGGGTGCCTCTGAGAGCGCTTTATAGGGCACCCTATAGGGCACCTTATGGTTCCCGTCCATATAAGGTGCACTATACATTATCCTGTGACGCAACTTATAGGGTGCCCTATAGGGGATATATTAGGGTGCCGTGGCGGACAGTGCACTTTATAATGTGCCCTATGGAGTGCCATATAGGGTGCCTTTTACGGCACCTTCCATTACGGCACGTGAGGGCGTGTTTGCTGGCAGCAATTAATAAAATACACATACGGTGCTGCAGGAACAGATATGTACATTGCAAAGCTGATGCCACAGCCAGCCTTACGTATTAGGCACCCTGGGGAGCTACCTCATGACCCCTGTATCAGCAGTCAGTGCCTTAACCATTGTGCTCCACTCCTGCTCCTCCATGCATGTCAGCGCACCTACATATGCTTTTCATTCCTTAAACTGCACAGTGCTGCCATCAAAAACAGTACTCTGACCTTGCGGTACCTCATACGGCACCCTCTAAAGCGCCCTATAAGCAACATTCTAGGGTGCCTTGGCGGACAGTGCACTTTAAAATGTGCCTTATAGGGCGCCTTGAGGGTGCGTTTGCTAGTAATGATAATTAAACTAAAAGTAACATGCCACCTAAAGCACTCTTCCCCATAATATGCAATGCCTCAGCCAGCCTTGTTCATTGGGCACTGTGGGGGATTGAACCCCTGATCCCTGCATCATTGGTCAGTGTCTTAACCATTGAGCTGTTGCTCTGATCCTGTGTTTGTACATCTGCGTGCCGCCTTATGCCTCCCAATAATAGAACAGCCTCCTAAATCAATAGCGCACCGCCTAATGCCCATCTGCACGCCGCCTTATGCAGCCCATTATTTATATGCCTCCTAAAATATCACCTCAGCCAGCATCATGGAGCACAATGGGGGATCGAACCCCTGATCTCTGCACCATTGGTAAGGGCTTTCACCATTGTGCTGTGGCTCTGCTTTTCTGCTTGCTCATCAGCGTACCACATATGCCTCCCGTGCAGCCATCTGATGCGCTAAGGTGCGGGGCGCAAAAGGGCGCCGCGCACCTTAGCGCATATTTACATTCCGGCTTTTCTTTTTCAGGACGGAACGCCCACTCCTTATATGGCATCCGCACTCTACCGCGGCCCGCACTCTACCGGGGTTTTAGTAAACATGCCCCTAAGATGCAGACAGCAGTCCAGCAGCGAGATGGGGGCTTTCCAGTCTTTTGCATTGAGTGTCACATGTATGATTTTCTCCCAGTTGGTGAGAGGTCTTACGTGTGCACTAGGTGCAAGGAGCTCTTTGCTCTCAGGGAACAAGTCCGTTCTCTAGAGGCAAGAGTAGCAGACTTGGAAAACATAAGAAAGACAGAGAGGTACATAGACGAGACCTACAGGGATATAGTCCTGAAGTCCCACCTCCAGTCTGGCAGCATCCCTGTTGCCATGGAGGGGAGAGGTCACGTGACAGGAGAGCATCACCCTGGTGTGGCAGGAAGTGATCCTGTAACTAGGACCTGTCCTCCAGGTGATGTAAAACCCTCTCGCACCGAGGAAGTTTCTCCAGGGCCATGTGCCCATGAGGGAAGGGTTAGGATAGCCGTTATAGTTGGTGATTCGATCATTAGGCATGTAGATAGCTGGTTGGCTGGTGGACGTGAGGATCGCCTGGTAACATGCCTGCCTGGTGCGAAGGTAGCGGACCTCACGCACCACCTAGATAAGGTCTTAGATAGTGCTGGGGAGGAGTCTGCTGTCTTGGTACATGTCGGTACCAGTGACATAGGAAAATGTGGTAGGGAGGTTCTGGAGGCTAAATTTAGTCTTTTAGGTAGGAAGTTGAAATCCAGAACTTCCCGGGTAGCGTTCTCCAAAATGCTTCCCATTCCACATGCAGGGCCCAAAAGGCAGGCAGAGCTCTGGAGTCTCAATGTGTGGATGAGACAATGGTGCAGAGATGAGGGTTTTGGATTTGTTAGGAACTGGGGAACATTCTGGGGAAAGGAGAGGCTCTTCCGAAGGGATGGGTTTCACCTTAACTGGGATGGAACCAGGCTGCTGGCATTAACCTTTAAAAAGGAGATAGAGCAGATTTTTAAACTAGATAATGGGAGAAAGCCGACAGTCGCCCAAGAGCGGATGGTTCGGAAGAATGTATCCTTGAAGGATACTACCAAAAGCAGAGAGGTTCCAAAAAAGAGTAAAGTAGCCCAAATGCCCTCGAGTATGGAGCAGACAGAGCTTAAAGATTCCAAATTACCCATGTTTACCAATAGCCAAATTAATATGAATAAAATACATTCTCTAAAATGCTTGTATGCAAATGCTAGAAGTCTAAAAAATAAGATGGGAGAGTTAGAATATATAGCACTAAATGAGAGGTTAGTTATCATTGGTATTTCAGAGACATGGTAGAAGGAGGACAACCAGTGGGAAACTGTGATACCTGGGTACAAACTATATCGTAATGATAGAGCTGATCAAATTGGTGGAGGGGTTGCGCTCTATGTTAGAGAGGGCATTGAGTCAGAAAGGATTAAAGTTTTGCAGGAAACAAAATTTGCTGTAGAATCTCTATGGATTGAAATTCCATGTAAAAAAGGGAAGGCGATGGCAGTGGGGGTGTACTATCGACCGCCTGGACAGAATGAACAAATGGATGTTGAAATGCTCAAAGAAATCAAGGAAGCTAACAAAAGTTACAGCGTGGTAACAATAATGGGTGATTTCAATTACCCCGGTATCGACTGGGTCAGTGTCACAGCAGGACATGCTAGGGAGATAAAGTTCCTAGATGAAATAAATGACTGCTTCTTGGAGCAGCTGGTTCATGAACCGACCAGAGGGGAAGCCATATTAGACCTAGTCCTTAGTGGAACACCAGATCTAGTGCAAGAGATAAGGGTATTGGGACCACTTGGCAATAGTGATCATAGCATGATCGCCTTTGATTTAATTAGTGGAGGAGGGATAGTAAGGAAATCCACAGTACTACCTTTTAACTTTCGAAAGGGAGACTATGATAAAATGAGGAAAATAGTTAAGAAAAAACTAAAAGGAGCAGTTGCAAAGGTTAAAGACTTACATCAAGCTTGGGTGTTGTTGAAAAATACTATCTTGGAAGCCCAGACCAGCTGTATTCCACGCTTTAAGAAAAGAGCCAAACGACGAAACCTGGAAACAGCACAAGCACTGGCAGGTCAAATGCAAGGCACTGATAAAGCAGCCAAAGGGAGAATTTGAGAAGAAGCTTGCTGCGGAAGCAAAAACGCGAAATAAAATTTTTTTTCAAGTACATTCGTAGCAAAAAGCCTGTGAGAGAGTCAGTTGGTCCATTAGATGATAGAGGAGTTAAAGGGGCACTAAGAGGTGACAAGGCGATAACGGAGAGACTGAATGAATTCTTTGCTTCGGTCTTTACTGAGGATGATGTAGGGATGTTACCCATGACTGAAGTGGTATTTAGAGGTGCGGAAGAATTGAAGGAAATATCGATACATCGGGAAGATGTATTACAACTATTAGATAAACTGAAGAGTAGCAAATCACCTGGGCCGGATGGTATACATCCAAGGGTGTTGAAAGAACTGAAATATGAGATTGCAGACCTGCTATTAGTAATCTCTGAACTATCATTAAAATCATCTCTAATACCTGAAGATTGGAGGATCGCCAATGTAACACCAATTTTTAAAAAGGGTTCCAGGGGTGATCCGGGAAACTACAGACCGGTGAGCCTCACGTCAGTACCAGGAAAAATGGTAGAAACCATCATAAAGAATAAAATTACTCAGCATGTAGATAGTCATGGCCTAATGGGAGACAGCCAACATGGCTTTAGACAAGGAAGATCTTGTCTTGCTAATCTGTTATGTTTTTTAAAAGTGTGAATAAACAGGTGGACAAAGGTGAGTTGGTTGATATAGTGTATCTAGACTTTCAGAAAGCCTTTGACAAGGTCCCTCCCTCATCAGAGACTTTTGGCAAAACTAAAGAGCCATGGGATAGGAGGCAGTGTATTACTGTGGATCAAGAACTGGTTAAAACATAGAAAGCAGAGAGTAGGGCTAAATGGCCAATTTTCTCAATGGAGAAAGGTGAATAGTGTTGTACCCCAGGGATCTGTGCTGTGTCCGCCGCTTTTTGACATATTCATAAATGACCTGGAAAGAGGAATAACGAGTGAGGTTATCAAATTTGCAGATGACACAAAACTATTTAAAGTTGTTAAAACCCAAGAAGATTGTGGAAAATTGCAAGAGGATCTTGATAAATTGGAAGACTGGGCATCAAAATGGCAGATGAAATTTAATGTGGACAAGTGCAAAGTTATGCACCTAGGGAAGAACAATCCAAACTATGGTTACACAATGCAAGGTTCCACATTAGGAACCACCACCCAGGAAAAAGATTTAGGCGTCATTGTGGATAACATGTTAAAGCCCTCGGCCCAGTGTGCAGCGGCAGCCAAGAGAGCAAATAGAATGCTAGGTATCATAAGGAAAGGAATGGAAAATAAAACAAATATTGTGTGCAATTCTGGTCGCCGTATCTTAAAAAGGATATAGCGTTATTAGAAAAGGTTCAGAGAAGAGCCACCAAAATGGTAAAGGGGATGGAAGGATACTCCTATGAAGAAAGGCTAAAAAGGTTAGGGCTTTTTAACCTGGAAAAGAGACGGCTGAGGGGAGATATGATAGAAGTCTATAAATTAATGAACGGAGTGGAACGGGTAAACGTAGATCGATTGTTTACGTTATCAGAATATAGAAAGACTAGGGGACATACAATGAAGCTACAGGGTAAACTATTTAAGACTAATAAAAGAAAATATTTTTTCACTCAACGTGTAATCAAACTCTGGAATTTGTTACCGGAGGATGTAGTAAAGGCTGTTAGTGTAGCTGGGTTTAAAAAAGGTTTGGACAAGTTCCTGGAGGAAAGGGCCATAAACCATTATTAAGAAGGGATCCAGGATATCAATGCTTGACCCAGTACAAGCACTGCGGAACCTGTGTCTTATGGGGAAACTGCTAGGTATGTATGACCTAGATTGGCCACTGTTGGAAACAGGATACTGGGCTTGATGGACTTTGGTCTGACCCAGTATGGCATATCTTATGTTCTTATGTTTTTATGTTCTAATATTTAGTATTACATGCCAATTCCCCTCCTCTTATTTTAATTTGTATTATTTTTTTAATTAATCCTTTTACTATACCTTTTTTTATTATTCTTTTATTGTTCTCCGTGCCTTCATTTCTTTTTTTATGTTTTTTTAGAACATTTTCGCTTCCACCCCCTCCTCCCTCCCATATTGCCTGTGGTCAATGCTACCCGTTAATATTACTTGCTGGGTTCCGATACTATAGTTTTCTATGCCTTTTTACATGTGTTTCTGAAGAGTATGCAATCTTATTTTCCACCTTTTTCCACAGTTCCCCCCCCCCCCCTTTGCTTTTCCCCTCTTCTCCCCTCTTTTCTTAGTCTTGAGGTTAGAAAGATACTTTACCTCAGTTTTTGAGTATAACGGTTGGTATATAATAATGAGGGACATGGACATATTAGTTTCTGCATACAGAAATAATGTGTTTCATACAGGGATTTAGTCGCAATTATGGGTTTAGTTGTCACCATGACAACTGTCAATCTAACAGGCATGGCGGAAAGTAGCATTTAAAAATGGCCACCGCACCAGACAACAGTTTCATTTGTACTGAAGCTGTAAGGCGATTGTAGGCTCAGCATTCTCTTTGGGAGAGGTAATGGATGCATTTCTTAAAATTTGTTTCTGACGATAAGGAGCTTAACTCCCTTCCCTGGGCTTCGTTATACCAGCCAAAAAGAATTATTTCTTTGAGTGATTTAGTTGATTTAATTTACAGCAACAGCTAATGCCTGTATGCCCCATTGAAATATGACTGGGATTTTGAAATGACACCTTTGTTTGCCTTATAGTCCCAGACAGGAAATCAGCGTGTAGCTCTCCTGGATTAAAAATCGGTACACTTTATAAATTCATGAACTATTTTTATTATTAACTACATGGTAAATGTTAATTAGCCTGATATTATTGGGCTCATTTAAGTGACGTACTGTTCGTTGAGTTTTTATCAAATTTGTATGTGTCTTCCATTTACAGCTAGTAGAAGAGTTGGTACACATAAAAATATTTGTGACCCAAAATTGAGTACTTGTGGGTTCACGTCAGTATTTCATTGTAAGCTTTTACCTTTTATGTATTTTCAACAGTCTTCCCCCTAATTTATGCCCTAGCTTGTTCTTTTTATTATTTGTTTATCTATTTAACCAGTTTTGGTGTTCATACATACTGTATCTTCTGGTAATATATTTCTTATTGGTGGTTTTGTTTATGTTTCAGTAATATTGTCCCTGAATTATGATTTAAAATATGTTTCCTCCTTTCACATGGCACTTTCTATTTATTTAGGGGTATGTTTACTAAACCGTCTTAAAGTGCGCTCTGCGACGTTATCGCGCGATAAGATACCTTATTGCGCGATAATGTCGCATCTTGCAGCGCACAGGTACCTTATCGCGCGATAATGCGTGCCGCGGTGAAAACGAGCGATGAAGGCGGGCAAAGGCTCCCGGAGGGCGGAGGAAGGCTCCCCAGGGGCGGAGAGAAGGGGTCAATGGGTGGAGAGTGGGAGGGGAGAGGCTCCCTGCACACTAACGCTGTGAAATCCGAGGCTCAAAACTAACGCCAGTGAAACCCTGGCGTTAGAGCTGATTTAAAGGGAAGAGAAACCATTTCTGTCAGCAATGTACAGCAAAATCAGGAAAACCTACAAAAAAGTGATAAGTGTGATACATGTGCACGGAACAAAAGGGCAAATAAACAGTGAAAAGGACCAGCAGAAAATGGAAAAATAAAATAACCAAGCTGGGCAATAGTAATCTCAATGGGAAACATCAAAAAACACTCCCATGAAGGCACCAAAAAAAGGATATTAATTTTGGAAGAGTCCATGCTCCGTCCACATGCAAGGTGAATGAGCCCACAGTGAAATTGCGCTGTGCAGGGTTTCCCTTACCATCAGACAGGTTTCCTGTGGCGTGCACAAGTGCGGCAACAGCAGGGCGGGCATGTCGGAACGGCCAACTGGACAGATGCTTGGAAATGGGATACAGAGGGCTGCAGGTGGCACATGCTGTGGTGCAGCTTGGGCACAGTGCGGACTAGGCAGATGCCTAGGTGGCACCTAGGAATGCTGAAACCATACAGCAGCCAGACAGCAACTGATGAGGGCCCAACATGGGCACGAGTGTGTTTATCACAGTGTCACATGGGATAGTACCCAGCAGGTACCTCCAAGGGCACAGAACATTGGCAGACGGTGTTGGGGGGGAAGCGTGGACGTCTATGCAGGCACCCTACCCCAGAACCCACACCATAGGCAGCCGCCTACCCGCACACTGGATGGCCTGAGATGGCGCACCACCAGCACCACCAGCAGAAGGGCATGTCAGCATTTTGGCAGAGGGGTACTGGTGGTGGAGGGGGCAGTGGCAGCTGCCCACAGCAGACCATGGCCTAGCCCTGTGTAGGTGGGTGCCGTGCACTGCAACAGACAGGCTCTGTCTGATGTACAGTCATGGAATCCCCAGGGAATGCATCATTTCTGTGGCAACATGGTGGTGTAGTGCACACAGCCAGTGAGTTCAGGAGCAGAAGGTCACAGGTTCAAGTCCCAGCTGTGGTTCCTGCCAACCCAGTCCCCATATTTTACTCACAACTAAAACGTAGTATTACAGACAGAACTGTTAGTGAAGATAACGTAAACATGCCCAAAACGCCTACATTTTACCCTACAGAGCACAGACACCATAAACATGCGCATTACTTAGAGCAGAGTCTCCCAAAAGCAGTCCTGGAGGGCCAAACACCATTCAGGTTCCATGCTGTCTCCACTAAATATGGCTGTGCTGCATCTCTATGCACCGCCCCCATGGTATGCAGATGTGTCTCATGCATATTCAGTAGGGACAGCATGAAAACCCGAACAGTGTTTGGCCCACCAGGACCGGAGTTGGGAACCTCTGCCGTAAAGCAGCAGCAACAGGGGCAGACACACCCGCACCCACAGGCTCCATTAGCCAATGCCTTCTGGAGAGGCAGGACATTGGGCCCTGCATGCATCTCCCAATACTAGCACTTGCATACCTTAGCAATACCACCCTAAACTTGGGAATACGGTACACATCTATCAAAAGGTTGCCATGATTACTGGCAGATAGCAATTCCTAAGTTAATCACAATTTGCTGAGTGAGCTGCATCATAGCAACGTTTCTGATGTCTGTGGAATGTGCTTCAGGTCTGGTGTCTGACAGTTTTTACCTCCCTGGGGAGTGTCTCCTACAGCAGTGGTCCCCAACCCAGTCCTATGGGGCCCACCAGCCAGTCAGGGTTTCGGGATATCCCTAATGACTATGCTTGAGATATATATGCATTAGAGATATCCTGCCAACCTGACTGGTTTGTGGCCCGCCAGGGCTGGATTTGGAGACCCCTGCCTTACACCTCCGTCATTTAAGATTGTGAGTGGGCAAGGTGCAGATGTCCAAGACATCAAAAAGGTTAGATAGAATTTGTCACAGTCCTCCTCACTTCTCACCACCACCAAAAAATTGTCTATTAGACAACTTTTTGGTGGTGGTGAGAATCGAGGAGGAATGTGACACATTCTATATACCCTTTCAATGTCTAGGACATCTGTACCTTGCCCACTCACAATCTTAAATGACAGAGGTGTAAGGCAGGGGTCTCCAAATCCAGCCCTGGAGGGCACAAACCAGACAGGTTGGCAGGATATCTCTAATGCATATATATCTCATGCATAATCATTAGGGATATCCCGAAAACCTGACTGGCTGGTGGGCCCCATAGGACTGGGTTGGGGACCACTGTCCTACAGTATTGTGCACCATAGCCATGCCTGCACTGTGCCCAGGACTGGTGTAGGTGCCAGGGCTGCCAAACACCTCTATAGTTGCACAATGCTGGCATAGGTGTGGGGAGTGTGTGTCTGTCTATCCAGTGTGTGGTGGCTGCAAACACCCTCCACAGTCCACACTGCCAGCAATGTTGCCAGTATTGGCCTCCCAATGTGCATAATGAGGAGCAAGGTACCATGGGTATAGCCCAGACAGGGTGGCCTGGCCAGGATGCATCTGCACAGGGCATAGGGCAATGGCTGGGACATTGTAGTGCCCAGCCACCACCTGCACAGACAGGGTAGCCACACCATGTTCTGCTGGGAGATCACTCTCACCCTGACTGAGCAGTGACCACGGCATGGCTAGGTTCCCCCATAGTGCTATGTAGTATTTTTTTCATGTGATATTTATGGGTTCCCTTTTGGGGCCTAGTCACTGACTTATCTGCTTGGTGTGTATGCTGACATCCCAGTTCTGGGTGCACGCATTTCCACCAGGAACATGCACTATGGACTAGCTAGCAGACTGTCTTCAGCTGGTATGTGTCTTGCTGGAACACCTTGCAGGGTGCAGCGGCTGAAGGCTTGCTGCAGGAGAATATCAGATAGTGGTGGGGTGCAGCTTAGCATATCCAGGCCTAATGTCTGTCTGCTATTGCTTTATAGATGTGTACAGTACTGCATTGACTGCCCTGTAGGGTGTCTGTTCCCCAGTAGGACTGGGGTTGATAGTCCCCTCTACTGCCACCATTGCAGGGAGGTAGAATGTGGATCTGTTGGTGGGAGACCCTGTTTCCCACTCTCAGCCCCGGGGGAGGGGGTGGGGGGTTGGTGGTGGTGGTACATAATACACCTATGGGTCCATAAGGGCTAAACCTTGACTGAGAAATACAGATGTATCCAAGGGGTGTCTGCAGACGCTACCTATCTCAGACATTAGCACTGCTGGGGTCCTGGTGCTGGGCGCCCTACCTCACCCTCAGGGAGAGTACCTTACCTGCACAATGTGACGGTGTTTAGCTACTCTGTGCCAGTGCCACACACGGTCAGTTCCCCCTACCAGGCCGGGGTGCTGTGGGGGTGCATACCCCATCTTGTGATCATCTGTAGACTGCTGATTTGCATGTGCAGTGCATCATGGGTATGGGTGGGTTAACCCTATCCTGGTGACCACAGCAGACTGTTTGTGTGGTGACGTGCAGTCCTTCTGCAGCCAGCCAGGGGTTTGCTAGCAGCTATGGAGCTGTAGCCCACTGGTTACTTCACTGCTTGTGGAGCCAGAGGTCATGGGTTCAAACCCACAGTGGGGGCTATTTGATAGGGCTGTCTGAAGCATTGTCTGTTTTTAATGTACATTAGTGCTGCCAGCATAACACCCTCGGGGTACTGTAACCATAAGGTGCCTCAGAGGGCATCCTATAAGGCACCTTATAGGGCACCCTATAAAGCGCCTTCTGAGGCACCTTATGGTTACAGTCCGTATAAGGTGCCTTATAAGGTGTCCTATGGAGCACCTTATAGGGTGCCCTATAGGGGACATTATAGGGTGCCTGGGCAGACAGTGCACTTTATAGTATGCCCTCTGGAGTGCCTTATAAGGCGGCTGATGCGGCACCTTATGTTACAGCACTTTGAGAGTGTGTTTGCTAGCAGCACTAATTAAAACAATATTAAATTGCCTCATAATGCAATATTACACATAACAGATAGTGCCTCAGCCAGCCTTATTCATTGGGCACAGTGGGGGATTGAACCCATGACCTCTGCACCATCAGTCAGTGTCTTAACCATTGTGCTACACTGCTGTTTTTTCTTGCATGTCAGCGCACTTACTTAACATTTCCAAGCATTAAAAAGCACAGTGCTGCCATCAAAAACAGTGCTATGACCTTGCCGTGCCTCATAGGGCACCCTATATGGCGCCCTATAGGTCACCCTATAAGCAACATTGTAGGATGCCGTGGCGGCCAGTGCACTTTAAAATGTGCCCACTGGGGTACCTTATGGGGTGCCGTATGCAGCACCTTATGTTACAGCGCTTTGAGGGTGCGTTTGCTAGCAGCAGTAATTAAAATAAAATTAAAATGCCTCATAATGCAATATTACACATAACAGGTAGTGCCTCAGCCAGCATAATTCATTAGGCACAGTGGGGGATTGAACCCATGACCCCTGCACCATCTGTCAGTGTCTTCACCATTGTACTTCAGCCCTGTTCCTCTGTTTGCACATCAGCGCGCCTTCTTATGCTTCCCGCGCGCGTTCCTCGTGCGCTAATGTGCGCGGCGCACATTAGCGCGCAGCGCACATGAGCGCACGATAATCCCGGTTTGCTAGGTTAAGACTGAAACGCCCACTCCTTATATGGCATCTTGCACACTAGCGCTGGGCGCACATTAGGACAGTTTAGTAAACATACCCCTTAGAGTTGTTCTCCTCTCTTGTTTTATTTACTGTTCATTTATTACCGCTTGGTGACACATTTTGATAATATTTTTCATTGGTGTCCAAGTGTTTACTAATATTATTTTGAATTGCTTCCATATGTGTTTATGATTTTATATATAGATGGTCCTTTACTGTTTTTGCTAATACCACTCTTGTATACATTTTTATACTGTTTATACTTTGTTTTTTATGCTTTCCATTCTTTCTAAATTAATTATCTTATTGCTTTATTATTTTCCTGTCTACTGTTTATTATTTAATGTTTTGCTTGTTTATTCATAGTTATATGTATTTACAATTATGTTCACATTTTTTTTTAGTTTGAGGTTCTTGCCCCTTATGAAAGCACACGCTGAAATACAGCCATGTAGAGTTGAACAAAAAAAGTTCCATTATTTTCTTTATTTCTTTTACATTTTTATATTCTGCATTTCCATTAACTATCCACCTTGCTCTAGTTAACTTCACAGCCATCCGACCGACCCAGATATTCAATGCTAGTGGCCAGTTGTGGCCCCAGCATTGAATATCTTGGTTTTAATTTCAGCAGTGACAGTTTACTACCAGCACATATTTTATTTATTTATTTATTTATTTAACAGTTATTTATATACCGCTCTTTCCCTAGTATCAAGTGCGGTTTACATGGAACAGTAGGTTAATTGGTATGTAATATACCAAGTCAGTTTACATAGAACAGATAATTATAATTTACAAGGAATGTTGTAACATTAAAGGTATAACATATTAGAACATATATACATTGTTAGTTTAAATCTATAATCATCATGTGAATGAGAGTGTGGTATGGTTAATAGTGTATTAGTGATATTTATTTTGAAAATAGAGTATGTAATAATAATGTATAAATGTTAGCCTGTATCTATTTGAGTATTCTGTTCTGAGGGTGTATTGTAGTGTAATATGAATAAGTGAGTTTTTAATTTTTTTCTAAATTCCTTTATATCAGATAGCAGGCGAATGTTGTCAGGTAGATTGTTCCAAAGAATTGGAGCAGAGTGTGAGAAAGCTCTCTTATTTGTTTGTTTTCTGGCTTTTGTGAAATCTTTTGGTATTGTTAAGGTATTTAAGTTTCTGCTTCTTTGGGATCGTTTATCGATGTCTATATTAATCAGTGTATTGAGTGCCGATGGTGCGAGATTATTTATAAGTTTAAATGTAGTGACAAGAATTTTATATTTGATTCGGGAGTAAATAGGTAGCCAATGAAGTTCAGCCAAAATTGGTGTAACATGTTCAAGTGGGCTTATATTCATAATCATCCTGGCAGCTATGTTCTGAATTATTTGTATCTTTTTAATATTTTGTTTTGAAATGCCATTAAGTATTGTGTTTGCATAATCAAAATGTGGGGTGATGATAGCATGAATTATATTAATAAAGTCTTGTAGATGAATCAATGGTCTTAATTGTTTTAGTGTTTTGAGTTTGTAATGTATTTTTTTAGTTAGATATTTTATATGTGAATCCATATTTAGATTATTGTCAAGTATTACACCTAAATATTTTATTTCTTTTTTTGTATTTATTTCATGAGTATCTAGTGTGATCGTGTTTGGGGGTATGTATGTTTGATTTTTAGTGATGAATAATATATCAGTTTTAGTAAAGTTGATAAGTAGATTTTGTTCTTTGAGCCATTCAGTTAGTTCATTGAAACATTCTGTTATTTTTTGAAGAGGTGGGTGTGGGATTTCAAATGGGAGGTAGAACATTATATCATCAGCGTAGATATGATAATAAACATTGTGACGTTTAAAGATGTTACAAACTGGTTGTAAGTAAATATTAAATATAGCGCAGATACTGCAGAACCCTGCGGGAGACCCTGAGTTTGTTTGAAGGTGTTAGAAATTTGGGTGTGGATTCTTACTGTTTGAGTTCTGTTTGATAGATATGATTTGAACCAATTATAAACAGTAGATGTAATTCCAATTTGTTGAAGTCTGTTTAACATTGTTAAGTGATTAACACTGTCAAATGCAGCTGATATGTCAAGGAAAACAAGAATAAAGGCTTGTTTAGGATTATCAATACCTCTTAATATTGTGTCATAAAGGATCGTTAGCAAGGTTTCTACTCCATGGAAGGGTCTAAAGCCATATTGATGTTCATCAAGGAGGTTTAATGTGTCAATAAAGTCTTGTAGTTGAATTTGTACAATTTTTTCAATAAGTTTGGCCATAAAAGGAATACTTGATATGGGTCTGTATGATTTTGGGGATAATTTATCTAATGTGTTATTTTTAAGTATAGGTCGTATTTGAACGTGTTTGAGAGATGGTGGTAAGTAGCCTTTTTGTAAGGATAGGTTCACTAAGGGTAGAATGAAAGAAGAGAGTATTGAGAAAGTCTTCTTTATCCAATCAACTGGGCATGGATCAAGGTATGAGGTTGTTGTATTAATGTTAGTTATTGTAGTTTTGAGAGTAGATTTTGATATTAAGTTGAAATTGGTCCAGTTATCAAATGTAGCTTGCTTTGTTTGTGTTTGAATTTGTGGTTGAGTAATATGTAGAGGTGTTATTTGTAGCTTTGTTTTATTGATATAGTATTGAGCTAATTCTTGTGGGGAGATATCAATTGATATTTCATCAGAATTTAGTGTTTTGTTTGTATATTGGGCCCTAAGTTTCTACCTGAGGCAATAGAGAAGTAAGTGACTTGCCCCAGGTGGCAAAGAGCACCAATAGGATTTGAACTGTTGTTTCTCTGGTTCCCAGACTGCTGCCCTAATAGCTAGGCTGCTCCTTCACTCTGCTTTCCTCATGCAGACAGCATGGGGGGTGTTTGTCTTTCTTACCCACATCTCACTTTCCTGGGGAGTGAAGGGGTATGAAGATCATTCCAAGGGTAATAATTGAGGGTTAAAGGCCATGTTTGCTGAAGTATAGCATGCGCTAACAGATATTAGCAGGTACTAAGTGCCGTGCAGCCCATTTTATTCGTGTAGGCTGCATGGTGCACTAATCTTCATAAGCACATGTTAACCATTAGTAAACATGGCCATTAATGTGGAGTGATAGAGTTGCTTGTAAGATGCTAGAAATGTCATCATCATAGCACTATGGGATGTTAGGTGCAACACCACCGTGTTAACTCTCCGGGGTATGGAAAGCATTTCCCTAGCAGTTAACCTGGAGAACTTCCCCCACTTTGCCTCCCTCATCCATCCTTCCACAAGTTTCCCTTCTATGTTATAAATCTTTTGTGTCCTGTCAACTTGTTTCTATGTTTCCTGTAATTATTGGAATTAGTTTCAGTTTCTTCCAAAGAAAATGTATTTTAATTTGTAAACCGCTCTGTTTTTTCAGAAGGGCGCTATATGAACTCCAGTAAACAATAGCGATAATTCGGGCCGCATTAGCACCGCTACACTTATCTCCACCTATTAAGGTGGCTTTAGGTGAACTCACGCTAATGCAATAAGCACGCGGTGTGAACGCAGCACTAACAGCTCTGAGCACATCGTGCCCAGTGTCGACCCCTAACCTGCCCACTCACGACCCTAATGTAGGTGGCACAGTTAGTGTGGGACTTGTTGTGGCAACGCATGTCCCAACACACTTTCAGGGTGTGCCAGAACACATGCTGTTAGTAAGCGCCCTTTAGTAAAAGACCCCCTAAGTGGAGGCAGCTTTGCGCACTCTGGCACTTCCAGGCCACGGCCTATGAATGCAAATCTGCTTAGAAGCACGGCACATTGGTTCTGTCGCTCTGAATAGATGTTTCACAGTAGAGTTCTGATAATCGCTCTGGCCTAAAAGATGAAGAAATCTTTATCGTATAGGTTGCGATACCTTTTATTGGACTAACTAAAAATATGTTGCAGTAAAGCTGTTTTCAAGAGCACCTGTGTGCCTTCATCAAGTGTGAAGACAAGAAAGCTTAGCTGAATAAGTAATAGATCATGCACTCCTGTCTGTTTTACAGTACATTTCCTTTCTATTTCTGTGTGTAAAGCGTGACTCTGATGCTGTGCCCAGTTTGCCATTCTGTGTACGAGTCATTCCAGTGTTTGGCCTTAGTTTAGGTCTTACAAATGATTGTTATAATAAAGTTATATGTTGCTCTTAGTTGTGGTGAGCTGTATAAGCTGGTGGGCCAATTTTGCATTTTGTAAAATTGTGACGTACGTGCAAGCACCAACATCAGACAGGCAGGCTGAGATACGGGCCTGGATTCCTGGAGAGGTTTCGTATGCAGAGAGGTAGATCTGAGCGTTATCAGCGTAAAAGATGTCTTTGAAAACCAGTGGAAGAGTTAAGTGCACCAAGGGACAGAGGGCCTGATATTCATTTACAGATCTGCAAACCGCGTAAATGCCATTTAGCAGGATATTCACTAACCATGTGTATCTGTGAGTACCGCCTCTACATACTCTGATGCTAACCGCTTAGCATCGGGGGCGGAGAGCATGCGGCACCGATCGCCAACCAGGAAACGATGATAGTGAGCTGCTGCCCAGTTTTCTCAGCAATTATTCTCCATTCCTGCTTAACTCCTGCTGTTTGTCACATGTTCTAGTGTAGTTTCAGAAGAAATGCATCCTTCGTAGTCATTATTGCAAAACTCCATTTTGGGGGAACGTATGGTCGATACTTGGAATGCTATCCCACAGAGCGTGATAAAGACTAAAATAATAATAGTTCAATAAGGCCTTTTCTAAGTAAATGTCTTGTAAAAGTAGTTTATTTCCAAACTTGATTTGGCGAAGAAAATTCAGTAATTCACCCTGTGCAGTCAGGATTTCGGGAAGGTCGTGGAACAGAAACGTTTTGAACTGCAGTTATAAATGACATACAAGTAGCAGCAGATGAAGGGCAAGATGCACTGCTGATCCTGTTGGGCCTTGCTACCGCTTTTGATATTGTCAATCATTTTATATTACTGCAATGTTTGCAGGCAGTGGGATTCACTGATCTAACATTTTGTTTATATTTGCCAGACAGATCTTACCACCGCTTTTGGAAATATTGCCACAGTTGTTGCCCGACTCCCTGTACTGAGATGGAATCGGCAGCAGCTGGGGGAGGGGTGCCGGCGGCGGTGGCAGCTGGGGGTGGGGTGGGGGGGGCGGCGAGGCCAAGATTTCTGCCTAGGGTGGCAGAAACCCTTGGGCCAGCCCTGAGAGAGGGCTGGAAGAAGGTAGGAGGAGCGAAGAGAAATAGCAAATGAACAGCAAGCACTGGAAAGAGAGTTAGATGAAGACAGAGAAAAGCAGAAGTGAGACTGTGGCAATTATGACTGAAAAATTCAAATGCCAGACAACAAAGAAAAAAGTATTTTATTTTGAATTTATTAGCTGGAATATATTATTTTTGGGAAACGAGGATTGCTGATGTATTTGTGTTTTTGCTCAGTACTAGAAGAAATGCATCAAGCTAAGTATCCTGTTTCCAACAGTGGCCAGTTCAAGTTACAAGTACCTGTCAGGTTTCCAAAAGGTATACAGATTCCATGCTGCTCGTTCCAGGGGTAAACAGTGGATTTCCACTGCGCTCTTTAATAATGATTTATGGACTTTTCCTCCAGGAACTTGTCCAAACCTCTTTTAAACCCAGCTACACTAACAGCTTTTACTAAATACTCTAGTAACAAATTCCAGAATTTGATTATGTGTTGAGTGAAAAAATATTTTCTCGAATTAGTGTTAAATGTGCTACATTGTAGCTTCATTGCATGTCTCCTAGCCTTTCTACCTTTTGAAGGAGTAAACAACCAATCTACACTTAACCATTCCACTCCATTCATTATTTTATAGACCTCTATCATATCTTCCCTCATTCGTCTCTTTATATTTCTATTTCTAATTTGTGCTTCCTTATTCTGTGTTTGGTGAGGGTCTCTGTTTTGCCTGAGGTGTGATATTCTGTATAGAGCTATATAGCCGTCCCGCTTGTTCTGTTTTCCCAGTAAGAGAGGTATTGATGTTCTATAAGATGTATTGGTGTTGCCTTTTCATAGCTAGGTTTGATGTCAGGGCATTTTCTCCAAATAGGTTAGTTTTGTGCATACCATGACAGTCATGAACCTCACTTCTAAGCTAGGGCATGGGGCGTATGATCTGTCTCTCAAATTTACTGCTAATGCTCGGTGTAGTACTTGCATTGTGCCAAATAGAGCCTCCTGCTGGAGTTCATAAGATGTATCATGTATGGGTAGTTTGACGAGATGTGCTTGGAATTTCTTTATGATTTGGTACTGTGTATTTTGTTATTGTTACAGCAGGTTTGCTGTGGGCTCTGAGTGGTCTTTCTTGCAGGGTTTTATGTACACAGTAGTTGGCACTGGAGGGAAGTCATGTAACAGTCTGGTAGCCTTTCTTTAACCCTACTGTACATGCAAAGAATGTACACTTATTATTGTTGGGACAAAAATGAGAGGTGTAGGTGGCACCTTATTGCAGGTGGGACAGTAGGTGTGATCTGCCCAGGGTGCCGGCCTGAAGGGCGGTGGCATTTAATGCCCGGGCCTACAAGGCGGTGGCCCACTCTTGTCAAACTTACTTCTAGCTGTCTGCCATCTTGCTGCTCTGCCTCCGCTCCAGGCTCGCTGTTCCCTCCCGAAGTCTTGTGATAACAGCCGCACCGTGAGACTTTGACCGGGGAGGGAACAGTGGGCCTGGAGCAGAGGCAGCTCAGCAAGCCGGCAAACAACTGAAAGTAAGTTTGCTGAATGTTCACATGGGGGCAGGCATCACATCAGCTAGGTACACCACTGCCTTATAGACTTACCAATTTATTGAGGCCTCTGTCATTTTTGCTATTCCAGACTAACATGGCTACCTCTTAGAACATTTTCATCATGTTGGGACAAAAGAGAGACTTGTGAAGGGCTCCTTTGGAATATACTCAGCGGGAGGGGCGGCAGCAAATTAATCACTCGCAGAGGGCAGCAAAAAAAGTAGCACCAGCCCTGGTGGCTTTTAATGTTCTTTATTGATTTTCGTCATTGTGTGTATGATTTATTTTCCGCCTACATATGACAGGCCTGTTTCATCTGGAGTAGATGATTGGCTTGGGTTTATATTGTACAGGGAAATTAGTGAGGTACACTAGAGCTTTTGCTTAGCCACAATGTTCATTACAGTACTAATTGTTTTCTCATATTAGGTAGCTATTACATAGTTATTCTACTCAAGATCCTTTTTGACACATTCAGCTTTTTTTCATTTTGAGACTTACTTTGTTTTATAATTTATCCATTGCTGACATGTGAAGTGGCATTTTATAAAGGGTGTCCAGATGCAATCTGGGGCGTCCAGGGCAAAAGGTTTGGGAAAACACTGAGGGCATCCAGGGTTTGCCCGATTTTAGAAACTTGGACGTCCCTAACATGGACGGCCATGGCAGTGGCCACATAGACATCCGTGCTACAAAAACTTGGGGCAGGGACATCCATCCAATATAGAATGTACTTCCATGCCTTCTCTCCTCTCCTGTTTTATTGCTTTCCTATTAAGAATTTGTATTTCCATTCCATTTCGTTGGCTTCGGCCTTCTTTTAATTTGGTTTTATTGTACACCGCTTTGCCTACCCTGAAAGGCGGTTTTTATCAAATGAAATAAAACATAAACATAAACATATTTTGCATCAGTGTGCCAATGTGAAAGGATGTGCCCTCGTTCCCTATCAGTTTTCTTTAACTGCAGAAACAGTATAGGGAACAGCAGTTTACCTCTTTCTCTATGCTCTCCATGGGCTGTGATAGCAGAATGAGATCTTTTCTGATGGCTATTCATACCCTGGAGCAAAAATAGACATGGATGCTCCAGTTGGTGGATGCTGACATGATCGCCATTTCTGAAATTGGCTGCGCACATCCATCCTACCTGAAATGCCTCCTCCGCTACGCCCCCTTCACGGCTTGGACATCCTTGTGCCACAGATGCCTCCGTAGCGAACTTCTAAAATGCCTCCAGAGACATCCTTGTGCTTTGGATGTCTGTGTGCCTATTTGTAGACATCCAAAGCACAAATAGAGCTTTTAAAATAACCCCCGATATTTTTTACCAGCACGAGTGGTGTGCGTTTCGTTTTGATATACTCTTGCAAGTTCCTTCAAATTTTCTTTTGGCAACAATAGCTTACAGGACTCTTTTATTATGGATTCTGCTTATTTTTTGAATAGGTGTTTAGTGACCCGCAGTCCCCCCATCAGTCATGATCGGGAGGGGGGAGGAGCCATTGAGGAATGTTTCTATTTATCACACGTGCGGAGGTTTTTAGTTTCGTTCTTACAAGTGATTCTGAATGCGATGCTATGGCTGTTTCCACTGGCAGGCTGACCCCTCTAATCTTTAGGGGAGACATTCAACAGTGGCGGCTAGCACTGATAAAGCAGCTGCCCATCGCCACTGAGCTTTGAAGTTAGATACTGAATGCTGGAGTCGTATCTAGCCACCAGCATTGACTATCCAGATTGACTGGGTAGTGCCTTAGCTGACCAGCTGGTGATGATGATCAGCCGCTGGCTGGTTAGGTACAGCAGTAGAAGTTAAGTGAGCCTTTCACTACTTGGATGATCAGGGAGCCTCTGAGTAAGACCCGAGGGGATCAGGAATGAGGACAAGGCCAGAATGGATATCTAGGGAGAAGGGGCCTGATCAGCATGGGAGGATTGCAGGACTAGGGAGACGGCAAGCCATTGGGATGCTCTTTGGAGGGAAGGGTGGTTCTGACAGGGGAGTTGTAGGGAGCAGACTAGATCGCTGGGGGGCCGCAGCCATTTGTCCCTTCCCTGTGGTTTATCTCTGGGGCCATATTCCCTGCATATGTGGTAAGCACCTGCCCTGGGTGTTCAATGCAGGGCAGATTCCGGGCACACCCACTGCATTTATTGCACAAAATTTGCACCTACCATGCTGCCATTTTTGCAGCATAGTAAACAGGCCCCTTAGATTCATATAGATGGAAATATTCAAATAAGAGACTTTCAAACTTATAACATGAATATTTCATCAGGAACTAGATACACATTGCACTAGTGTTTTGCTGTGGGTTGGAATTTAATGACAGGAAATTTGTTGATCATGGACTTTTTTGTTGTCTTGCTAAAAAAAAAAGGGTTCCCAGCCCTTTAGACTAACTAATCTGGTTTAGACTTTTTATGTAATTCAGTAAGTGGTGTTGCTTTCTGTAATAGCATCCGACTTTCATTCACATATGGCCGTCAGCCAATCAGATGCAAGATTACATAACTATGATCATGTTGGAACATGGCAGTAAGATCTCAAGTTGTGGGACCAAAGCTTAAACCCTACTTATATGCTTTAAATTACAAAGCATACTCTGGTGATTAGTTAATAAAATGAAATTCTCTGGTTATGATAGCACTGCCCTTGTCTTAGGCTTTAATATGTGATCTGGCTGAGGTCATATTTTGGATGACATTGTACCTGCTGCATTTAATTTGTCTGCTTTGCTAATCTGGCTTTGGGAACTGAACAGACTGACCCAAAAGCATTTTTGAAATGAACATTCTTTGTTGTTGTGGTTGTTAAGTGCCATTAAGTCAGCGTCAACTCATTAACGACCCTCTGGATAGTTGTCCTAAACTGCGTTCAGTCTTCAGCTAGTCACTAATTCAACATAGCATAGAGCAGGACTTCCCAAACCTGTCCTGGTGATCTCACCCGAGATTTGGTATATGCAGATTTATCTCATGCATGTCACTATGGATATCCCGAAAACCTGTCTGACTGTGAGTCCCCAGGACAGATTTGGTGTGCCTGTGGAATGAGTGACTCTACCAGGGCCTCTCCATCCGTGGTGCTGTGCTTTTGTGGCCCAGGCCATTACTGCAGAATTTGTGCTGTCCTTCTCCTGTGGAATCTTGGCAATCTGACTGATGCCGCGTACTGTTGCCTCCCTCCTGCCACTGCCAACACCCTGCAGTGGTGGCACCATCCATGCCACTAATGCTTCCCTACATATTTATGTAATTATTGATTCTTATATCGCACCTTTCATTGCTAGCTGAAGGTGAGTTATGTTCAGGTACAATAGGCTTTTCCCTATCCCCAGAGGGCTTACAATCTAAGGGCTAGATGTACTAAGATGTGTTATTGTGTATTCACACATGTTATTTAAAGCAAACTCCATCGTTAACTAATAACTCATCTTAAAAGCAAACTAACATACATTCATTCATGCTCGTAAATCTAGCCTTGAGGTAGTGAAGGGGAAGTAACTTATCCAAGATCACAAGAAGCATCAGTGAGCGAACCCCAATTTTTAAAAAGGGTTCCAGGGGTGATCCGGGAAACTACAGACCGGTGAGCCTGACGTCAGTACCGGGAAAAATGGTAGAAACCATCATAAAGAATAAAATTACTCAGCATGTAGATAGTCACAACCTAATGGGAGACAGCCAACATGGCTTTAGACAAGGAAGATCTTGACTTACTAATCTGTTATGTTTTTTTGAAGGAGTGAATAAACAGGTGGACAAAGGTGAGTCGGTTGATATTGTGTATCTGGACTTTCAGAAAGCCTTTGACAAGGCCCCTCATGAGAGACTTTTGGCAAAACTAAAGAGTCATGGGATAGGAGGCAGTGTACTATTGTGGATCAGGAACTGGTTAAAAGATAGAAAGCAAAGGGTAGGGCTAAATGGCCAATTTTCCCAATGGAGAAAGGTGAATAGTGGTGTTACCCCAGGGATCTGTGCTGGGTCCGCTGCTTTTTGACATATTCATAAATGACCTGGAAAGTGGAATAACGAGTGAGGTTATCAAATTTGCAATGATACAAAACTATTTAAAGTTGTTAAAACCCAAGAGGATTGTGAAAAATTGCAAGAGGATCTTGATAAATTGGAAGACTGGGCATCAAAATGGCAGATGAAATTTAATGTGGACAAGTGCAAAGTTATGCACCTAGGGAAGAACAACCCAAACTATGGTTACACGATGCAAGGTTCCACATTAGGAACCACCACCCAGGAAAAAGATTTAGGTGTCATTGTGGATACCATGTTAAAACCCTCGGCCCAGTGTGCAGCGGCGGCCAAGAGAGCAAATAGAATGCTAGGTATGATAAGGAAAGGAATGGAAAATAAAACAAAAGATATTATAATGCCTCTATATCGTTCCATGGTAAGACCGCACCTTGAATATTGTGTGCAATTCTGGTCGCCGTATCTTAAAAAGGACATAGCGATTTTAGAAAAGGTACAGAGAAGAGCCACCAAAATGGTAAAGGGGATGGAAGGATACTCCTATGAAGAAAGGCTAAAAAGGTTAGGGCTCTTTAACCTGGAAAAGAGACGGCTGAGGGGAGATATGATAGACGTCTATAAATTAATGAGCGGAGTGGAACGGGTAAACGTAGATCGATTGTTTACCTTATCAGAATATAGAAAGACTAGGGGACATGCAATGAAGCTACAGGGTAAACTATTTAAGACTAATAAAAGAAAATATTTTTTCACTCAACGTGTAATCAAACTCTGGAATTTGTTACCGGAGGATGTAGTAAAGGCTGTTAGTGTAGCTGGGTTTAAAAAAGGTTTGGACAAGTTCCTGGAGGAAAGGTCCATAAGCCATTATTAGGAAGTGACCGAAGATATCAATGCTTGACCCAGTACAAGCATTGTGGAACTTGTGTCTCTTGGGGAAACTGCTAGGTACATGTGACCTAGATTGGCCACTGTTGGAAACAGAATACTGGGCTTGATGGACCTTGGTCTGACCCAGTATGGCATATCTTATGTTCTTATGTTATGTAGAGCTTGAACCCTGGTGTTCCTGGGTCATAGTTCACAACCTCAACCGCTAGGTACGTTTTCACTCTAGACGAGCCCTTGCTTCTGCTACTCCCATAGCTGGCGCTGTCTGGTTGTGAGAGTGAGATCTTTTCTGCTGAAACTGTACAGCAGCCAGACAGCAACTAATAAGGGTCCAACATGGGCACGAGTGTGTTTATCACAGTGTCACACAGGATAGTACCCAGCAGGTACCTCCAAGGGCACAGAACATTGGCAGGCGGTGTTGGGGGGGGAAGCATGGACGTCTATGCAGGCACCCCTACCCCAGAACACGCACCATAGGCAGCCGCCTACCTGCACACTGGATGGCCTGAGACTGCGCACCACCAGCACCACCGGCAGAAGGGCATGTCAGCATGGTGGCAGAGGGGTACTGGTGGTGGAGGGGGGCAGTGGCAGCTGCCCAGAGCAGACCATGGCCTAGTCCTATGTATGTGGGTGCCATGCACTGCAACAGACAGGCCCTGCCGGATGAAGAGTCATGGTATCTCCAGGGAATGCACTGTCTCTGTGGCAACACGATGGTGCAGTGCACACAGCCAGTGTGTTCAGAAGCAGAAGGTCACAGGTTCAAATCCCAGCTGTGGTTCCTGCCAAGCCAGCCCCCATTTTTTACCCACTACTACAACGTGCTAATACAGACAGAACCTGTAGTGCAGATGACGTAGACATGCCCAAAACACCTACATTTTACAGAGCAGAGACACCATAAACATGCGCATTACCTAGAGCAGAGTCTCCCAAATGAAGTCCTGGAGGGCCAAACACCATTCAGGTTCCATGCTGCCTCTAATAAATGTGGCTGTGCTGCATTGCTATGCACCGCCCCCATGGTATGCAGATGTATTCATGCATATTCATTAGGGACAGCATGAAATTCTGAACAGTGTTTGGCCCTCCAGGACTGGAGTTGGGAACCTCTGCCCTAGAGCAGCGGCCAACAGGGGCAGACACACCCACACCCACAGGTTCCATTATCCCAAGCCTCCTGGAGAGGCAGGATGTTAGGCCCTGCGTGCATCTCCCCATACTAGCACTTGCATACCTTAGCAATGCCACCCTAAACATTGGAAAACTGTACACAGCTATCAAAAGGTTGCTATGATAACTGTCAGATAGCAATTCCTACGTTAAGTACAATTGGCTGGTTGAGCTGCATCATAGCAACCTTTCTGATGTCTGTGGAGTGTGCCTCAGGTCTGGTGTCTGACAGAGTGATCCCAACAGTATAGCGTACCATAGCCATGCCTGCACTGTGCCCAGGACTGGTGTGGTGGCCAGGTCTGCCAAACACCTCTATAGTTGCACAATGCTGGCATAGGTGTGTGGAGTGTGTGTCTGTCTATCCAGTGTGTGGTGGCTGCCAACACCCTCCACAGCCCACACTGCTAGCACTGTTGCCAGTATTGGCCTGCCAATGTGCATAATGAGGAGCAAGGTACTGTGGGAATAGCCTGGATAGTGTGGCCTGGCCGCATCTGCACAGGGCATAGGGCAATGGCTTGGACATTGTAGTGCCCAGCCACCACCTGCACAAACAGCGTGGCCACAGCATGTCCTGCTGGGAGGTCACTCTCACCCTGACTGAGCAGTGACCATGGCATGGCTAGGTTCCCCCATAGTGCTATATTGTATTTCTCTCATGTGATATATATGGGTCTTTTTTGGCACCCAATAACTGACTTATCTGCTTGGTGTGTATGCTGACATCCCAGTTCTGGGTACATGCATTTCTTCCAGGACCATGCACTATGGACTAGCTAGCAGACTGTCTGCAGCTAGTATGTGTCTTGCTGGAACACCTTGCAGGGTGCAGCGGCTGGAGGCTTGCTACTGGAGAATGTCAGATAGTGGTGGGAGGCAGCTGAGCATTTCCAGGCCTACTGTCTGTCTGCTATTGCTTTATGGATGTGTACAGCTCTGCATTGCCTTTACTGTAGGGTGTCTGTTCCCCAGCAGGACTGGGGTTGATGGTCCCTTCTACTGCTACCATTGCAGGGGGGTAGACTGTGGATCTATTGGTGGGTGATCCTGTTTCCCACCCTGAGCCCCAGAGGGTGGGTTGTGTTGTGGTGGTACATAATCCGTCTGTGGGTCCAAACACCCCCCCCTTTCACCTACATCATGTAACCATGGCACCAACACAGGATATGCACTATTCTGTGTGCATCATAGCCCATAAGGGCTAGACATGACTGAGAAATACAAAAGGACACAGATGTAACCTAAGTGTGTCTGCAGGAACTACCTATCACACACACTAATACTGATGGGGACCTGCAGCATGGCGTATTTCAGCCATGAAAGGTGCTGTGGACCTGGTGCTGGGCGCCCCACCTCACCTTCAGGGTGAGCACAGTACCCGCACAATGTGACGGTCCGTGGCTACTCTGTGTCAGTACCACACACGGTCAGTTCCCCCTACCAGGCCGAGGTGCTGTGGGGGTGCATACCCCATCTTGTGCCCATCTGTCGACTGCTGATTTGCATGTGCAGTGCATCATGGGTACGGGTGGGTTACCCCTATCCTGGTAACCACAGCAGTTTGTGTGGTGACGTGCAGTCCTTCTGCAGCCAGCCAGGGGTTTGTTAGCAGCTATAGAGCTGTAGCCCACTGGTGACTTGATAGGGCTGTCTGAGGCATTGTCTATTTTTAATGTACATTAGTGCTGCCAGCAAAAACACCCTCAGAGTACTGTAACCTTAAGGTGCCTCATAAGGCGCCCTATCAAGCGCCTTATAAGGTGTTCTATAGGGGACATTATAGGGTGCCTTGGCGGACAGTGCACTTTATAATGTGCCTTATGGGGTGCCTTATGCGGCTCCTTAGGTTATGCCACCATGAGGATGTGTTTGCTGGCAGCACTAATTAAAATAAAAGTAAAATGCCTAAAAAATCACTACCTAAAAGTAAAGGGTGATGCTTCAGCCAGCTGTATGCATTAGGCACACTGGGGGATTGAACTCATAACCCCTATAACATCAGTCAGTGTATTAACCATTGTGCTACACCTCAGTTTCTATGCTTACATGTCTGGGCGCCTACTTAAGATTACCGCGCATTAACGCGCTTAGCGGCGCTTTGCCCGATAATGTGCACAGCAGCGCGCGTTATTGCACGATAATCCCGTTTTGCTACTTTAAGACTGAAACGCCCACTCCTTTTATGGCAGCCTGCACACTATTGCCGGGCGCACGTTAAGACGGTTTAGTAAACATACCCCTAGGTCTCCTACAGGCCAGCGCACAGCCCTGTCACTGAGCCATCAAGCAAACCCCAGTTCTGAGAGGTTTAAATTTAAAAAATGGCTTCTATGTGCATGCTAACATAGTGATATAGAAGTAAGTGCATGTAAATGTAAAGAAGAATTTTCTCAACTCTTTCCACAGACTCTAGACATCTACTTTTATACAAAACTGAATGGTCTTAAGTATACCCGAGATGGTGCAGTAGAAGACTACGCTCTGTGTGTAACCTTTCACATTTTAACAGTAGGTGTTAAAAATCTGTACAGTTTACACAGATCTGGGATTTGAAAGGCATCATCTTAGGAAGAAAGCGGAGGGAGCATGTTTGTAACTTTTCTTTATCAGCAAACAATGCCAAAACTTTCAAACATTCCTCCTTGCCTGCCTAATCCCAACCTCAGGTGAATTATCATTGCATCTGACCCTTAAGGGCTACAAAAGAAAATTTGGTTTTCAAGATGCACCCTTGCATATGAGAGTAATTTCCAGAGAATGAGCATAATTAACATAACAGGTCAAATTGCATTTGCACAATTATCCTGCAAATCTGGTCTACTCAGATTCTTTGGAAGTCAGCATGGAGCATCATGGCCCTGGTATCTTCTGCAGATGTGAACCAAGTAAACTGAATCTTAGACCAATCATTAAACTGGTCTCACCATGACTCTGATTTTTCACTAAAGACATTTGTTTTTTTTCTAGATTTAGATTTAATTACTCACTTTTTAAAAATCGGAGGTGAAGGCAAATTGCAATCAGTTACACAAGCTGTTTCTTTGTTCAAGTAACCTTGGAGGGTCATAGAAACATGATGATAGAAAAAGACCACATGGCCTATCTAGTCTGTCCTTCCATATCAACCACTTCAACAGTCCCCTTTTTTCCTTTAGAGATCCTCTGTGTTTGTCCCATGCTTTTTTGAATTCAGATACTGTCCTCATCTCTACCACCTCCACTGGGAGACTATTCCACGGATCCACCACTCTTTCCGTAAAGAAATATTTCTGCATATCACTCCTGAATCTATCCCCTTTCATCCTCATCCCCTCGTAGCAGAGCTTGCTTTCAATCGAAAGAGTTATTTAAAAAGATTTAGTCATGAGTTGCACTCTGAAGATGTGCATGCCTCCGTAGCCATTCCATAAATGACATTCACAGATGTCTCCCATGCAGGGACATCCAGTTGGGCAGAATCATTTCTAGGGAGTGGCAATGTACTTACATATCCCGTTCCATCTCAGAAACATTTGCAGGCACAATAGTGTTACTACGCTAACCATTATGCTTTTTGATGTCTTGGTTCTGAAATACTATCCTGGGGATGTCTATATAGATGTTTGATACACGTGCATATCAGGCACGTCCACGATGAATGCATGAGTTGTGCTCAAGTTTATGACTGGTACAAATGTTCTCAAGAGGGTCGCCAAAGTGTTGACAGTGATGAACATTCTGGAAGGCCACCCACGAGCAGGAATGGAGACAAAGTTGAAGCAGTTCATGCCACAATATGCTCAAATCATTGATTGACTATTAGGAAGCTTGCTGAGGACATGGACATCAGTTTTGGGTTGGTACAGTCCATTTTTACTGTTGATCTGGGGATGATACCTATGTCTGCAAAATTCGTGCCAAAACTCCTGTCCCCTGATCAAAAAGAAGATCAGGGAGTTGTTGGAATGCATTGAAAATGATTCAGATTTCATCGAAATGTTTATTACTGGTGATGAATCATGGGTTTATGATTATAACCCAGAATCTAAGGCTCAATCTTCACAATGGAAGGCTCCAAACTCTTCCAGACCCAAGAAAATCCGTCAGTTGAGGAGCAATGTCAAGGTCACGCTCACAGTTTTCTTTGATTACCAGGGTATTGTTCATCATGAGTATGCTCCAAAAGGCCAAACCAGACTCGTTTGAGAGATGCAGTTCATCATAAGAGGCCAGAGTTGCACAGGAATGGTGAATAGTTGCTTCATCACGATAAAGCCTCAGCTCACGCATCACATCTTGTCCAGCAGTTCTTGGCCAAACATGAAATCGACCAAGTCTGTCAACCTCCATACTCACCTGCCCTCACACCCTGTTACTTTTTTTTATTTCCAAAACTGAAATTACCATTGAAAGGAAGGATATATTCGATGACTTGGAGACCATTAAAGCAAAATTTGACACAGCAGCTTCACAGCATAACAAAAGAGGCATGTCAAAATTGTTTCCAGCAGTGGCAGGAATGCTGGAGCAAGTGTGTTTTATCAGAAGGGGACTACTTTGAAAGAGACTGAGTGCAATAACTGTCAATGTTTTATTGTACAAGTCTCGATACTTTTTGATCGGACTTTGAATGTTTTTCAAGGTTAATATTGTTTTGTATGCAGCACTATCAAAATGAGAGAAAGGTTCTAAGAAACCTAGCTAAAGAAGTTATTATTCCAGAACTGTGTAATGATATCATTATTATTAATTACATTTAGAGGTTTCTTTTAGATGCCTTATTCTCATTTTACATGGGCAAATACGGGCCATTATGCATGGAAATGGCATCCATGTGTAAACAGTGATTTTAGAAATGGCCCAGGGGCTGATCTACAACCAGTACTCATCTCTGACCTGCATGCAGCAGTCATCCAGGAGCTTGTCTTACCTAGTGAATCTGTACCAAAACCTATCTGGTGATTTAATAATCATTTCCTGGGGGATCCTGAGTTTTTAGGAAAAACAAAGATCTGTATAAAAGATTTTTTTGATAGGAATGAAAAAGCCAGTCTTGAATATCATACCATATGGGAGGCCTTCAAGGCTACTCTGCGTGGTGAAATGATAAGTTGTACTTCCTGATGCAAATGGAAGGACTTTGAGGCAATTAGGCAGCTGGAAATTGAGGTCTCTGAGCTTGAAAGGCAGCACACCCATTCAAATGACACTAAAATATTTAGACAGCTTATGCAAAATAAATATGACTATAATAATTTAATGTGTGGTCAAGCTGGGCAGGATGACTTTAGACATAAACAGGATACTATTTGGGAGGTAGCAAAGCTGGCCACCTCCTTGCGCCGCTTCTAAAAACTAAGAAAAAATGACAGCATATAGCACCTCTGCATGATGAACGCGGACAAGCAATTTACTAAAACAAAAGATATTTCTGGCCTATTGGTTTCCTACTACAAAGACCTGTTCTGTTTCTCCAGTAGTGGTACAGAAGTCTTAACAAGACTTAGGGGTATGTTTACTAAACAGCGATATGGCATGGAAGCTGCTACCGCTGTTTATTAAGCATACCCCTTAATCACCCGGTATTGCTGGAGGCTAGCAGAGTAAGATTAGATACACTCATTTTGGCCTCTGAGATGCGCTCAGCCATACCTTCTTTATTTCATTGTAAGGTGCCTGGTCCATATGGTTTTACTATGGAATTTTATGCTCAGTTTTCCACTATACTCGTGCTCAAGTGGCAACAACTGTTTCATGGCTTATATGTAAATCCAGCTACTTTTGTAATTTTGTATAGGCTGATGTACTTTTTCCCTAGCCTGATAGAGGACTCTACTTTGGCTGCAAATTACCATCCTATATCGCTTTTGAATGTAGGTTGTAAAATTCTGGCCAAGGTCTTTGCTACTCGATGTGGAGAGTTACTGGATGATCTTATTAATGAAGATCAAGTCAGTTTTGTGCAAGGCAGATATATCAGTGACAATGCATATATTTTTCATAATCTTACAATAGCTGTCCAGCTGTAATTGCTATGTTGCTTGATTGCTGAAAAAGTGTTTGACCGTGTAGAATGGCCCTATATGTTTCGGGTCCTTGAATGTTTGGATGTGGTCGGGATTTTATTCATTGGGTTAAAATCCTATACACATGCCCAGAATCCAGGATTGTCATGAATGGGGAATGCTCATATCCCATTTTGCTTTCTCGTGGCACCAGGCAGTTATGCCCTCTCGCCTCACTGTTGTTTAATCTGGCGTTAGAGCCTCTGCTAATTGCAGTTAGGGACACACCAAGTATCTGTGGCGTTGGACATCTGGCTTATGTACACAAACTTGCTGCTTATGCTGATGATGTGCTGTTATTCCTCTCTGACCCTAAGGCCTCAATTCCCATGCTGCTAGATTTAATAGAGGAATTTTCCTCCTTTTCGGTGTACAAAGTGAACTGAGAGAAAATGGAGATCATGCCTATGAACGATATCACCGCGCAGACAGATACTGGGAATGTTAATCTCATATGGTCCCGCTGGAAATAACGTATATAGGTGTAATCTAGAGTAAAGAACCTAAGCACACATTTGCATTGAATATGCAGGACATACTGACAAGAGTTGAAGGATATATTGCAGCGCTGCTAAATCTACCCTGGTGGGGGAGACTGAATACCATTAAAACGATGCTCCTGCCGCAGATTGTTTATAAGTTAAGCATACTGCCCGGGCTGTGCCCTAAATATCTTTATTCACAAATAGATAAGACTTTGTCTAAATTTCTCTGCAAGGCCAAGTGTCCACGAATAACGTTGTCTAAACTTAAACTGCAGAAAGGAATGGGTAGTGTGGGGTTTCCTGATTTTTCCAAATACCATCTTGCATCCCTGCTATGATGTGGTTCAATATGGATCACCAGCGATCAGGTATCTACCCCCCATGCCTTTCTGGACGAAAGTAGAAAAAGAGATGATCTGCCCATTCCCTTTTTCATTTCTGTCGACCATGGACCCTCCTAAGCAATGGTATGATGCGTTTCCACTTCTGAATTCTATTAAAGGAGTTTATTTATTTAACACATTTTCTGCACCGCTTTATCTACAAGTCAAAGCAGTGTACAGACAACGTAATTGGAGATCATTTACATATAACTTTGAACCTAAACAAACAAATTAAATGTGATTATCTTTATCGGATTTTTGATATATCGCTCAAGCAGAGCATCAGAGCGGTTACAAAACATAAAATTGGCTACAATAGTAAAAAACAGAAAGGAGCGCCATTATTAGACAGGATAGGGAAGAAAGACTAAGCATTTTTAGGAGTGAGTGAAAAAGGAAGAGGTAGACACAGAGAAGGGGAGGAGAATCAGGCTACAGAATGGGGAAGCGAGGGGTCAGAGGGGGTTATGTGGGAGGCAAAGGAAGGTTGAAGGCTGTGTGAAAGACATGGGTTTTGAGCATATTTTTAAATTTAGTAAAGGAGGGTTGTGAACGGAGAGAAGCAGGCAAGGAGTTGCAAAGGGCAGGACCCAGAAAGAAGAAGGCAGAGCAACATTCCAACAGTGCAATTAGGGGAAATATAGGTTAACATTGTTAATTTAGTAGTGTACTTAAGCAAGAGGGAATATAGTTTAACTTTTCTACATTTGCTAATATAAGAACAAGAGACAGTGTCATAAATATGTCAATCAGGGTGGTGGCATGTTCAAATGCAGGTAGAGCCGAAGTAGATTTGTGCTGCTGTTAAGTATCTGAGCCAAAGTGTTCTGTGAAGAGGTGTGTTTTAAGGGGGGGGAGGGGTGTATTTGGACCCATAGGTGGATTATGTACCACCACACAACCCACTCTCTGTGGCTCAGGGTGGGAAACAGGATTGCCCACCAACAGAACCACACTCTACCTCCCTGCAATGGTGGCAGTAGAGAGGACCATCAACCCCAGTCCTGCTGGGGAACAGACACCATACCGGGCAGGCAATGCAGATCTGTACACATCCATAAGGCAAGGAAGACAGAAGGCCTGGAAACGCTCAGCTGCCCCCCACCACTATCTGACATTCTCCAGCAGCAAGCCTCCAGCTGCTGCACCCTGCAAGATGTTCCATCCAGATACATACTAGCTGCAGACAGTCTGCTAGCTAGTCCATAGTGCATGTTTCTGGAGGAGATGCATGTACCCGGAACTGGGATGTCCGCATACACACCAAGTAGACAAGTCAGTGATTGGGCCCCAAAAGGGAACCATAAACATCACATGAAAAAAACACTATATAGT
The DNA here is from genome assembly GCA_033557465.1 of Ichthyophis bannanicus. NCBI lineage: Eukaryota > Metazoa > Chordata > Amphibia > Gymnophiona > Ichthyophiidae > Ichthyophis > Ichthyophis bannanicus. The sequence continues at coordinate 359,687,889 of CM066033.1, forward strand.
ACTATAGGGGAACCTAGCCATGCCGTGGTCACTGCTCAGTCAGGGTGAGAGTGACCTCCCAGCAGGACATGCTGTGGCCACCCTGTCCGTGCAGGTGGTTGTCAGGCACTACAATGTCCGAGCCATTGCCCTATGCCCTGTGCAGATGCATCCTGGCCAGGCCACCCTGTCGGGGCTATACCCATGGTACCTTGCTCCTCATTATGCACATTGGCAGGCTTACACTGGCAACAGTGTGGGCTGAGGAAGGTGTTGGCAGACACCACACACTGGATAGACAAACACACGCTCCCACACCTATGCAAGCATTGTGCAAATATAGAGGCCCTTGGCAGCCCTGGCCACCGCACCAGTCCTGGACACTGCAGGCATGGCTATGGTACGCAATACTGTTGGGGTCACTCCCCAGGGTGGTAAACACTGTCAGACATCAGACCTGAAGCACACTCCACTGACAGCAGAAAGGTTGCTATGATGCAGCTCAATCAGACAATATTTTGGTGGTGGTGAGAAGTGAGAAGGAATGTGACACATTCTATCTAACCTTTTGATGTCTTGGACATCTGCACCTTGCCCACTCACAATCTTAAATGACAGAGGTGTAAGGCAGGGGCCTCCAAATCCAGCCCTGGAGGGCCACAAACCAGTCAGGTTGGCAGGATATCTCTAATGCATATATATCTCATGCATATTCATTAGGGATATCCCAAAAACCTGACTGGTCTGCGGCTCTCCAGGACCAGGTTCCCTACCCCTGCCATAGTGCATGGTCCTGGAGGAGATGCATGCACCCAGAACAGGGATGTCAACATACACCCCAAGCAGATAAGTCAGTGATTGGGTCCCAAAAGAGAACCCATAAATATCACACAAGAGAAATGCCATATAACACTATGGGGGAACCTAGCCATGCAATGGTCACTGCTCAGTCAGGGTGAGAGTGACTTCCCAGCAGGACATGCTATGGCCACCCTGTCCGTGCAGGTGGTGGCCAGGCACTACAGTGTCCGAGCCATTGCCCTATGCCGTGTGCAGATGCATCCAGGTCAGGCCACCCTATCCAGGCTATTCCCACGGTACCTTGCTCCTCATTATGCACATTGGCAGGCCAATACTGGCAACAGTGCTAGCAGTGAGGGCTGTGGAGGGTGTTGGCAGCCACCACACACTGGATAGACAGACACACACTCCCCACACCTATGCCAGCATTGTGCAACTATAGAGGTGTTGGGCAGCCCAGACCACCACACCAGTCCTGGGCACAGTGCAGGCATGGCTATGGTACGCAATACTGTAGGAGTCACTCCCCAGATTGGTAAACACTGTCAGACACAAGACCTGTAGCACACTCCACAGACATCAGAAAGGTTGCTATGATGCAGCTCACTCAGAAAATTGTACTTAACCTAGGAATTGCTATCTGCCAGTAATCATAGCAACCTTTTGATAGATGTGTACCATATTCCCCAGTTTAGGGTGGCATTGCTAAGGTATGCAAGTGCTAGTAAAGAGAGATGCACGCAGAGCCCAAAGTCCTACCTTTCCAGGAGGCTTTGGATAATGGGACCTGTGGGTGCGGGTGTGTCTGCCCCTGTTGGCTGCTGCTTTACGGCAGAGGTTCCCAACTCCAGTCCTGCAGTGACAAACACTGTTCGGGTTTTCATGCTGTCCCTCATGAATATGCATGAGATACATCTGCATACCATGGGGATGGCGCATAGAAATGCAGCACAGGCATCTTTATCAGAGGCAGCATGGATCCGGAATGGTGTTTGACCCTCCAGGACTGCATTTGGGAGACTCTGCTCTGTAGGGTAGAATGTAGGTGCTTTGGGCATGTTTATGTCATCTGCAATAAAGGTGCTGTCTGTATTAGCAAGTTGTAGTAGTGGGTAAAATATGGGGACTGGGTTGGCAGGAACCACAGCTGGGACTTGAACCTGTGACCCTCTGTTTCTGAATACACTGGTTTTGTACACTGCACCACCTTGTTGTCACAGAGTCAGTACATTCCTTGGTGATACCATGACTGTTGACTGTTCGTCAGACAGGGCCTGTCTGTTGCAGTACATGGCACCCACCTACACAGGGCTGGGCCACGGTCTGCTCTGGGCAGCTGCCACTGCCCCCTCCACCACCAGTATCCCTCAGCCACCATGCTGACATGCCCTTCTGCTGGTGGTGCTGGTGATGCGCAGTCTCAGGCCATCCAGTGTGCAGGTAGGCGGCTGCCTATGGTGCGGGTTCTGGGGTAGGGGTGCCTGCATAGACGTCGATGCTTCCCCCAGCCCCGCCTGCCAATGTTCCGTGCCCTTGGGGGTGGCTGTTGGGTACTATCCCCTGTGACACTGTAGGAAACACACACGTGCCCATGTTGGTCTTCATCAGTTGCTTTCTGGCTGCTCTGCTGTTTCAGCATTCGTATGGGCCACCTAGGCATCACCCTAGTCCGCACTGTGGCCCAGCTCCACCACAGCATGTGCCGCCTGCGGCCCACTGTATCCCCTTCTCCGGCATCTGTCCAGTTGCCGTTCCGACATGCCCGCCCTGATGTTGCGGGACATGTGCACGCCATAGGAACCCTGTCCGATGGTGGGGAAAGCCCTGAGCAGCGCTATTTCACTCTGGGCTCATTCACCTTGTATGGGGACGGAGTATAGACCCGTCCACGATTTATATCTTTTCTATGGAGCTTACTCGGGCGGGGGGGGAGGGGTTGATGTTTCTCATTGATACCAGTATTGGCCAGCTTGGTTATGGTTTTTTCCAGTTTGTTGGGGTCATTTTCAGTGTTTATGTGTCCTTTTGTTCAGTGCACATGTATCACACTTATCACGTTTTTTAGGTTTCCCTGCCTGGGCTGTACATTGCTGACACTGAAATGGTTTCTCTCCCCTGTAATGTGCATTTAACGGCAGGTTTTCATTCGCGTTGGAATTGAGCTCTTCATATCAGCATGTTAGTGTGAAGGGAGCCTCTCCCCGCCCACTCTCCGCCCATTGATCCCTTCTCTCCGCCCTCTCTCCACCTTCTGCGGTGTTTTACCGCGCCGCGGGAGTTTACGATCGTTAACTACGGTTAACGCGCGTTATGTAACGTTAACGATCGTTCGCACGTCATAACGCACGTTAACGTTACATTACGCGCGTTATGTACCGTTACCGCAGTTTAGTAAACATACCCCTAAATGTTTCATTCTGGTGGAACACTGTTTGCCTGGTCTGTGAGCTGGAGGGGGTAACACGTATCAACCTCTCACTCAAAGTCAACAGAGTGTGGAGGCCAGTGGAAGACTTTCTTCAGTTCGGATCTTATTGATAGTCATGTTTACTGATGCTTAGCAATACTGTTATATGCTTAATTCTTTTTTGGCAAGTTACAAATTATAAAGATTCATGAAGTTAATTGTCATTCTTTGTATCCAGTTGTAAAGAGAACATGCAAAACAAAGTTAAAAGAAAAAGAAATGGCTCAATTTAACAAGGATGTCCTTCCTATGTGGAAGTTGCAAGGGAACGTGTTGGGGGTGTGGTTAGGACATGACCAGGTCAGGTCAAAAGTCTACATGTTTATTCCCCATTTCATATGGAGAATGCACATGTACGTATGGTCAAAAATATCCACTTTGGGATTTCTACCTGCTCCCTGGCACATTTTAGGTTTTTCAAAAGTGCTCATTTCATCCAGCTCTTTACAGGGGGTTAAGGGAGTAGCCTAGTGGTTAGAACACTGGCTTGTTAGCCAAGCAACCAGGGTTCAGTTCCCACTAGCACTCCTTGTGGCCTTGGGCAAGTCACTTAACCCTCCATTGCCTCAGAAGAAAGGCCTGGCAATCTACCTCCAGTGACATTGCCAAGAAAACCCAGGAGCTTCTGGGTCACCAGGAGTCAGGACTGACTTAAAGGCACACATTGCAAGGGGGTTGCTCCTTTAATCTTCTTTAATGAAATTAGAAAAAGATAGCAGCATCTGTAGTTAACTGCTGGCATTTACACATGTAGACTTGCCAAATGTCACACATACATGTGTAAATGCATGGCACCTACACATAAGTCTCACAGTGCCAGCTTACAAGTGTATGCAGCCATGTTTCCGACGTAGTTGTTTCCCACCTGTAGGCTTGTAACATGTCACCTCCCATGTACATGGGTGCATATTCTCACGCACGCCTGCACTTCCTCTTCAGTATTTTAGAAATAGCTCCATATTTAGCAGATCCCTTTCTAAAATACCACTGGAACTGTAAATGTTGCTTTATAAATACTGTGCTAATCTGTCCAGAGTCATACCTGGATGCTTGTGCTTAGTGGTGTAAATAGTTATGTTTGTACCCTGGCAAGTGTTGTGAACATTGCTCCCTTGCTAGTATTTCTGTGCCGGACAGTGCTCCCTTATTTACCCTCTGTGTTCCCTATCCTAAATCTGCCACTTCGGCAGTACTTGTGACTCATGCATCGGGGTGTGTGAGTTAGGTGCAGAGAGTGGGTGTAAGTGTAATGAGTGCATTGCAGGTAGAGTAAAGGCACATGTCGCATGCTGTCTGTCAATGTTGCACTTACTGCGGGTGTAATTACCCCTACCTCACTAGGTGGAGTTAAGTGCCACCCGTGGGTATTAGCTTCCCACATTAGGGCATGGTTCCAGGCATTAACATACTGTTCACTCTCCCGACAGTTAACTCAGAGGCTTTGACTTAATGCACGTAAATTTTCACACCTATTCAGGCGTTCGGGTGCAAGACCATAGCATCTTTAGTAAAAGGGCCTCTTAATCAGTAGAGAGAAGGCATTTTTTAACCAAGTCAGTCCCTGCCCCCCTAACAGTCACTGGCCAGGTGGCTAGGGAGTGTGCCTCCTCACCTTCACTGATCTGCCCTACCAATGTTTTTTTTTTTTTACTAGCTCTTCAGTGCATGAATGCAGTCTGAGAGCACTTTTTCTCAATGAGCGTGATTGCAAATAAATGTAGAAAAATAAATATTAGTCCTTTTTTTAGAATATGTCATCCTTATTTCTTCGTAAATTTCACTTGCTGTTAATGTATCGATTTAGAGCCCAGTTAACAGATCATTTTTTTCCTTTTAAAAACTTCACATCTGTCATCCATTTCCTTTAGTGTAGCATACCTTTTGGAGTTGTTTTAAAAAAAAACCAAATAATCAATCAATATTTAAATACTGTGATCAGTGATTTTTTTAAACTCTGGCCATGATGCTTAAACAAAATACATATATCCGGCGTTACCACCTCGATAGTGAATGGCGCTGAATACTTGTATAGAGTGGTCAGCACTATAGCCATCTGGATAGTAACAATATTCAGTCTGCCTTTTTGGCTGTTCTAGGTTTATTTGGATAATTGTCTGGAAAGTTGGCTGAGTATCGCCGCTCTCTGAATAACTTGGCGCTCTGTCCACCACCACCTTATCACTATCCGGATAGACTGGGGTGGTCTGTTAAGCATTTTCAGTGACTCCATCCATATAGTACCGCTGAACATTCCGCAAATAGTGCCATCTAGGGGAATTAGCTGGATAACAACTGCCGCTATCTGGATAATTCACATTCAAAATCTGCCCATAAATGTTTTGACCTTTAGAAAAAATGTGAAGATTGGAGTTTTGTTAAAATTAGCTACACCGTCCATTTGGTACGTACTGAACATCAGCTGTGTAGTACATCATGGTGACCTGAAATATTCTTTTTCACTCGCAGAAGTAGTTCCGAGAGAAGGAAGGAGAAGTCCAGAGATGCAGCTCGATGCAGAAGAAGCAAGCAAGGAGACTGAAGTGTTTTATGAACTGGCCCACCAGCTGCCGCTGCCCCATAATGTCAGCTCGCATCTGGACAAGGCATCCATCATGCGTCTTACAATCAGCTTCTTACGTACTCACAAGCTGTTGTCCTCGGGTAAGGACCTGTTAGAGAAGAAGCTACACTTAAGTACGTCTCAGGCAGGACAGTAACTTCAAAAGCAATATGTGGTTAAAGCCGAAAGTGACCCCTATTTGTTTAGGTTGCTTGTTTTAATGCATTTATTATGCAAGAATGTAAAACCTCTTTGTTAATTTTAAAAAGCAGAATAAATTTTGAAACAAACTGGGCATACTGCCATGACATTTTATGTGTCCATTAATGTAGTATTAATCAAGCTCTTTTACATTAAACCACATTTATGAAAACACAGTGGCCAAATTCAGTTAGTTCCATTTAAATGGCAAGCAATGCTTTCTGAAATTTAGATGCCGTATCCGAAATCACCCTTAGTTCTTTTGAACTAACCATTCTAGACACCACTCCCACAGGTGGAAATCTGCAATTGAGAAATACATAAATGTTTATATTTTAAAAATTTTCAGTCTATCAAAAGCAGAGTTTTGGTTGCTGTGTTAGTGTGCTTGGATATATGGAAATAAGGGTCAACAAGCAAGTTGTAGGTGATACCCTGTTATAAGACTACCTTAATATATTTTTGACAAACGTTCAAGAATTATTATTTCTTGGTCAAGTCGGTCGGTGAAGAAACAATGCATTTACAGTGGGTTTAAATAAAGCATAGTTACTCACTTGTAGCAGGTGTTCTCCATGGACAGCAGGAATAAGTCCTCATGTATGGGTGACATCCCGATGGAGCCCTGCGCAGGAACACTTCCTAGCTTCCATTGGAAGCTTTTGGGAGGCTCCAACACACATGCATGCCTTCTCTGAGGTGGCGATGCCTGAAATGGAAGACCCTTGAACAGGTTCTGCTGGTCTATCCACTACTGCAGGGACTGGATGAGAGGCGCGGTAACCGCCACCTGTCCCATAGGCAGCTAGTGGCTTCTTTCCACTGCACACTCAGGGTCCTTTGAGCTTGTCTCATGAACAGGTGAGCCAGGGGAGTGAAATGCACCGTCAAGGCCATATGGCTGAGGACTTTCATCATCCACTGGGCTGTTGTGTGGCACCTCTGCCTGACTTTGCTGACTACCGTTGTGAGCCTTTGCAGGCGATCCATTGGGAGAAAAGCCTGAGCCTGAGTGGTGTCAATAAGGGCCCTTATGAGCTCCAGCTGCTGTGAGGACTGGAGGTGAGACTGAGGTTGTTGATCACAATCACCAGCTACTTGAGTACCTGGATGGTCAGGTGAGTTGACTGCGGGATGCCATCCGGAGTGGAGCTCTTTATGAGCCAGTCATCCATGTAGGGGAAGATGAAGACTCCCAGGGTCTGAAGATAGATGACCATCACTGTGAGGTACTTCGTGAAGACATGGGGCACTGATGCCAGTTCGAAAGGGAGTACTCAATACTGGAAGTGATGATCCCCCTGAACAAACCTGAGGTATTTTTCTGTAAGCAGGATGGATTGGTATATGTGCATATGCATTCTTGAGATCCAGGTAGCATAGCCAATCATTCTTTTGCAGGTAATGGAGCAGGGTCCCAAACAAAACCATCTTGAACTTCTCCCACACCAGGTAGGTGTTGAGGTCTCAGAGTTCCAGGATGGGCCAAACCCACCTCCCCCGTCTTCTTGGGGACCAGAAAGTACCTGGAGTAGAATCTCCACCCAACCTGAGTTGAGGACACCGGCTCGATAGCGAGCTTGGTGAGACCTCCTCTGGGGGGGAAGGGGGTGGCAGGTGGCAGGTTGGTAAAGTGCAGCTTGCATCCGCTGTGGACTATCTGCAGCACCCACGTGTCTGAGGTGACCAGAGGCCATCTGTGGGTGAAATGGACAAGCGCCCCCCCCCCCACACTGAAGGGAATACCCTTTCAGGCACTGGCAGATTAGCTACACTCTGAAGGAATCAGTCAAAATCCCACCCCATGCTTGGGCTGAAGGACTGGTTGAGTTTTCTTAAGGCTTCTCCCATCACTGCTGGTGAGGAGCTTGCGCCTTTGGCTGAGAGCTCTGGGGGCTAGGCTAGAACCTGTGCTTGCATTGGTAATAGATTTTTCTGCCATGGTACTTCTTCTGAGATGGATCAGTGGTCTTCCTTGAGAGCCTGGAAAGAGTGGAATGCTGTTTTATAATCTCTCCAGCCTTGTCCTCTTCCTGAAGAGGTTCTCTCCCCTGCAAGGCACATCACCAGCTTACCCTGGACCCATTGTTCCAGGTCCACTGACTGGAGCCATGTGAGCCGGCATGCCCCAATGCCCACAGCCACACCCCTGCTGGCTGATTCAAAGGTGCCATATGTTGCCTGGATCTTTATTTGGAGCATTCTTTGCCATGGCCCACGAGGGCACGAAAAAAGTCTAGATGCTGAAAGGAGATGATAGGTGCAGCATGATGTCCTTAAGGAACATGCTCATGTACAGCTGGTAAGAGAAGACCCTGGCCACCATCATGGAGCCCTGGAAGCACTGCCTTCCAAAGGAGTCCAAGGTTCTCGCCTTCCTACCCAGGACAACGAGGAATAAGTCTTTCTGCTTTTGATCCTCTTCATGGTAGATTCCACCACCATGGAGTTGTATGGAAGCTGAGGTTTCTTGAATCCTGAGGCCTTCTGGACCCAGTGCATTGAGTTGAGCCATCGGCTGATCGCTGGCACCGTGAGGGGGTTCTCCCACATCCTCAGGAGCAGCCTTTGTAGGATGCAGTGCATGGGCACCATCATGGCGTCCTTGGGGGCTGAGGAATATTGGAGGATCTCCATCTCCTCCATCCTAGGCTTGTTATTGGACTCCAGGGGAAAGGTATGTCCTTGGCTATATCCCTCAGAAACTCCTGGAAGGACATCTCTTCCGGGGGCGACTTCTATCACTCATATGGAGGTGAGGGTCCGAAGGAAGGTCCGGGGATCCCTGGTTGGACAAACTGATTTCCTCAGTCTCCCAGCCATTGGAGAGGAAGTCAAAATACCATTGCACCTCCTCTCGGTGCTGGTGCCAGCCGTGCGACAAGGCAGGGTATCAGTGGGACCGATGGTGCACCGAGTGCTTCCACAGATGCACTGGACAACTGAACCTGATATACTGAAGAGGGAGATGGCCATGGGAGCTAGTGTCGATTCCGATCTTCGGCCCGATGCGCCTGCCTGAGCAGGCAGCTCATGGGTCTCGAGGATCGGCTGGATGGACTATGGTAATGATGTCTGTGGCACTGAAAGGTCAGTCTGCTGCTTGGCCAAGACCGCTGCAATACGGACCTTGAGGGCCTCCAGTACTGCCATCTCCAAAGGCATCAAGGTCAGAATTATGACTTCGGCCACCGACTCTAGCATACCCGTAGAGGACTCCACAATGGTAGGAACATTGAGAGGTATCCAGCAGCCCACAAGGATCATGGGAGCTAGCTCCTTTCCACTGGGGCACCTTATAGGGCTGCTCCTGACCGTCACTCTCAGTATTGCATCAGGAAGGTCTCCAGTGATGATGCATCTGGGTCAAGGCCTGGTGCTTGAATGTCCCCCTTCGATGTCGAGGAATCCATCCTTGGTTCCGGTGGAGGTCAGTGGAAAGCCTCTGTTCCAGGCCACTGTGGCCCCCGCGGTTCTGAGTGTGTGCGAGCACCCCTCAATGACCTTGCCTCTGCGGAACCTCATGAGGACATCGATGCTGATGCCAGGACCGATGCTGATCCAATTGCCCTAAGAGAGACTCCCTCTGTTTTTCCCATCCCTTCAGGCCCCATATTGTCATCTGCAGGCCCAAGGCGTTGGAAGGCACCAATTGTGGCAGTCGGTAACCGAGATGGTCCGGCCACACTTAGTGCAATTATTAAACCCACTGGCTGGGCATGTCTGGGAACACAGATGTGGCTAAGTGAAAGGGCTTGATGGTGCCAGCAGTGGGAAAAATGAAGAAGATGAAAAAGAAAAGAAAGTAAACAAGTGTCAGCCCTGGAGACGCTAGCAGCAACAAGCGGTGAAAAGAGAAACAAAAGTCATTTTGGGTTTTTTTTTAAGAAAGAATCCAAGGGGGTAGAAAGCATGACTTTTTCTGAGGATAACAGGAACACATCCTAGGGGCTCTGGAAAAAGAAGACTGGAGAAGATGGTGACGTGGCAGGCGGGAAAGCAGGTGCACATGTGTGGTGGAATCTCCCAAAAGCTTCCAATGGAAGCTGGGGAGCAATTCCTGCAAGGGACTCCGTCAGGGCGGCACTCATACGTGAGGACTTTCTTCCTGCTTGTCCATGGAGAATACAAACTCATCTAGATCTTAGATTGGCTGCATACACCATTACAGCTCAGTTTAAAGGGGGTGGGGGGAGGGAGTAGGACATAGTAACATAGTAAATGACAGCATATAAAGACCAGTATGGTCCATCTAGTCTGCCAACAAGGTGGCAAGAGTAGGTGCACCTGCCACTCTGTGCAGGTCACCCCTACCCATGTCTTTGTTTAGGGGTGAACCCACCGCTCTGTGAAATAACACTTTGCAATTGAAAGGTTCTATGTAAGAAAGCAGTGTCACTAGTGAGTTTTTTGTGTTAGTTTTAAAGTGTTTCATCATTCTCATTTCAAAAGTTTTCAATTCTTGTATATTTCTGAAATTTCCTTTTAGCACCTGTATTGTAAGATTGTTTAAGGGAGTGATCTTTCTTTGAGAAACGTTTACCTTCTGAGCTGTCATTCGTTTTTTTTCCCTGTAATGGTTTGTTATTTCTAGTCAATATTGATACGTGACCTTAGTAAGAAGATAAGAACATAAGATATGCCATACTGGGTCCATCAAGCCCGGCATCCCATTTCCAGCAGTGGCCAATCCAGGTCACAAGTACTTGTCAGGTTCCCAAGAGATAGATTCCATGCTTCTCATCCCAAGGATTTATTTATTTATTTTATTTATTGAACAGTTTTATATACCGCCTTTCGTTAGAATCAATGCGGTTTACATCGAACAAAAACTGAAACATTACATTACAACTTATTCAAACAGGTAATGTATCAAAATACATAGAAAAGGTAGGGTGTCTTTAACGTATTTACATGGGTGATAACAGGATTTAATACTTAACATATTTCCTCATATTATTTTTACATATTTATCATTCTTGAGTTTTACATATTGGCATTGTATATGCATTTGGGTCAGATACATTTATATATTCATGAGGATTGTGGTATTAACCAGGGTGTATAGTGGGTTTATCTCTAGTATGTTAGGATTATTCTGCCTGCTATAGATTATGTGGAATGTTTTTATCATATGAGATGTTGGTATTAGTGTTCGGGGATATGTTGTATTGTGATGGCAGGGAATATATTTGGGTCTAAGTGGGGAATAGTTCTTCAATTGGTTCTGAAGAGCCAAAGTGCTCCGTAAAAAGATGGGTTTTGAGGTCTTTTTTAAAGGTTGCTAGGTCAGTGTAGCTCTAAGTCTGTCTGGAGGATAAGCAGTGGGTTTCCCCAGTCCACTTTAATAATGGGCTTTTCCTCCAAAAACTTGTCCCAACCTCTTTTAAACCCAGCTACACTAACAGCTTTTACGACATCTTCTGGTAATGAAATTCCAGAGTTTGATTACATGTTGAGTAAAAAATATTTTTTCCGATTAATCTTAAATGTGCAACATTGCAGCTTCATTGCGTGTCTTTCTACTTCTTGAAGGAGTAAACAACCACTTTACATTTACTTTATTCCACTCTATTCATTAATTTAGGCAAGTATCATATCTCCCCTCAGCCATCCTCTTTTTTCAAAGCTGAAGAGCCCTAATCTTTTAAGCCTTTCCTTGTACAGGTATCCTTTTCATTCTCGATATTGTTTTGGTTCTTTTCTGTACCTTTTCTAATTCTCCTTTATCCCTTTTTAAGATATGATGTTCATAATTGCACACAGTATTCAAGGTGCCATCGCACCATGGAATGATATAGAAGCATTATAATATCCTTGGTTTTATTCTCTATTCCTTTCTTATGATTCCTAGCATTCTAATTGCTTTCTTGGCCACCGCTGCACATTGGGCAGAGGGTTTCAATGTATTGTGTCCAATGGATGCCAAGATCCTTTTCCTGGGTGGTGATTCCCTGCATGTAACCTTGCATTGCATAACTGGGTTGTTCTTTCCCTAAGGAGGTCATTCTAGAACACGATTAAGGGGTTTGTACGTGCGGCGGGGATGTTTATATGCCGAAAACGTCCTCGACCATTTCTGAAACACTATTGTCATGCTTGTCCACGGCGCTAGCACGGGGATCTCAGAACATGCCTGAAAGGGGCGGAATAGGAGCGTGGTCAGCTGTGGGGACGTGCATAGTGTATTCCATAAAGGCCTGTGTACTTTCTGCGATATCCCCGTGGACATCCCCGTTATTCCTGCTGAAACGTGGAATAAGGCCAGGACTTAAATATTCTGCTGTGCTCTTCAGTTTGTCTCATATTGAAAAATGGTTGTGACAAGTACAGTATGTGCTGAACTGGTGTGACTGAAGCCTGGAAAAACATAAGATGTAGTTTATGAAGAACAGAAAGCAGAGTTGAGGGAATGTTGTAAGGTAAAGAAGTATTAATAAACACCATTACAGAAATGTTAAAAAGAGCAGTTTTGTTCATTCTGGCTATGCTGACATGTGCTGTTTGTGCTAAAAGAGCTGATCCAGGGGACCCTAACAATCCTGTGTTCTGAAAACTGGGACTGTGATGTAAGAATAGTATGTGAGTGAGTCAGGAAACAAATCATGGGAGAGTGAGAAACGGAGATTATATGTGTCGTCTTGGGACGTCATGCCATTATGGCATAGCAGCTGGTAGAGCTTCGGGTTGGCAGAATGATGGTTTTTTTGTGACTGCAAGTGGGAGTCTGTAGCTTGAGAATAGCACAGGATGATCTGCTGTGCTGCTCTCCAATCCAGAGAGGCCATGAATGGCTAGCCTGTACCTGGACCATATGGATTACCACAGTGTCACTAGGTGCCATTGTGATAGGGCAGCCAAACATCAGCTGTGCCAAGCACTGGGAGACATGACTGATGTTGTGCCAACATCCCCAGATTGTGACACGAGACCTACATACTTCCCCAGTCCAGGATCGTATGCAAGCTACGAGAATGCTGATATATCTGGAGGCTGGCTACCTTGGTTGTGATGGCATAAAGATCCCCCTCCCAAGCCCACACGGTCTGACCAGGGGAGCAGTGCCACATAGCAGATCATGGGCAGGCAGACAGGGTTGTCCTACAGATAGTGGATGTATACAGACCGATATACGCCATGATGGGACACGTGTAGCTGCTGTGAGAAATGCCACTACCCAGATATGTGGGAATCAAATGCTATAGCCAAAGGACCTTACTACCACTACTGCTACTACTGATTTTATTTATTTATTTATTTATTTACAAGCTCTTCTATACCGTGCTTTTCAGTATCAGTGCGGTTTACTAATAACAAAAATTTTTGCAACAGACCAAACAGTCGTATGCTTACATTATAATAGGATAAATAACTTGGAGTTGTAACTAGGATAACTATATACATGTTGGCAACACCAGCAGTGGTATGGAACTATTTACAGTTCATAATGCATTTAATACATTCTGTTGTTAATTGTCTTAGTCATTAAAGTCTACAAGTATATCGTAAATGTACCAGATCGGTGGTTTGGATGACTGCTCTGTCAGGAGTCACTTGTGAGTGTGTTAGTAGCTGCTTGAGTGGGTTGGGGTGTGGGGATTGGTTGTAATGGGTTTGGGGTGGGCAAAGTTGTTAAGAGGAACAGGTGGTGCTTAAGGGCTTTCCTGAACTGAGAGGGTTCCCTGATAGAATCTTGATATGTGGGTGGGAGGTTGTTCCAGCACCTAGGTGGCATAATTATTTATTTATTTAGTGTATTTAACTGTATTGATATCCCGCCTTTCGCTTGGTCAAAGCCGTGCAAAATTGAGTGGGGGGGGGGAGGGGTGGACATAATCAGCTTCTGGGGGTGGGGGCTATCAACCAGGAGTCTCAACATTAATGATTTTAACAATTACTTTGGGACATAGACATAAATGTTGTGTTACAGTCCCTCTAGAGCAAATATGTTTCATGGAGATGAACTAGGGGGGGGGGGGTTGTCAGAGCGTTGGTGCTTGTTTCTGGTCCAAGGTATTCCTGGAATAGTGGGCGGTTTTTAAAGCTGTTTACCGAACGATGAGTGGGGGTGTTCGTCTATTGCATCTGATGTGGATCTTGGTCAGAGAGTTTCCAGAGGGTTGGTTGCCTACAGTTCGATGGCTCTGTTGCAGGTCCGTTTTGATTGCATTGGCGTTCATTTATGGGGATGGTGAGGGAGTGTTGGAGGTTGGTCTGGGTGTTCTGTTGTGGGGTTGGTCGGGGTAGTAGTGTGCGAGGCTGGGAGGTCCTGAGTCTGGTAGAGAGCTTTATGGGTAAGTAGGGCGTCTTCTGTCTATTTGGTTCTTGCTTCGAGGGGGAGTATGTGTAGCTCCCTTAGGCAGGGGTGATGGTGGTCTCGTTTTTGTGCTCTTCTGGGAATAATCCTTGCTGTGGTATTTAGGCGGTTCGGAGGGGAGATTGTGTGTGGGTGGCTGGTAGTCCGTGGTAGATTATTATTGTCAGTAGTCCCAGGTGGGGGAGAGTGTCATGTTGCTTGGCATCACTGTTCTGAGTCCTGTTGGTTCAAGGGAGAGGCTCTCGAGGCGTTGTTACTGTTTGTGGTGCCTTTGTGGAATATTGTTCCAGTGGTCTTTTTGAGTTGTTGCTTTGAGTGTGAGTGCTTGATCTATGATGATTCCTAGATACTTTATATGCGGTCGCGACCCTTATTTTCGACTTCATGTTGTGCTGGTTCCCCCAACTGTTGCAGGTTTGTGAAGGCGAGCGAGTGCAAATCGTGGGTCCTCTCTCATGTTACTATCTCCCCTATGCCGGCTTCTATTTTCAGTTTCTTCTATGTATGATGGATAGAACTGTAAAATAGTTCCTTTTTTCCCCGCCAAGCTGCGAATACTTCCTAGTGAAGCATTCTGTTAGTGTGTTTATTTGTTGCGGTTTAGAAGGTTGTGATTGGTTCATAGAGCAGGTTATGTCTTTCATCTGACATAACAATGTGAATAAAAAGTTGATGTCAATGTAGGGGTGTCGACACGTATAGGATTGATGGCTAGAAAAAAAAGTGGTTCTTCGTAGATACGACTGTTGAAGAGCCATGGCAGATAGTGTGGATCCTTAGTGGTAAACACTCCTTGGGTGTTGAACTGGGAAGGGGGATATGACAGTGTAAACGGTTTGAAGAAACGTGTTTGTGCGGATCAGTGTGTTGTGGTTCACTATCTGTTGGTTACTGTGCTTCCTATAAAAAATAAAGATGGGAGTCAGGAACCCCTAAATTGAAAGTATAACAGGTATCTTTGATGCCAATTGTGCTTGTCAGTCCTCTGTGTATGACATTGATGCTGTGGTTGGGAGACTGGGGTCGAAGGATGCTGATTACTGGTCCACTTACGGTAAGATCATGATATATCCATAGTGATTTGGTTTGAACCTCCGTTAAAAAAGTTTCCTATGATGTATGTGATGTGTTCATTATAACATGTATATGTACATGATGGAGGGTCTCGACTCCGTAGGAATGGACGGAAGCCATGTTGCTGTGGGTCCAGTATGGTTCTTTGACTGTGTATCTAAATGTTCTTGGAGCTGTTGCGTTGGACTCTACCTTTCTCAATGATTTTATGAGAGTGAACGGGAGGATTGCATATAGGAGGGGGGGGGGCTGTAGGAGGCGGAGGTCGAAGCGGGATCGAAGGTTGTGTTTTTCTTAGGTGTTGGTTCGGATGATCTGTAAGTTTTGCGGAGGTCTGGCATCCCAGTCCTCCCGGCTGAGGGATTCATTAACAAATGAGATTAATGGTGTGCTAAGGTCTTCTTTGGTTTTCTTTATCCATTCTGTAGGGCCCGGGGGTCTTAGCGGAGAGGTGGTGGTATTCAGGCGGGAGATGGTGGATGATATTTATTCTGTGGGGATCGTTTCGAACGTGCTCCAGTCTCTGTTAATGGTGGTTGGGTTTGTTGCTGTTGTCTCTTTGTTTAATTGCGGATTTTGGGGTGGCTTAAGCTGTTTGTATTGTCGTGCTAGTAATTCCGGCGGGATGTTTGGCAGTTGGTAGGAATGGATGGGCGTTTTTGTCAGTTTTTTGACAATCTCGAAGAGTTCTCGCGGTCTGTTTGTTGATGTGTTTATGAATTTCGAATGATAGGCATTTTTTGCTTTGTCTGTTTCTGCAGGGTATGCATCTAGTTCGGACAGCTAGTTTGTTTTGTGGTCCTCTGTTTTGGTTTTTCTCCATCTTCTTTCAGCTATTATGAGTTGTGGTTTTTAGTTGCCTGAGGGTTGGGGGTGAACCATCTGGCTTTTGTGGAGGTGTGTATGGTTTTAGTCTTGTTTGTTGTTGTACTGGATGTGGAGGAGATTGTGGTGTTCCAATTGGGGATATTAGGCTATCAATATTGTGGCCGCTTGTTTGGAGTTTTGGGTAGGAGTTTGTGCCAGGAAATCTTCTTTGATGAAAGTTTTAAATATTCGTGTATGCTGTTGTTTCCCCATGCTGTTTCGTGTGATGGTGGTCGTGTGAGATCTGCTGATGAGGTAATGGTCAGACCATGGTACAGGTGTGATTTAGGATTTTTGTGTGAGATGGTGAGTTTGGGAATTCAGGAATATGAGGTCCAATGTGTCTGTCAGGTATGAGGTCCAAGCTTGTAAGATAGAGTGAAGGATCTGGTCCTGGTTGGTTGTGTGCATTTTGTTGCCTCCAACAATGGGATAACTTCTCCGATGGTTGTTGGGGGTGGCCAGTTAGGAGCGCAGAGAGGGGATGATGAGGGGGATAGTAAGGGTTGAGTGCCTTGAATTGGTAGGAGGAGGGCCTTGAACGCGGGGGAGCCTGTTATTATCGGTAGACAGTGATTGTCACTCCATACAGTCTGGGCCAGTGATGTGGGGTTCTTATGGATATAACGCAGAGGGGGATGCGGGCTGCTGCGTTCACGGCCAGGTGCAGTGTGATTCAGGGTACTCTTGTTGTGAGGAACCGTGCAGAATGATGTT